>CM067168.1:37389967-37429196 GCA_034093135.1 Erigeron breviscapus
AGTGTATCTGATGTTAAGCCAATCCAGGTGCCAGAAAAGAGTTTAATCCTTGCCCCAAACTTGTCAATCCCAATTCCCTTGCCTTTTGTACCCACAATCTTCTCCCACCCGAATGTGAAGCCAGCCTCAAGGCTAAATCGGGCCGAAACATGACTGGGCAGTAAACTTTCGTTGTATTCATCACTTTGTTCATGAAATAACTCCCACGAAACAAATAACACCATACGAACTGCCTTCCGGTCTTTCCTCAGCTCGTGACCGGTTTTTACTGCAATCTCAAGTTCTAACCCGGTTCCCATCAGAATCACATTCGGTTTAAAAGATGTACCCATAAACACGAAACTAGGATCTAACGATGTACTCAACCATACCACCTTTCATGACTCTTGACCAAAAGGTGGGCGTTCAGCTAGTTAAGATAAACAGTACATATTTGCAATGGTTCCACAACGGGTGATTAGGTTAGATTCAGGAATGGATCAAAACATTGCTACTTTTAAAAATAATGCATATGCATTCATGTCAAACTAGTCGGGTTGGCATTCGAGTATCAATCCAAATTATGCACTAAACAACAAGGGTTATTGGAAAAGACCATATAGAAAACACTGACATAACAAAACATGTATACTATATGTCTCTGGCAAAGTGACCATGGCAACTGGAAAAGAGTTGAAGCACAAATACTAAACATAACGATTAAATGTCAACAGAGTAATAGTGCATAAAGTTATAATTGAAGATTCAACATAACTAATGCTAAACATGGATCTCACAGATAACAAAAGCATGAAGTTATATGTAAAAAGTTTGAAATTTTCTTAACTTTTAATATGCATGAAACTTGTACTCAAATCTCCAGAAATTTGCTAGTTTTCAGGAACTCCTCAAATTCAAATGCACACTATGCAATGTGGTCATTATCTTGGTCCTATATCTCAATGATCATGCAAACGTTTGAGAGCCCAACAACGTATGAATGCCACGTAGGAAAAAGATAATGTGGTAAGTTCTGAGGTATGGCACATCATCACTTTGAGATAGAGAATTATATATATATAGAGAGATTTGTCAAACCTTTTAGTGGGTTTGTCACATTGTTTTTATTTAAGGTTTTTTAGATTTCGTCTATCTTTAATTTTGATTTGGCTCATCCATATTTTTTGTAATGGCTTTATTTGCTTTGTTTTTTAGATTCTTTTAAAAATATTTAATATGACAAAGTTTTAAGTAGGGTTATTTTATTGCTTTTTATGTTTTTTTTTTACATTTCATTTTTTACGCCTCACCATGTATTACATTTCGGATTTTACCACGTCGCAATCCTTTTTAGTTTTTCCTGCGCAGCTGCCTTGTAAAAAAAAAAACCTTTTTTTGTAATAAGGTTTAATGCACCAATAACATTTAAGATCTAGTATTTAGTTCAGCAAAATACCTCATATCGTGCACCTAAGTTTTCAATATGTGCACCTAAGTATAGTATACATAGTTGCAGGTGATTCCACCGCTGACCTCAAACGTCCTTGATAGGTACCACTCTTTCGGAATCCCAATGCTACTGATGAATCGGGTGCATTAATGGAGTATAGCTTATTGAATGATCTGGTACAATCATGCCCAATCATCATCCATACAGCACAAGTTTTTATGGTGAAGATATCGAACTCGAGAACAGCAAGAGACTCCCTTAGGTTAGATAACGATAAATGAGCTTCGGGGTTGAGTGCTAAAGGATCAGGGAGGTTTACTTTTCTATAATCACCCATTCGAAACTCCAAGGAAAATTGTCTGGTGAATTCTGCACTTGTCAAATCAAATGACATGATCAGTTTGGGAATATTCCTAAATCTATCATCCACATGAATATTCCTATCAACGGCTTTCCAATAAATAACCCCATCTATAACTGCCTAAGAATATCCAAATCCAATAGATGGTCAACGATACTGCACACATCAGATGGTTAACGATACTGCAGGCGCTAAGGTTTGAGTTGGTAACCTATCTAGTCGAGTCACCAAGTGTTCAGATTAAGTTTAATACGGGGAATAGGCAGAATCATTGAGGTTTTGGTTGTGTTTGCAGTGAAAGAAGATTTGGAGGAGAAGGTGAAGATCCGATGATCGATTTTGTCAGATTAAATTATACGAGGCAGAAGGTATTCCAGATTTTTAATGAGGTTGTTATGGTTGGAACTAATGATTCTGCCCATGCCCTATTATATGGTAACCGGCCAAGCAGGTGAAGGATCCCTATCCAAGACCAGACAAGACTTGTTGGATTCAACCATGCAAAATCTTCTCCCAAGCTTGTCAATCCCAATTCCCTTGCCTTTTGTACCCACAATCTTCTCCCACCCGAATTTCAAGACAGCCTCAAATCTCAATGCTAACTCTGGCAACATAACTGGGCAATACACTTTCCTTGTATTCATCACTTTGTTCATGAAATAACTCCCAGGACATAAATGACACCATACGAACTGCCTTCCTCTCTTTCCTCAGTTCGTGACCGGCCTTAAATGCAATCTCAAGTTCTGACCCGGTTCAAATCAGAATCACATTCGGTTTGTTGTTTGATGAGTTATCTGACAATATACATCCTCTTATATCTACTTTTTCGATCAATGTACCCTGTTATTTCAAGGGAGCAATTTTTGCCCAAGCAAACAAAATAGTTTAATTAATGCTTTATATGTTAAACTTTTGGGTTTTTGATTTTTGATGGTGAAACAACTTAGTTCTGAAGCAGTTTTTCCCCAACCATCATATAACAGAAATTAAAAGTAAAATTGACTCAACTCAGCAGCCACTAACAACACCTATGATCTTTTACTAAATAATGATAACCACAAGCTGATGGCCAAAACCATATGCTCACAAGTTGAAGCTACAGTAATATGCTAGTTGAACGGGACAGTGACTGTAACACCCCAAGCCAAGGCTCGAAATATTACGGAAATCATATAGCGCAAGGTGGAATTACAATAGAACATGAACTAAAATGCAAATAAAGATTCAGTGAATCCGTTACAATACAAAACAAGTACCAAAATACATAAGGAGCAAATAACCATCAAAGTTTACAAAAGAACGTTCAGAAGATGGCAAATCGATCCCAAGTATAATGCAAAAGAGAAGGTCGATGAATCCTTGATTCATAAAGTCCAATGCCCGGGTTAACAGCAAGCAAGCAACTAAACTCCACGTCCGGGGAGAACCTGATTACCTGAAAAGTGTACTAAGCATAGTCAACACAAGGTTGGTGAGTTCGTAGTAATGGTCCATAAGAACCCATCGTCAATAATCACAATATACGAGTAGAGGCTAGACATGACTTACAGTGAGCCTCTAAGTAACACAATAACGTCCAACAACAAGATTACACAAGACAAGTAAGCGTGTAATAAGAGTGCACAAATGATGTAAATATCAATGTAAGTGCCAAATGCATAAATAAGCCAACATGCCTATCTTATGCGTGAACTCAAGTCACCTATGCAACGATACCCGCCTGTCATCACAATAAACAAGGTTGTATCTCAAAAACATCGAGATATATATGTCTATATACTCGGGATCATGAACTCAACATCCATCAGATAAGTGTATACATCTATACACTTGGATGTATGCAATCCTCAACCGAGGGATTATCCACAATGTATGCATGCTTACAATCAATAGTAAATGCATCGATCATAACTCGTTAATCATAATTCAATAATCACATAACGTCAATCATAAACCAACAATCAATTAAACCAACTATACGTACATACACTTCAGAGGATTCTACTTTCTTCGAGTCCCAGATGCTTATATATAGGGTCACCCGCAGCCTTCCCACCACATCTAAAACCCAATGAAGGCATAACCGACTTCCATGTATGTACGTCTATCCTAATATTTATGAAATACATAACCAACACCTAAACCAAGTAAATCAAACAAAATGAACCATCACATCAATCCAACAATCACACCAATCAATCAATCAATCAACAATGTAAGTAACCACGTCAATCCTACACTTTTCAGCCCGAATCTCAAGCGAGTAGGGAGCTACGAAACTCACCTTGTCCGGCAAAGAAGCTAGTATAATGCTACAAGCGAGTAATAAGATCCGCACGGCCACAACCTATAAATATACATCATAATACCATAATGTCAACTATACAATCTTAACAAGTTGGTTTAGCACAATTAGGTCAAATCACAAACCCCTAAACACTTCTACAACTTTAAGAGTAAGAACAAGACACTTTGACTTGACATTTTTAGAAATGGAAGAAGATTCATAAAAAATGAGTGTTACTACAAGAAACTAGACTCTCTCACGATTCCAACGATAGGTCATATGACTTATTTGGACTTACGGATCAAAAGATATGTATAAATACATTTTATAATTTCTAGTTTAGTTCCAGGACCTTTCCACTGCGCCGCAGTCAGACCAAAAGTTGCATTCCAGGAGATTCCCACTGAGCCGCAGTCAGCCCAGAACTTGCCACTGAGCCGCAGTCAGGGCTATTTCTGCACCAGCAGTTTTTAAGTGCAGAAAACGAGCCAAATACCCCTAAACTCGACCCAAACCATACCAAAACGATTTGCAGGAGTTTGAAACTCATTTTGAAGCTTAACTAAGCACCATTAAACATAAATACACATAACCCATTCCACAAATTCGACCAAAACATCAAAATTACTTCCAAATCATTCTAACCCTAATCAAACCCTAATTTGACCCAAAACTTGATTTAAGCCGATTTAGGACTTGTAAGCGTACGAGACGACTAGAAATGCATAAACAAACATGAGTAGATACAAATGAGATGAATTTGACTTACCAAAGCTTCTCCTTGAGTTTAAACCCGAAATTAGGTCAAAATGGGTAAAATACTTGCACTTTGACTTTTGATTCTTCAATATGCCGACAATGAGATATAAATGACTATGATTCTTGTATTAAACCAGTTCTAAACACCAATCGATGAGTTGAAGAGAAATGGGGTTTTGCTTGCTTTACTTGAGAGAAAAAGAGAAAAGAGATAGATAAGAAATGAAGGGTAAATGAGAAGATAAGGGGGAAAATGGGTCAAGGGGGGCTGATGGGTCGTGGATGACCCACGGCCGACCCGTTTCCCTTCTCAAGCCAAATTACAAATCGTTTATACATTTAAGCACCGATCAAAACATATTATCGACTCGAATATAACACATTGACATTTAATTCATAAAACGACTCAAATACTTCATTAACTTATATTGTTAGTCATATTACACGTAAAGTCAACGGGTCAAAATTCGGATGTTACATTATTCCCCCGTTGAAAGAATTTCGTCCCGAAATTCAACAAAACACTAATCACTAAATAAATGCGGATACTTAGACTTCATATGGTCCTCTCGCTCCCAAGTGAACTCGGCTCCACGTCTAGCATTCCATCTAACCTTAACAATCGTGTAGCGTTTATTCTTGAGCTTCTTGACTTGACGGTCCAAGATCTCTACCGGCTCTTCAACAAAATTTAGATTCGAATCCACCTTAACCTCGTCCATGGGCACATGATGTGTAGGGTCCGCCAAACACTTACGTAGGTTACAAATATGAAACACCTCATGCACACCACTAAGCTCTTGTGGTAAGTCTAATCGATAAGCGACTTTTCCAACCCTTTTCGAGGATCTTGTAAGGACAAGTATACCTTGGCCCAAGTTTACCCCGCTTCACAAAACGTACAACACCTTTCCAAGGTGACACTTTCAAAAGTACATAATCACCAATTTCAAACTCTAACGGTCTCCGCCTCACATCGGCATACTTCTTTTGACGTTCACGGGCCAATTGCAATCACCAATTTCCGGCCCGGTGAGTTGACTCTCACCAATTTCCGCCCAAGCTAGAGGAGAACGACATACTCTACCATACAATGCTCTAAAGGGCGCCATTTGAATGGTAGCATGATAACTATTGTTGTACGAAAACTCAACTAATGGCAAATGATCTTCCCAACTTCCACCAAAATCATTTGCACAAGCCCTCAACATATCTTCAAGTGTTTGAATGGTTCTCTCGGTTTGCCCATCCGTTTGAGGGTGAAACGCCGTGCTCATGTCAAGTCGAGTACCCATTGCTTTTTGAAAGGCTTCCCAAAAGTTTGATTTGAAACGGGCATCTCTATCAGAAATGATAGAAATCGGCACTCCATGCTTAGATATCACTTCCTTGATGTACAAACGAGCCAATGTGTCAAATTTATCGGTTTCACGAATGGCTAAAAAGTGAGCCGATTTCGTTAACCGATCTACTATCACCCAAATCGTGTCACGACCGCTTCTTGTCTTCGGTAGCTTAGTAATGAAGTCCATTGAGATATGTTCCCACTTCCATTCGGGCATCACCGGTTGTACCAACAATCCAGGTGGCTTCTTGTGATCGGCTTTGACTTGTTAGCAAGTAAGACACTCACTCACATACTTAGCCACATCACGCTTCATGCCCGGCCACCAATACAAGTTTTTCAAATCAAAATACATCTTTATCCGACCCGGGATGGACCGAATAAGGCGATATGAGCTTCATTCATAATAAGTGTTCTTAAGTTACCGAAAATAGGAATCTAAAGTCTTTCAACCAAGTATAGCCCATTATCACTTTTTCTTTCGAATTGTTGCTCCATGCCATCAAGGTTCTCATTTCCAAAGTTTTCCGGTAGGGTGGCTTGAATTTGGGCTTCAATGATCCGGTCACGAATATTTGGCCCCACCGTGAGGCTCATAGCTCTAGCCCGTCTCGGCTTTACTCTCTCCTTTCTACTCAAGGCATCGGCTACTACATTTGCCTTGCCCGGATGATAACGGATGTCACAATCATAATCACTAAATAGTTCAATCCAACGCCTTTGCCTCATATTCAATTCACTTTGGTTAAAGATGTGTTGAGACTTTTGTGATCGGTATAAATCACACATTTGGTGCCATAGAGATAATGTCTCCAACACTTCAAAGCAAACACAACCGCTCCCAATTCCAAATCATGTGTCGGGTAGTTCTTCTCATGCACCTTCAATTGACGAGAGACATAAGCAATGACTTTACCCCTTTGCATAAGAACACAACCCAAACCTTGTCCCGAGGCATCACAATACACAACAAAATCTTCAATTCCATCCGGTAGCGTCAAAATAGGAGCGTCACATAGCATATCTTTAAGAGTTTGGAAGGCGTTTTCTTGTCTTTCGCCCCATTCAAAGTTTCTCTCCTTTTGAGTCAAGAGAGTGAGTGGTTGTGCAATACGGGAGAAATTTTCAATAAATCTTCTATAGTAACCCGCCAATCCAAGAATTGACGGATCTCGGATGGCGTTTCGGGTCTTCTCCAATTCTTGACCGCTTTAATCTTGCTTGGGTCCACATGAATACCATCCTTGCTCACTACGTGACCAAGAAAGTGGACCTCTTCCAACCAAAACTCACACTTGGAGAATTTGGCATACAACTTCTCATTCCTTAGTAGTTCAAGCACCTCACGCAAGTGCTCACATGCTCTTCCTTTGTCTTCGAGTATACAAGTATGTCATCAATGAACACAATGACAGACTTGTCTAAGTATGGTTGACACCACCCGGTTCATCAAGTCCATGAACACCGCCGGTGCATTAGTCAACCCGAAGGGCATCACGGTGAATTCAAAATGACCATACCTTGTGCAAAAAGCCGTCTTGGGGATATCATCTTCATGTACCCGGAGTTGATGATAACCCGAGCGAAGATCGATTTTTGAGAAGTGCTTAGCACCTTGAAGTTGATCAAATAAGTCATCGATTCTAGGGAGGGGATACCGGTTCTTCACTGTGAGCTTGTTTAATTCCCGGTAGTCGATACACATTCTGAAGGACCCGTCTTTCTTTTTGACGAAGAGAACAGGAGCACCCCAAGGAGATTGACTAGGGCGAATGAAACCCTTCTCTGGAGTTCCTTGAGTTGAGTTTGTAATTCTTGCATTTCGGTTAAGCTAGTCTATACGGAGCTTTTGCTACGGGAGCGGCTTCGGGGATACGATTAATACGAAAGTCAAGTTCACGAGTTGGAGGTAATCCCGGTAAGTCATCCGGAAAAACATCGGGAAATTCACAAACAATAGGAACGGTCTTCAATTCTACCTTTGTGATGGTAGCACTAAAGACTTTAGAATTGGAGGGATCAGAGATTTCGCCTTGAACCCTAAGAATTCTACCGTTAGTCAAAGGTATCTTAACAACCTCTCACCACAATCAATAGTCGCGTTTACTGCCGTCAACCAATCCATACCCACAATGACATCAAAACTCCCAATATCGAAAGGCATAAGGTCTATGAAGAATTCAAAATCGTCTAGGGTCAAGACACAATCACGTATTATTTGACTAAGTTTAGTTAGTGACCCGTTTACCATTTCAATGTCAAGCACATAGTTTAGAGCACAAGGATGCACATCAATCAAAGGAACAAAGTTAGAGGACACGAGGCTATAATCGGCTCCGGAATCAAATAAACTGTTGCATAGTGACCATTAAGGAGAAAGGTACCTGCTACTACGTTGGGATCGTTGCGGGCTTCATTTGCATTGGCCGCAAAGGCTCGGCCGCGCGGTTGCACTTGATGGCCTTGTTGTCCCCGGTTTTGGTTAGGCCCGACCATTTGTAGTTGGTTGGGGTGGACGGCTACTTGAACTTGTTGTCCCACCCATCGAGGACAATTATTACGATAGTGGTCACGACTACCACATTCAAAACATTCACCTCTTCGTTGGTTACCTTGAGGAGGGACGGCCCGAATAGGAGCCACATTCATTGGGCCCGTTCTTGGAGCTCTACAATTCTTGGAGGCGTGCCCAACTTGGTTGCAGTTATAGCATGCCCCACATTGGACATTGGCGGGATGATGCCTGTTGCATCTCCCACAGAAAGGATGAGGCCCAGTATAAGCTTCCTAGCTGGTTCCACCGCCGCCATTACTCTACCCCTATAAGTATTCTTGGGGTCAAACCTTCCCACTTTCTTTACCCACTTGACTCACCCACTTCTTCCTCTTGTTGAGGAGTTACTCAAAACACCGCTCCTCAACAAGTCTTCAGTCACACTACCGGCTCGGTTGACAGCATCGGCCAAAGAAGTAGGCATGTTAGAATTCACATAAGATCGGACTTGAGGATTCAAGCCCAATACAAACTTCTGGATGGCCTGAGACTCGGAACCCACCAAGTGAGGAATGAGGGTAGACAACTCTTGAAATCGTCTAACATAGCTCTTGTAATCGGCTCCCTCCATAGTGAGATTAGCAAATCATCAATGGTCAAGTTTTGTAGTTCATAGGAGGACAAAAGGGAAATCCCTGAGTGGGATGGAAAGGCGAGTCCAGCAAGGGGACTTATCCCAAGTTATAAGTCCGCCCCAAAGTTATCTCTTGGTTCCACCAACTCAAGGCGTCATTTTTAAACATGCTAGATGCATAAGAAATCCGGTCGTCATACGTGCAATGACTTCTTTCAATCAATGCCTCGATCCCCTCAAACCACCTTATACACTCTGTGGGACCGCCCCTTCCATCAAACTCGGGTGCCCCACAGCTTTTGAAGTCCTTAAATATACACCCCTGTCGGTATCCCCCATATTGATTATACATGGGCATGCGGTTATCAATTCTCACTGGTTCCTCTTCTTCGTTTTCCACGGCCTGAGGTTGAGCATTTTCATTATTCACATTTTCTGGGGCTTCATTGTTTTGAGCCGCATTGTTCTGCCCAAGACTTGCCGTGACTTGAGCAATAATGGTCGGCATGATATTGGTGATCGTTTGAGCGATCACCTCAGCCATGTTTGGCTCAGGAGCTTCACCACGACCCCTTCCTTGGCCTCTACCACGACCTCTACCACGGCCCCCTCTACCTCCTTGTACCTCCGGTTGAGCTTCCGGTTGAGGTTCTTCCGATTCAGCCCTATAGTTCGTTCCGGTTCTCCTTGGTCTCACCATTTCTATAAAACAAGTGACACGTTGCCCCGAGAGTTAGTCTCAAATGCTCACATGTTAGTCACACAAGTAGTCAATGCTCTCATACCGATACAACATACTCATTTCATATCATTAAGCTAAGGCAAGAGTGCTAGAATCCTATGGGATTGTTACTTAGCATATCATCATGTCAAATTCATTACAATTGTTTATCATTAACTCAAGTAATCATGTTCAATACATCATGCAATCAAATAACTAACACGAATGGTTCAAAGTATAATCCGAATTCGATATGCTCTCTAGTTATTGACCAGGTATGTATACAGGGTGTACCAATGGCTAACCCTCCACCTAATCAACTTCCATTAAGCATATCGGTTCCTTATTATACTTTAAGCCACACGTGCGCAATCCAGATGTCATGAACTTGCTATAATGTTGGGTAACCATAAAAGAGTTGATCGGGTTCTTTTAGGGTTGCCACAATATTATACTAAGTTAATGGCATCACTTCATTTTGCCCTAAATCATCAAATTAGCTCCAATCAATAATAACAACAAACCATATTAACCACATTCCACATTCATCACATTGAATTCAAGCTATCACACAAGTGGTCTTAACTACGAACTCACACGGGGATTCACATAATTCACATTGCACACGAATTTCCTAACCATGCATGCTATATGAAGAGTTTTAACTTAAGCCGTAGTCTAGGTCAAACCGCCTAATTCTCTACGACCACGCATGGGCCACCATTCTGTAACACCCCAAGCCAAGGCTCGAAATATTACGGAAATCATATAGCACAAGGTGGAATTAATGTAGAACATGAACTAAATGCAAATAAAGGATTCAGTGAATCCTTACAATACGAATAACAAGTATCAAAATACATAAGGAACAAGTAACCATCAAAGTTTACAAAAGAACATCAAAGATGGCAAATCGATCCTAAGTATAATGCAAAAGAGAAGGTCGATGAATCCTTGATTCATAAAGTCCAATGCCCGGGTTTAACAGCAAGCAAGCAACTAAACTCCACGTCCGGGGATGACCTGATTACCTGAAAAGTGTACTAAGCATAGTCAACACAAGGTTGGTGAGTTCGTAGTAATGGTCCATAAGGAACCATCGTCAATAATCACAATATACGAGTAGAGGCTAGACATGACTTACAGTGAGCCTCTAAGTAACACAATAACTGTAACACCCCAAGCCGAGGCTTGAAATATCACGGAAATCATATAGCACAAGGTGGAATTACAATAGAACAAGAACTAAATGCAAATAAAGATTCAGTGAATCCATTACAATACGAAACAAGTACCAAAATACATAAGGAGCAAATAGCCATCAACGTTTACAAAAGAACATCTCAAAGATGGCAAATCGATCCTAAGTATAATGCAAAAGAGAAGGTCGATGAATCCTTGATTCATGAAGTCCAAAGCCCGGGTTAAACAGCAAGCAAGCAACTAAACTCCACGTCCGGGGAGAACCTGATTACCTGAAAAGTGTACTAAGCATAGTCAACACAAGGTTGGTGTTCGTAGTACATGGGCATGCGGTTATCAATTCTCACTGGTTCCTCTTCTTCGTTTTCCACGGCCTGAGGTTGAGCATTTTCATTATTCATTTTCTGGGGCTTCATTGTTTTGAGCCGCATTGTTCTGCCCAAGACTTGCTGTGACTTGAGCAATAATGGTCGGCATGATATTGGCGATCGTTTGAGCGATCACCTCAGCCATGTTTGGCTCAGGAACTTCACCACGACCCCTTCCTTGGCCTCTACCACGGACCCTACCACGGCCCCTACCTCTACCTCCTTGTACCTCCGGTTGAGCTTCCGGTTGAGGTTCTTCCTCTTCAGCCCTATAGTTCGTTCCGGCTCTCCTTGGTCTCACCATTTCTATAAAACAAGTGACACGTTGACCCGAGAGTTAGTCTCAATTGCTCACATGTTAGTCACACAAGTAGTCAATGCTCTCATACCGATACCACATACTCATTTCATATCATTAGCTAAGGCAAGAGTGCTAGAATCCTATGGGATTGTTACTTAGCATGTCATCATGTCAAATTCATTACAATTGTTTATCATTAAATCAAGTAATCATGTTCAATACATCATGCAATCAAATAACTAACACGAATGGTTCAAAGTATAATCCGAATTCGATATGCTCTCTAGTTATCGACCGGTATGTATACAGGGTGTACCAATGGCTAACCCTCCACCTAATCAACTTCCATTAAGCATATCGGTTCCTTATTATACTTTAAGCCACACGTGCGCAATCCACGATGTCATGAACTTGCTATATATCGGGTAACCATAAAAGAGTTGATCGGGTTCTTTTAGGGTTGCCACAATATTATACTAAGTTAATGGCATAACTTCATTTTGCCTTAATCATCAAATTAGCTCCAATCAATAATAACAACAAACCATATTAACCGTAATCCACATTCATCACATTGAATTCAAGCTATCACACAAGTGGTCTTAACTACGAACTCACACGGGGATTCACATAATTCACATTGCACACTAATTTCCTAACCATGCATGCTATATGAAGAGTTTTAACTTAAGCCGTAGTCTAGGTCAAACCGCCTAATTCTCTACGACCCGCATGGGCCACCATTCTGTAACACCCCAAGCGAGGCTCGAAATATTCGGAAATCATATAGCGCAGGTGGAATTACAATAGAACAAGAACTAAATGCAAATAAAGATTCAGTGAATCCATTACAATACGAAACAAGTACCAAAATACATAAGGAGCAAATAACCATCAAAGTTTACAAAAGAACATTCAGAAGATGGCAAATCGATCCTAAGTATAATGCAAAAGAGAAGGTCGATGAATCCTTGATTCATAAAGTCCAATGCCCGGGTTTAACAGCAAGCAAGCAACTAAACTCCACGTCCGGGGATAACCTGATTACCTGAAAAATGTACTAAGCATAGTCAACACAAGGTTGGTGAGTTCGTAGTAATGGTCCATAAGAACCAGCGTCAATAATCACAATATACGAGTAGAGGCTAGACATGACTTACAGTGAGCCTCTAAGTAACAATATTGTAACACCCCAAGCCGAGGCTCGGAATATCACGGAAATCCATATAGCACAAGGTGGAATTACAATAGAACAAGAACTAAATGCAAATAAAGATTCAGTGAATCCATTACAATACGAAACAAGTACCAAAATACATAAGGAGCAAATAGCCATCAAAGTTTACAAAAGAACATCCAAAGATGGCAAACGATCCCAAGTATAATGCAAAAGGAGGGTCAATGAATCCTTGATTCATGAGTCCAAGTCCGGGTTAGACAGCAAGCAAGCAACTAAACACCACGTCCGGGGAGAACCTGATTACCTGAAAAGTGTACTAAGCATAGTCAACACAAGGTTGGTGAGTTCGTAGTAATTGTCCATAAGAACCATCGTCAATAATCACAATATACGAGTAGAGGCTAGACATGACTTACAGTGCCTCTAAGTAACACAATACGTCCAACAACAAGATTATACACCAAATGTGTATATGAATGCACAATGATATGCGTATCAATGCAAGTACCGAATGCATAATAAGCCAACATGCCTATCTTATGCGTGAACTCAAGTCACCTATGCAACGATACCCGCCTGTCATCACAATGAACAAGGCTGTATCTCAAAAACATCAAGATATATATGTCTATATACTCGGGATCAAGAACTCTTCATCCATCAGATAGTGTATACATCTATACACTTGGATATAGCCACTCCTCAACCGAGGGATTATGTACAATGTATGCATGCTTACCATCAATCGTATATGCATCAATCACAATCGTCTGTCATGAACTAACAATCAATATTCGTCAATCATAAACCAATAATCACAATACGATGAACATGAACCAACAATCGATAATCGACAAACATGAGCCAACAATCAATATTAACACCAATTCTATACGTGCATACACTTAAGAGGATTCTACTTTCTTCAAGTCCCAGATGCTTATATATAGGGTCACCCGCAGCCTTCCCACCACATATAAAACCCAATGAAGGCATAACCGACTTCCATGTATGTACGTCTATCCTAATATTAATGAAATACTTAACAAACATAAACCAAGTCAATCAAACGAAATGAACCGTCACATCAATCCAACAACTAGAACAATCAATTCATCAATCAACGAATGCAAGTAAACACGCAAGTTTACACTTTTCAGCCCGAATCTCAAGCGAGTAGGGAGATACGAAACTCACCTCGATTGGTTATGAAAGTTAAGTTGATATAAAGTCGAGTTATTGTCGTACAATGTTCACTTCACGTCCAACACCTAAATATCGATCATATACATTCACATCAACATACATAAACACATATACGTAATTATCAAATATTCGGCAAAACCTAATTAGGTTTCCAAAGTGCTTCTCGACGTTAAATGACTTTTAAGACTCTTATTCAATGTTACATAAGATAAGAAGTGAATTAGATCAATGCTCGACGCGTAAAAAGGTCCAGAAAGTCAATTTAGGTCAAACAAAAAGTTCTGGAAATTACAACTGGCGTAACCTACGCCCCACACTGGCGTAGGTTACGCCCCTTATAAAATTTTTGGGTAAAGGGGGCGTAAGGTACGGTGCTCTCCAAAGTGCAATTCTTTGGCGTCTTGAGTGGCGTAAACAGGAGGTTTTTGGCGTAAGGTAAAACTTCAGCGTAAGCTACGCCCCAAAGGGCCGTAACTTACGCCCATCCAGAATAGAACTAGCGTAACCTACGCCCCATAGGGCCGTAAGTTACGCCCCATACTGGGCAGCAAATCGACCAGTAGCAGCAAGTGCAGAAAAACAAGAACCAAACCTAATTTCACTTGAACCAAAACCCTAAATCGACATCTAAGGTTAAAGGACTCGTTTTGAAGCTACATTTGACCTTCTAATGCATAAATACACTTACCCAAACCCATATTTCCATCCATAACATCATCAAATTCTCCAAATCGATCAAACCCTAGCCAAACCCTAATTCGACCCAAAACTCATTTTAAGGCGATTTAGAACTTGTAAATGTACGAGATGACTAGAAACGAGTAAACTAACATAAATAGAAGTAAATGGGATGAATTAGACTTACCAAAACTTCCTTCTCGAGCTAGAACCCGAATTAGGTCAAAATGGGTAAAATGCAAGAACTTCAACCTTTGATTCTTCGATATGACGATAATGTGGTATAGATGGCGATGATTCTAGTGTTATATTTCAAAACACCAATCGATGCTAGAGAGATGAAGGAATGAAATGGTTTCCTTGTCCTTTTTACTTAGAGAAAGAGAGAAAAGAGATAAAGATAGATAAGAAATGAAAAGGGGAGAAATGGGTCAATGGTGGCTGGTGGGTCGTGGACTACCCACGGGCCGACCCGTTTCTCATCTCAAGCCAAATTACAATCGTTACACATTTAAACACCGATCAAAACATATTTCGACCCGAATATAACACATAGTCATTTAATTCATAAAACGACTCAAATACTTCATTAACTTATATTGTTAGTCATATTACACATAAAGTCAATGGGTCAAAATTCACGGATGTTACATTATTCCCCCGTTGAAAGAATTTCGTCTCGAAATTCAACAAAACACTAATTACTAAATAAATGCGGATACTTAGACTTCATATGATCCTCTCGCTCCCAAGTGAACTCGGCTCCACGTCTAGCATTTCCATCTAACCTTAACAATCGTGTAGCGTTTACTCTTGAGTTTCTTGTCTTGACGATCCAAGATCTCTACCTGCCTCTTCAACAAAATTAAGATTCGAATCCACCCTAATCTCGTCCATGGGCACATGATGTGTAGGGTCCGCCAAACACTTGCGTAGGTTGCAAATATGAAACACATCATGTACACCGCTAAGCTCTTGTGGTAATTCTAATCGGTAGGCAACCTTTCCAACCCGTTCAAGAATCTTGAAAGGACCAATATACCTTGGCGCAAGTTTTCTCCGCTTCACAAAACGTACAACACCTTTCCAAGGTGACACTTTCAAAAGTACATAATCACCAATTTCAAACTCTAACGGTCTCCGCCTCACATCGGCATACTTCTTTTGACGTTCACGGGCCAATTGCAACTTCTCCTTAATTTGAGATATTACCTTAGTCGTTTCAATCACAATTTCTGGCCCGATAAGTTGACTCTCACCAATTTCCGCCCAAGCTAGAGGAGAACGACATATCCTACCATACAATGCTCTAAGGGCGCCATTTGAATGGTAGCATGATAACTATTGTTGTATGAAAACTCAACTAGCGGCAAATGGTCTTCCCAACTTCCACCAAAATCAATTGCACACGCCCTCAACATATCTTCAAGTGTTTAAATGGTTCTCTCGGTTTGCCCATCCGTTTGAGGGTGAAACGCCGTGCTCATGTCAAGTCGAGTACCCATGGCTTTTTGAAAGGCTTCCCAAAATTTTGATTTGAAACGGGCATCTCTATCGAAATGATAGAAATCGGCACTCCATGCTTAGATATTACTTCCTTGATGTACAAACGAGCCAAAGTGTCAAATTTATCGGTTTCACGAATGGCTAAAAAGTGAGCCAACTTCGTTAACCGATCTACTATCACCCAAATCGTGTCGCGGCCGCTTCTCGTCTTCGGTAGTTTAGTAATGAAGTCCATTGAAATATGTTCCCACTTCCATTCGGGCATCACCGGTTGTACCAACAATCCGGGTGGCTTCTTGTGATCGGCTTTGACTTGTAAGCAAGTAAGACACTCACTCACATACTTAGCCACATCACGCTTCATGCCCAGCCACCAATACAAGTTTTCAAATCAAGGTACATCTTATCCGACCCGGGATGGACCGAATAAGGCGATTGATGAGCTTCATAATAAGTGTTCTTAAGTTACCGAAAATAGGAACCCAAAGTCTTTCAACCATGTATAGCCCATTATCATTCTTTCGGTCGAATTGTTGTTCCATGCCATCTAGGTTCTCGTTCTCCAAAGTTTTCCGGTAGGGTGGCTTGAATTTGGGCTTCAATGATCCGGTCACGAATATTTGGCCCCACCGTGAGTCTCATAGCTCTAGCCCGTCTCGGCTTTACTCTCTCCTTTCTACTCAAGGCATCGGCTACTACATTTGCCTTGCCCGGATGATAACGGATGTCACAGTCATAATCACTAAATAGCTCAAGCACTGGAACTGGCCAGTCACCAGTTCACACTTGCCAGTCACCAGTTGCATCTGGAGACTAGTGAAACTGGTGACCAAGATGATTTGTCGAGAAATATATTGAAGTCCAGTTGCACCATACAGTTAACGCAACTGAAGACTTCCTCCAGTTGAGAACTGACCAGTTGAAGAAACATTCCAGTTGAAGTCGAAGACAACAAATGGAAGATAGAGAATGGCAATGGCAGCGAAGCCCAGTTGGCATTCTAGTCAGTTACAAACTGGAGACCATCAGTGGAAAGCCCTTACAAAAGCTTTACACTGATTACGAGGAATTGACTTGTATACTTTATGTACCTTTACCCGGATAATAAGCCTTATCTTATTATTTTAGTACTAAAAGGTACATAAAGGTGGTTGAGTAAAGTCACTTTAACATGCGACTTTACACTACCTTTTAAGGAATTAAATGCTATTCCTTAAATGCTCCCAACCACATTTGTACGGCCAAAGTTAACATCCCAATGTTAACTTTGCCTATAAATACAAGTCATTGCACAACCAAGAATATAACTTCTTCGAATAAACTTCGACACTTTGCAAACCTGCAATATTCTTGGTGAACTTGTGCAATATTCTCTCAATCGCTAAAAGTAACATTTCACAACTTTAAGTGTTTCGATTGTCTTGAGAAATTCCGAGTGTAGATCAATTGTATTTCATAGGTTGTTAGGATATTTACATTCGTGTATTATCTTGGTTCCTCATCAACCTTGTAATTTGTTTAATATCAATAAATAAATTACACATTGAAAATACATATTGTCTCATCAAGTTTCTTACAAGTTATTTGTATTATTGCATTGTTCTTTACTTATTGTCATTAATAAGTAATCTATCTAGAACTTGGTATATACACACTGCAACTGGTCGTCTCCAGTTCAGTGCATATATTGCAAAGTACCTCCACCATCGACATAGAGGTGTCTTCAGTAGTACCATCTAACGAGTTGGGACTTACAAGTGGTATCAGAGCTGAAGGCTAATAAACTTGCCTAGATCTGCTAAGATGAACACTACTGAAGGTGGAGATGGTTCTGGTTCAGGTGAAAACCCATTGAATAATAATGCCCAACCTTTTCAAAATGTTAACACCAATCCTCCTCCTCCTACTGCCCCAAACCATGTCCATGTACACTACTCTAACACTCCTGTTCAAAAATTTGATGGAAACAGTGAGACATTCGGTACATGGAAGGCTAGAATGCTTTTGCATTTTGGTGGGATTGAAAGGTATATGTTGAAAATCCTTAAGGATGGACCATATATACCCATGTCCCTTGGGGTCAGTCCTCTTCTTGATCCAACTGGAAGAAGAGGTTCAAGGGAAAAGCTAGAAGACCATTGGTCTGATGAGGATCGCAGACTGGTGGACTTGGACACCAAACTGAAAAACATGATCCTTGGGGCTGTCCCTGAAGACCTAATTCCAACACTTGTGTTGTTTCCCAGTGCCAAGTCTATGTGGGATGAATTAGTGATTCAATTTGAAGGAGGTGATGACACAATTGTCACCGGAAAAGTTGCTTTGAACAAGAAGTATGAATCCTTCTTTGCCTTGCCCAATGAAAGTTTAACTGGTACATACACCAGATTTTCTAGCCTCATCAATCAGCTGAGAGGTTTGGGTGTAGAGAAGGATAAGGATATTCTTCTTGAGAAGTTTTGTGATATTCTTCCTTCCAAATGGGAAAACATGGTTCTTGTCTTGAGACAAGGTAAAACCTTGCACACTCATCCTCTTGCATCGCTCTATGGAGCCTTCAGATTCACTGAAGATAATAATGCTGCAAGACTTGTGGCTGAGCAAGATGCCATGAACCATGCCCAGAGTCCCAAGGTTGCTAGTGTAACTGAGCGACCTTGTGCTGCTTTTAATGTCTGCTGAGAGTGTCCAGGTACACTCGATGAAGGAGATGTTGAACAGTTTCTTAAAACTCTGGACTGACCACTGAAAACAGTGATGGTTGTAATGAAACTGACGATGATGATCTGGTCGCCATGATTGCTAAAACCTTTACTAGGTTTAAGCATAAATCTAAAAGATTTAATGGCCCCAACAATGCTTCCAGCTCCAGCTCTCTGGATAAGACCAATCTTACATGCTATAAGTGTGGCAAGAAAGGTCATTTTATGAAGGAATGCAGATCTAGTCAGTTGAACAACCAAACTGGCCCCTTGTCCCTAATTTCAATCGGCCTGATGATAGCTACAAAGCAGAAAAAGGATCAGTGCTTAATGGCACAAACTGATGGAAAATGGGAGTACTCTGATGACTCATCTGATGATGAAGAAGAGGAAAGGGACATGTGTTTCATGGCCTTGGAAGATCAACAACAGCAGCATGTGGTGAAAGAAGATGTCATCTCTGGAAGATGGGTGGACATCATACTGAAGAAGGTATGTGACTATGATAACCAGGTTGACCCTGAACTAAAACTGGACCTGGCTGAATCATTAAGTGGTGATTTGGCATTTGTGGAAACTGTAAGAGCTGATAGTGAAAGATATCTTGACACTATCTTAATTGAACTGAACAATGTTAAACCACAACCAAATGATTTGCAAAGTGTCCAGTTGGCTCTCAAGGAGTCAGTTTTAAAGATTGAGGCTTTAGAACTTGATAATCAAAAATTATTTTCTGATTTGGAAAAAGCACAAAAGATTATCAAGTCATGGGTAAAAGCATCTGGCAAAAACTACGATGCATTTTCAAGAACTATCGATGCCCAGAAAAATGCATGGAAATCTGAAGATCTGGAGATGGCAGCTCTCATACCAGATCTTCATGCATTGCCTCCAGCTCTCTAGGTTGAAACACCTTATGATCAACCTGAAGCTGTTGAAACTGAAACCAATGAGACCACCCCCTTTGAGGTTAAAACTGGAGCCAAACAGGCTAAAGCTCCAGTCAAAAAGGCCACTGGTAACAAGCCTTTACCTCAAAAGTCTAAGGTGCCCAAGACCCGACAGACTAAAGCACCAGTTGAACCTAGGTCCAAGGTTCAACTGCCTGATCAAAATAATATTTTGGTTAATCTGGAAAGTCAACTCCAACTTTTGTCTCGGCAGGTTCAGAGTTGTACTGCCCGGATTAACAATCTGGAAGGAGGTTTATCACCTCCAGTTTTCAAACAAAATATTAAACAACTCCCTTCTATACCTAAACAAAAGAATGTTCCATCTGGAACAAAATCTGGTAAAAATAAAGGGAGCAAGTATCAAGTACCAATCGTTTTTACTCCTGCACCTGGAGCTGGTGATAAAGGTCCAGATGCAGCCTCCAGTTCAACACCTCAACAATCAACTGTGGCTTCTGTAGAGAAGTCCAGTGGACCCATCAAGAAAATATGGGTTCACAAAAAGAACTAATGATTTTTGTGTGTGTGTAGGGCGATCGAAAGAAGAATATCTGGTATCTGGACAGCGCTGCTGGCCGGACTTTGACCGGATGTAAGCCCCTACTGGAAGAGTTCACTGTCCAAGATGGACCGACAGTGACGTTTGGTAACGATCAATCTGGAAAGACTGAAGGATATGGTGTGCTCAATAATGGACAAGTCGAATTCAAAAGAGTTGCATTTGTGAATGGTTTTGAAATATAACTTGATCAGTGTAAGCCAACTTTGCGATGATGGCTTCAGAGTATTGTTCGATATTGCACAAGGCACCATATTTAACAAGGATTGGAAAGTGGTGATGATTGCACCAAAAAAGGAAATGTGTACATCATGGATATGGAACAGCTCCAAAAGAGCAATGTTTCTATACCAAAGCTGATGAGGACACCAACTGGCTATGGCATAAAAGGTTATCCCACCTAAATTTCAAAAATATTAACAAGTTGTCTCGCAAGCAACTGGTTGATGGGATACCTCAAATTTCTTTCAATAAGGAAAAGCCATGTCCAGGGTGTGAGATGGGCAAGCAGAAAAGAGCCAGTTTTAAAACTAGCAAAATTTTAGCATCACTGAACCTCTTCACATGCTACATATGGATCTCTTTGGTCCAGTGAATGTTCAAACTAGAGCTGGAAAGAAGTACACTCTAGTTGTGGTTGATGAATTCACCAGATACTGCTGGGTGGTATTCATCAAATCCAAAAGTGATGCACCTGCTGAAATCATCTCTCTTATCAAAAGAATTGAGCTCAAGTTATACTCGAAAAGTTTGTCAGTTGCGAAGTGATAATGGTACTGAATTCCAAAATAAGGTACTTGAAACATTTTGCAATGACACTGTCATCTCTCAAAACTTCTCATCAGTTCACTCTCCAGAGCAAAATGGAGTTGTTGAAAGGAAGAATCGTACACTGATAGAAGCAGCCAGAAGTATGCTATCTGAATCTGGTCTTCCCACCAGTTTTTGGGCTGAGGCAGTTGCAACTGCTTGTCACACCCAAAACCGGTCAGTCTACATCAAGAGACATAAGAAGACTGCCTACGAAGTACTCAGGAATCGAAAACCAAATATTGGATATTTCCATGTATTTGGTTGTCCAGTTTATATACTAAACGATTCCAGTCAGCTTGGAAAGTTTGATGCAAAAGCTGATGAAGGAGTATTTTTAGGTTATTCAGATATTCGAAAAGCCTTTAGAGTTTATAATTATAGACTCCAAAAGGTTCATGAGACAATTCATGTCACATTCGATGAATCAACTGAAGCAATCAACAAGAGACCAAGCCTTGATATTACTCCAGTCATTCCAATCAATTTTGGTGAAACTGACCAAGTTCATTGGTCAGTTGTTTCACCAGAAGATGTTTCCAGTTACAACAAATTGGAACCAGTTAAGAAGAACACCACCAGTGACACATCATTTTATCCCTCCATCAATTTCAACTTACCACAAGAATTGGTGATTGGATCTGATGTCGTGCCACTCCAATATCAGCACCAGTTCAAGCACCTACTTCTCCAGTTGTTCGTGAAATGCCTTCAAATGAGGAATTTCATGATGCTAATCGAGACCTCATTGACTCTGATGAGGATGTAGAAGTTGTTTGGACTGATCCTTCTCCAGATGCTGTTGCAACTGAAGAAGATCGCCAGGTGACTTGCACTGATATTGTAGTTCACCAGCCTAGTCAATACACTAGATGGACTAAAGCCCACCCAATTGAACAAATTGTGGGTGATCCAACTAGTGGGGTTCAGACTAGAAGGGCCACCAGTGAGCAATGCTTAAACGTCACCTTCTTATCTTTAATTGAACCAAAGAAGATTGACGAGGCTATGGCAGACCCAAGCTGGGTGGATGCTATGCAAGAAGAGCTCCTCCAGTTTGAAAGGAACAATGTTTGGGAGCTTGTTCCTTGTCCACCAGGGTTAAAGAAAGAACCTATTGGTACCAGATGGGTCTACCGAAACAAAATGGATGAAGATGGCCATGTTGTAAGAAACAAGGCCAGACTAGTTGCCCAGGGTTATTGTCAAGCAGAGGGCGTTGACTTTGATGAAACTTTTGCTCCAGTTGCAAGACTTGAAGCCATACGAATATTTCTGGCTTATGCAGCCCATCTGCAGTTCAAGGTCTTCCAGATGGATGTCAAAAGTGCGTTCCTAAATGGAACATTGGAAGAAGAAGTTTATGTTAAGCAGACTCCAGGTTTCATCGATGAAAAGCATCCACATTGGGTCTATAGACTGAACAAAGTTTGTATGGTCTAAGACAAGCCCCAAGAGCCTGGTATGATACTCTAACTAAACATCTTCTTAAAAATGGCTTTCAAAGAGGTGCAATAGATAATACCTTGTTTATCTTGAAAGAAAGAGGTAATATCTTATTGGTACAAATTTATGTTGATGACATTATTTTGGTTCAACTGATGATGCAATGTGTAAAAAGTTTTCTAAAATCATGTCATCTGAGTATGAGATGAGCTTAATGGGTGAATTAACATTTTTCTTAGGTCTTCAGATTAAACAAACTGGAAATGGTATTTTCATAAACCAAGGAAAATATGTCAGAGATTTGTTAAGAAAATACAAATATGATTCAATCCCATCGAAAAACACACCTATTGCAGCACCATTGAATTTGGACTCTGACCCAACTGGCAAACCAGTTAACATAACTGACTATAGAGGTATGGTTGGTTCACTGATGTACTTGACTGCCAGTCGACCAGATATAATGTTTGCAACATGTTTATGTGCCAGATTTCAGGCTAACCCTAAAGAATCACATTTGCACGCTGTAAAGCGTATCTTTAGATACCTGAAAGGGTGTCCTAATCTTGGTCTTTGGTACCCCAAAGACTCAGGATTAGATCTAATGGGTTATTCAGATTCTAATCATGCAGGTTGTAAGATAGATAGAAAATCAACAACTGGTGGTTGTCATTTCCTTGGAGGAAAACTGGTAAGTTGGACCAGCAAGAAGCAGACTTCAGTCTCTATGTCCACTGCTGAGGCAGAGTACATTTCTGCGGCCAGTTGTTGTGCCAGATTCTCTGGATCAAGAACCAGTTACTAGATTATGGTCAGAAGTATACCAAGACCCCAATCTTTTGTGACAACACCAGTGCAATTGCTATATCTCACAACCCAGTGATGCACTCTAAAACAAAGCATATTGACATCAGGTATCATTTCATTCGTGATCATGTTATAAAAGGAGATATTGAAATTCATTTCATCCCCACTGACAAACAGTTAGCTGATGTTTTTACCAAACCTCTCGATGAGAAAACTTTTAAACATCTCATCAGCGAACTGGGAATGTTAAACCCTTAACTGGAGATTTCTTTGTTATTGAACGCGTCAGTGACACTGATGAAGTTCTCCAGTTGAGGAGGTCCATATTATCTTTGCTCGCCAGGCTATCGAACGCCTTTGTGATACTATCTTGGCACTAATTGATATCTGGATCATCATTTTAGGGGGAAAGGCTCAAAATAATTTTCTGACTAAAATTCGTTTTTGTTTGAAAATGCAACTGGAGAACTCTCCAGTTGGAAACTGGTACTAGACTGATCCTCCAGTTACCAGGTTCAGTCTTGTCTTATTTTTATAACGTTACAAATACTTGGTCAATATGTGTGACACGTGATGATACTCGAGTGTTTTAAACCACTTGATATCGTGATCTGGCGTGTTTGAAACCATTTTAGTACTTGACAACTGTTTGTATTGGGAAAACAAAAAGTGAGTGGGCGCGTGGGTAAGATAAGCCGTCGTAGCATTTAATGCTAACATGGAAGCATTTAATGTTTACATGGCAAATCAATATTTTATTTCAAAATTCAAACCAACTTTGTTGAAAATATCTACAAAAAGGATTGTCTTTATTAAAATATAATTTTGGTGTTTCATTGGGATCTTGAATCCCTTTATAAATACCCTTATTTACTCCGAACTCATTTACTTCCTTCTCTTACATTCCTTCATTTACTTCCAATCATCAAAATTGCTTCATTTTTCTCTTTGCTTCACAAATCAAAAACCCTAAATCCAAAATTTCATTTTCATTCTTCTATGGCTCCTAGATCATCTCGTTCAAGAGATGTAAATCTCTTGACTGTTCCATATAATCCCTCACCAGATGTCACACAGGCACCTGGTACCCCTAGTAGTGCTTCGGTCATAAAACTAAATCCAAATAATCCTATGGCCAGCCTACGAGGATCTCAAGGGTCTGATACCCTTATTGGTAGAATTCAAAAGTTTTTGAAGAATTCTCCAATAGGACCCTCATTCTCTCTCAACCCACGTAAGTTGTTTCACAACTACTTATGTGAGTTTTGGTACACTGCCGTTCTTTCTTCCGATTGTTCCTCCATCAGTTTCACATTAAAGGATGGAACAATCCAGTGTACCTTGTCAGCCGATGTATTGAGGGATGCCTTACGCCTCAATTACTGGAGAGAGGGTGAATCTCCAGTCGTCTTGCCCCCAAATATAAACTTTCGCCAAGTACTTCTTGAAATGGGACACAGGGAGTGTTTGGAGAATGGGGTGTTGAAGACAAAAGGTGCGATGACCATGAAGGGCCTTACACCTTCATGGAGGTATTTTTTCATCCACCTGGTAGAGAGCATGGGTGGGAGTTCTGGTGGACTTGACCAGATTAACTCCTCGCAAGCAGAGATGGCTTACTGCTTGTGAAACGGATTGAGAGTGGACTTTGCAGATATTCTGTATAGAAGCCTGGTTCAAAAGCTGAAGGGCACAAGGGGTGTTTGTATTCCCTTTTCAAGGTTCTTCTCACTTTGTTTTAAGCAAATTCTGGGCAGGGAAGCATATAATAGTACAGATTCACCGTACACTGCTCCAGATATGCTAAGGAATCTAGACTCACTGGTATTTGAAGCTGGTGAGGTTGAAATTCCTGAACGAATGCAACTGGCATTCGCTTCAACTGATGCACTTCTTGAAGGTGAGTCAGAAAGGCAACTGGGCGGGCCTCAAAATAATGAGGGACCCTCCAGTGTGTCTAATGTTGTGGTTGAGGATAGAGCAACCATAACTAAAGCAACCCCCATCACATCTATCCCTGGTGAAGATACTTCGGTATCTGATCCATCAACAGATGTACCCATCCAGGAAACTGGGGAAGGTCATCTGGAGACTGACCAGGTAACTGGTCAGCCCTCAGTTACATTCATGGATCTGGACATGAGTGTTAATGACGAGGAAATCCTTATAGAATCTTCGGATTCTGAAGGTACTGAAACAGACCAGGAGATTCTTGATGCTTCTGTACAAGCTCAAGACCCTTCATCTCCAGTCTCACTTCCAGACGCATCAATTTCAGTTTCACCTCCCCAAGTAAATGTGCCTATAGATATATCTTTACCAATAAATTTCGCTCCTTTACCAACTGGGAAATTCTCACTTGCTCGAGAAATGCCCCCACCACCGTCGCCGTTGTTCACACCTGAGCATTCTCAGCATGAACAACAATTTGATTTTCCAGTCCTTTCTTCAACCACCACTCCAATTATATCTTCAACTGCTGGTTTGACAACTGGGGAGACTACCATCAGTTTGCCTCCTCCAGTTGCTCCAGTAGTAACTGCTAGTGGTCCAGTGACACCTTCTCCTTTGTCACTGGACAGTCAAGTTGTCTCACTGCAAGCCGATCTCCAAAACCTTCTAACCAGGGTGGAGGAGATTCAGAAGACACTTGACAAGAACACCAAGTCCTTCTCCAGATACCACAAAGATCATTTGACAAACATTAAGGTGGTCGATCTGGGGATCAACAAGTTTTCATCTAATGAAGACTTGGTGTTCAGAAAGCTTAATGAGTTGGTCACTGGCTGCAACAATCTGGCTGGTACTTTAAAGGAAGCCTTTGACCTAACTCACTCCAAGGTCACCAGTTCAATCTCCAACTTGCTGGGAAATACTGTCAGAACTTCAGAAGTTGACTTAAAAGAGATTGAAAGGTAGGTTAAGGAACTTATTGAAAGACCTGGCCTAGATGTAACTGGCCTTGGAGAGCAGTTGATGACTTCGGTTGGTCAGAAAATAGAGGATACGCTGGGTGCTAGAGAAGAGCATTTGATTGAAAGGGTGATGTCTGAGATCACCAAGCTAACCACTCCTCAGGTTGATCTGGCCCCACTTACCAGTGAGATCAACCAGTTGAGGGGCAGCATAGAAAGTTTGAACACCCAGGTATCTCTACATGCTCAATCTATAGAGAACTGACAACTGAAGTGGAAAATCTGAAGAAGATGGATGATGAGGTTAAGGATAAGGTTGTCTCCGGTTTGGATGAGGACTCCAAGATCTTAAATGAATTGAAAACTGGTCAAGACCAAGTTGTTGCAAATGTCTTGACCCAGTCCAAGGAGACGAACCATTTATGGAGGTCCTTCAGGATGATGTGTGGCATCTTCAAAGAGTGTAAGGACTTGCAGTCATGGCAGCCTCTTGACCGGTTGCCATCTCACCCCTCTGAATGGGTAGCAATTCGGGCAGGTCTAGATGCTGCCAAGGGGGAAAGAAGTTCAGTCCTTACACCAGTTGCACCTGGAAGGACTCCATCTGGAAGAGAATTGGTTGTGGCTACCAGTACTGAAGCTGGTGAGCAAAGAGTGGGTGGATCTGGTGATATTGGAGATAGGGGGAATGTTGTTTTGGACAAAGGTAAAGGTTTAGCTGGTGATGCATCTGCCCAGCCGGCCACTGAAGTAATGTTGGAAACTGGTAATGCTGATATACTCCCTCCAGTTTTAGATAGTGATAGTAGAAAACTGGCTAGACTTGGTAATGACATCAAAGAAAGAAAGAAAATGAAACAAAGAAACCAAGTTGAGGCCAGGGCACATCTTGCTCAGATTAAGTTACTGGATATGAGTGATGCAAATCTACTGGGTATCACTAAGGAGGAGTATGTTAGGGTTAAGAATGATCCTAGGATAGTTGACCAGTTGAATGAAATGCTAGATGTAGAACTGGACAAACACTATCAAGAGGATGAAGCTGAATTCGATGCCAGGAGCTTAAACATTTCAGTGGAGAAGGCCAAAGAGATTAGGGCTAGTGGGTTTCTAAAGAGAATTGCAAATGTCAAGAAGGTTGTGAAGAGTGTACTGGATCCACCAAGAAGAAGGATTCCACAACCAAGAAGACCACTAACAAGAGATGCAAGAGATGCTGACCTTAGCACATTCGTTGAACCAACTGGCGAGGTATCCAATGAAGACATTAAGTCCGCTGTACTGGCTGCTGGTGCTGGGAGTATAAAAATCACAAATGAATCTGAAGCTAGAAACTACTACTCCCAGATCATGTCAACCAGAAGACATAGTGGTACTATTAATAGTGTCAATGTTACAATCAAGCCAGGCACCAAGGTTTTCCAAGTCGAAATTAAGTATACTGGTGGGCCACTGGTTAGAACTGATGATCCTGGTGCTATGCAATATGGGTTCAGCGAATGGGTTGAGATGGTGAATATACTGGATGCAAAGGCACAAAAGAATAGGTTTGAGAAAGCATGGGTAAACTTTCTAAGGGGGAAGATTCAACATAAAGAAATCTTGAGCAAAAGTTGAATATTGACCCTGAAGATACTCAGCCTATCTCTTCAGTTGCCAAGAGAAGAAGAACTGGCGAAGGGCCATCTCATTAAGTTCTTTCTTCAGATTATCTACTTGTATTTTGTTTTACATTCTGTAACTTGTATAAATTTCATTTCCTTGTATAAATGAAGTTACCAGTCTGTAACCACAAGGTAGATAATAGATTAAAATCTAACAAACATAAAAGGAAAAACCTAAGGCATTTATTGATCTATAAAAATGCCTTAGATAACTTAGATAGATTTAAATCGAACAAGTCCTTCCAGTTCACACTTGTATAGATACAAGAACTAGAAAAAGACTTAGACTATATTTCTAGACAAATAGGGGGAATTTGTTAGGACCAGTTCACCTGGAACTGGCCAGTCACCAGTTCACACTTGCCAGTCACCAGTTGCATCTGGAGACTAGTGAAACTGGTGACCAAGATGATTTGTCGAGAAATATATTGAAGTCCAGTTGCACCGTACAGTTAACGCAACTGAAGACTTCCTCCAGTTGAGAACTGACCATGTTGAAGAAGCATTCCAGTTGAAGTCGAAGACAACAAATGGAAGATAGAGAATGGCAATGGCAGCGAAGCCCATTTGACATTCTAGTCAGTTACAAACTGGAGACCATCAGTGGAAAGCCCTTACAAAGCTTTACACTGATTACGAGGAATTGACTTGTATACTTTATGTACCTTTACCGGATAATAAGCCTTATCTTATTATTTAAGTAAAAGGTACATAAAGGTGGTTGAGTAAAGTCACTTTAACATGCGACTTTACACTACCTTTTAAGGAATTAAATGTTATTCCTTAAATGCTCCCAACCACATTTGTACGACCAAAGTTAACATCCCAATGTTAACTTTGCCTATAAATACAAGTCATTGCACAACCAAGAATACAACTTCTTCGAATACACTTCGATAGAATTCATACTTTGCAAACCTGCAATATTCTTGGTGAACTTGTGCAATATTCTCTCAATCGCTAAAAGGACCATTTCACAACTTTAAGTGTTTCGATTGTCTTGAGAAATTCCGAGTGTAGATCAATTGTATTTCATAGGTTGTTAGGATATTTACATTCGTGTATTATCATGGTTCCGCATCAACCTTGTAATTTGTTTAATATCAATAAATAAATTACACATTGAAAAATACATATTGTCTCATCAAGTTATCTTACAAGTAATTTGTATTATTGCATTGTTCTTTACTTATTGTCATTTATATAAGTAATCTATCTAGAACTTGGTATATACACACTGCAACTGGTCGTCTCCAGTTCAGTGCATATATTGCAAAGTAACTCCCCCATCGACATAGAGGTGTCTTCAGTAGTACCATCTAACGAGTTGGAACTTATAATCACTAAATAGTTCAAGCCAACGCCTTTGCCTCATATTCAATTCACTTTGGTTAAAGATGTGTTGAAGACTTTTGTGATCGGTATAAATCACACATTTGGTGCCGTAGAGATAATGTCTCCAACACTTCAAAGCAAACACAACCGCTTCCAATTCCAAATCATGTGTCGGGTAGTTCTTCTCATGCACCTTCAATTGACGGGAGGCATAAGCAATGACTTTACCTCTTTGCATAAGAACACAACCCAACCCTTGCCCCGAGGCATCACAATAAACAACAAAATCTTCAATTCCATCCGGTAGCGTCAAAATAGGAGCATCACATAGCATATCTTTAAGAGTTTGGAAGGCGCTTTCTTGTCTTTCGCCCATTCAAAGTTTCTCTCCTTTTGAGTCAAGAGAGTGAGTGGTTGTGCAATACGGGAGAAGTTTTCAATAAATCTTCTATAGTAACCCGCCAATCCAAGAATTGGCGGATCTCGGATGGCGTTTCGGGTCTTCTCCAATTCTTGACCGCTTCAATTTTGCTTGGGTCCACGTGAATACCATCCTTGCTCACTACGTGACCAAGAAAGTGGACTTCTTCCAACCAAAACTCACACTTGGAGATCTTAGCATACAATTTCTCCTTCCTTAGTAAATCAAGCACCTCACGCAAGTGCTCAACATGCTCCTCCTTCGTCTTTGAGTATACAAGTATGTCATCAATGAACACAATGACAGACTTGTCTAAGTATGGTTGACACACCGGTTCATCAAGTCCATGAACACCGCCGGTGCATTAGTCAACCCAAAAGGCATCACGGTGAATTCAAAGTGACCATACCTTGTGCGAAAGGCCGTCTTGGGGATATCATCTTCATGTACTCGGAGTTGATGATAACCCGAGCGAAGATCAATTTTTGAGAAGTGCTTAGCACCTTGAAGTTGATCAAACAAGTCATCGATTCTAGGGAGGGGATACGGTTCTTCACAGTGAGCTTGTTTAATTCCCGGTAGTCGATACACATTCTGAAGGATCCATCTTTCTTTTTGACAAAGAGAACAGGAGCACCCCAAGGAGATTGACTAGGGCGAATGAAACCCTTCTCTTGGAGCTCCTTGAGTTGAGTTTGTAATTCTTGCATTTCGGTTATGGCCAGTCTATACGGAGCTTTTGCTACGGGCGCGGCTTCGGGGATAAGATTAATACGAAAATCAAGTTCACGAGTTGGAGGTAGTCCCGGTAAGTCATCCGGAAAAACATCGGGAAATTCACAAACAATAGGAACAGTCTTCAATTCTACCTTTGTGATGGTAGCACTAAAGACTTTAGGATTTGAGGAATCGGAGATTTCGCCTTGAACCCTAAGAATTCTACCGTTAGTCAAAGGTATCTTAACAACTCTCTCACCACAATCAATCGTCGCATTTACCGCCGCTAACCAATCCATACCCACTATAATGTCAAAACTACCAATGTCAAGAGGCATGAGGTCAATGAAGAAATCGACATCTTCTAAAGTCAAGACACAGTCGCGAAGTATTTGACTAATTCTAGTTAGTGACCCGTTTACCATTTCAATGTCAAGCACATAGTTTAGAGCACAAGGATGCACATCAATCAAAGGAACAAAGTTAGAGGACACGAGGCTATAATCGGCCCCGGAATCAAATAGAACGTTGCATAGTGACCATTAAGGAGAAAGGTACCTGCTACTACGTTGGGATCGTTGCGGGCTTCATTTGCATTGGCCGCAAAGGCTCGGCCGCGTGGTTGTACTTGATGGCCTTGTTGTCCCCGGTTTTGGTTAGGCCCGACCATTTGTAGTTGGTTGGGGTGGACGGCTACTTGCACTTGTTGTCCCACCCATCGAGGACAATTATTACGGTAGTGGTCACGACTACCACATTCAAAACACTCGCCTCTTCTTTGATTACCTTGGGGAGGAACGACCCGAACAGGAGCCACATTCATTGGGCCCGTTCTTGGAGCCCTACAATCTCTGGAGAGATGCCCCACTTGGTTACAATTAAAGCATGCTCTGCATTGGGCATTGGCGGGGTGATGTTGGTTGCATCTCCCACAGAAAGGATGGGGTCCAGTATAAGCTTTCCTGGCCGGTTCCACCGCCGCCATCACCCTACCCCTATTAGCATTTCTGGGGTCAAACCTTCCCATTTTCTTTACCCCACTCAACTCTCCCACTTCTTTCCTCTTGTTTGTTGAGGATTTGCTTAAAACACCGCTTCTCAACAAATCTTCAGTCACACTTCCGGCTCGGTTAACCGCATCGGCCAAAGAAGTAGGCATGTTGGAGTTTACATAAGATCGGACTTGAGGATTCAAGCCCAATACAAACTTCTGGATGGCCTGAGACTCGGAGCCCACCAAGTGAGGAATGAGGGTAGACAATTCTTGAAATCGTCTAACATAGCTCTTGTAATCGGCTCCCTCCATATTGAGATTAGCAAATTCAATGGTCAAGTTTTGTAGTTCATAGGGAGGACAAAACTTTGCCTTCACTTTGTCCTTGAAATCGGCCCATTCCAAGTTATAAGTCTGCCCCAAAGTTATCTCTTGGTTCCACCAACTCAAGGCGTCATGCTTAAACATGCCGGATGCATAAGAAATCCGGTCGTCGTATGTGCAATGACTTCTTTCAATCACTGCCTCAATCTCTTCAAACCACCTTATACACTCAGTGGGACCACCTCTTCCATTAAACTCCGGTGCCCCACAGCTTTTAAAGTCTTTAAATATGCACCCCTGTCGATATCCCCCATACTGATTATACATGGGCATTCGGTTATCAACTCCCACTGGTCCCTCTTCTTCGTTTTCCACGGCCTGAGGTTGAGCATTTTCATTATTTACATTTTCTGGGGCTTCATTGTTTTGAGGCCCATTATTTTGCCCAAGATTTGCCGTGACTTGAGCAATAATGGTTGGCATGATATTGGCGATCGTTTGAGCGATCACCTCAGCCATGTTTGGCTCAGGAACTTCGCCACGACCTCTTCCTTGGCCTCTACCACGACCTCTACCATGGCCCCTACCTCCTTGTACCTCCGGTTGAGCTTCCGGTTGAGGTTCTTCCTCTTCAGCCCTATAGTTCGTTCTGGTTCTCCTGGGTCTCACCATTTCTATAAAACAAGTGACACGTTGACCCGAGAGTTAGTCTCAAATGCTCACATGTTAGTCACACAAGTAGTCAATGCTCTCATACCGATACCACATACTCATTTCATATCATTAGGCTAAGGCAAGAGTGCTAGAATCCTATGAGATTGTTACTTAGCATATCATCATGTCAATTTCATTACAATTGTCTATCATTAACTCAAGTAATCATGCTCAAAACATCATGCAATCAATTAACTAACACGAATGATTCAAAGTATAATCCGAATTCGATATGCTCTTTAGTTATTGACCGGGTATGTATACAGGGTGTACCAATGGCTACCCTCCACCTAATCAACTTCCATTAAGCATATCGGTTCCTTATTATACTTTAAGTCACACGTGCGCAATCCACGATGTCATGAACTTGCTATAATGTTGGGTAACCATAAAAGAGTTGATCGGGTTCTTTTAGGGTTGCCACAATATTATACTAAGTTAATGGCATCACTTCATTTTGCCCTAAATCATCAAATTAGTTCCAACAAATAGCAACAACAACCATATTAACCACAATTTACATTCATCACATTGAATTCAAGCTATCACACAAGTGGTCTTAACTACGAACTCACACGGGGATTCACATAATTCACATTGCACACGAATTTCCTAACCATGCATGTTATATGAAGAGTTTTAACTTAAGTCGTAGTCTAGGTCAAACCGCCTAATTCTCTACGACCACGCATGGGCCACCATTCTGTAACACCCCAAGCCGAGGCTCAAAATATCACGGAAATCATATAGCACAAGGTGGAATTACAATAGAACAATAACTAAATGCAAATAAAGATTCAGTGAATCCAATACAAAACGAAACAAGTACCAAAATACATAAGGAGCAAATAGCCATCAACGTTTACAAAAGAACATCTCAAAGATGGCAAATCGATCCTAAGTATAATGCAAAAGAGAAGGTCGATGAATCCTTGATTCATGAAGTCCAAAGCCCGGGTTAAACAGCAAGCAAGCAACTAAACTCCACGTCCGGGGAGAACCTGATTACCTGAAAAGTGTACTAAGCATAGTCAACACAAGGTTGGTGAGTTCGTAGTAATGGTCCATAAGAACCAGCGTCAATAATCACAATGTACGAGTAAAGGCTAGACATGACTTACAGCGAGCCTCTAAGTAACACAATAACGTCCAACAACAAGATTATACAAGACAAGTAAGTGTATACTATGAATGCACAAATGATATGCGTATCAATGCAAGTACCGAATGCATAATAAGCCAACATGCCTATCTTATGCGTGAACTCAAGTCACCTATGCAACGATACCCGCCTGTCATCACAATGAACAAGGCTGTATCTCAAAAACATCGAGATATATATGTCTATATACTCGGGATCAAGAACTCTTCATCCATCAGATAGTGTATACATCTATACACTTGGATATAGGCACTCCTCAACCGAGGGATTATGTACAATGTATGCATGCTTACCATCAATCGTATATGCATCAATCACAATCGTCTGCCATGAACTAACAATCAATATTCGTCAATCACAAACCAATAATTACAATCGTTACACATTTAAACACCAATCAAAACATATTATCGACCCGAATATAACACATTGTCATTTAATTCATAAAACGACTCAAATACTTCATTAACTTATATTGTTAGTCATATTACACATAAAGTCAATGGGTCAAAATTTACGGATGTTACAATACGTCCAACAACAAGACTACACAAGATAAGTAAGCGTGTAATAGGAGTGCACAAATGATGTAAATATCAATGTTAGTGCCAAATTCATAAATAAGCCAACATGCCTATCTTATGCGTGAACTCAAGTCACCTATGCACCTGTCATCACAATGAACAAGGCTGTATCTCAAAAACATCGAGATATATATGTCTATATACTCGGGATCATGACATCAACATCCATCAGATAAGTGTATACATCTATACACTTGGATGTTTGCAAATCTCAACCGGGGGGTTATCCACAATGTATGCATGCTTACAATCAATAGTAAATGCATCGATCATAACTCGTTAATCATAATTCAATAATCACAGAACGTCAATCATAAACCAACAATCAATGCTCCAGCCAATCCTATACGTACATGCACTTAAGAGGATTCTACTTTCTTCGAGTCCCAGATGCTTATATATAGGGTCACCCGCAGCCTTCCCACCACATCTAAAACCCAATGAAGGCATAACCGACTTCCATGTATGTACGTCTATCCTAATATTTATGAAATACATAACCAACACCTAAACCAAGTAAATCAAACGAAATGAACCATCACATCAATCCAACAATCACACCAATCAATCAATCAATCAACAATGTAAGTAACCACGTCAATCCTACACTTTTCAGCCTGAATCTCAAGCGAGTAGGGAGCTACGAAACTCACCTTGTCCGGCAAAGAAGCTAGTATAATGCTACAAGCGAGTATTGGGATCCACACGTCCACAACCTATAAATATACATCATAATACCATAATGTCAACTCTACAACCTTAAACAAGTTGGTTTAGCATATTTAAGTCAAGTCACAAACCCCTAAACACTTCTACAACTTTATCGAGTAAGAACAAGACGCATTTGACTCGACATTTTTAGAAATGGAAGAAGATTCATACAAAATGAGTGTTATTACGAGAAACTAGACTCTCTCACGATTCCAACGATAGGTCATATGACTTATTTGGACTTACGGATCAAAAGATATGTATAAATACATTTTATAATTTCTAGTTTAGTTCCAGGACCTTTCCACTGCGCCGCAGTCAAGGCCATGCCTTGCCCACTGAGCCGCAGTCAGGGCTATTTCTGCACCAGCAGTTTTTAAGTGCAGAAAACGAGCCAAATACCCCTAAACTCGACCCAAACCATACCAAAACGATTTGCAGGAGTTTGAAACTCATTTTGAAGCTTAACTAAGCACCAATAAACATAAATACACATAACCCAATCCACAAATTCGACTAAAACATCACAATTACTTCCAAATCATTCTAACCCTAATCAAACCCTAATTTGACCCAAAACTAGATTTAAGCCGATTTAGGACTTGTAAGCGTACGAGACGACTAGAAATGCATAAACAAACATGAGTAGATACAAATGAGATGAATTTGACTTACCAAAGCTTCTCCTTGAGTTTAAACCCGAAATTAGGTCAAAATGGGTAAAATACTTGCACTTTGACTTTTGATTCTTCAATATGCCGACAATGAGATATAAATGACTATGATTCTTGTATTAAACCAGTTCTAAACACCTAATCGATGCAGTTGGGAAGGAGAAATGAAATGGGTTTGCTTGCTTTTACTTGAGAGAAAAAGAGAAAAGAGATAGATAAGAAATGAAGGGTAAATGAGAAGATAAGGGGGAAAATGGGTCAAGGGGGGCTGATGGGTCGTGGATGACCCACGGCCGACCCGTTTCCCTTCTCAAGCCAAATTACAAATCGTTTATACATTTAAGCACCGATCAAAACATATTATCGACTCGAATATAACACATTGACATTTAATTCATAAAACGACTCAAATACTTCATTAACTTATATTGTTAGTCATATTACACGTAAAGTCAACGGGTCAAAATTCACGGATGTTACAGTGACTGAGAAACACACCTGTGGTTGAAGTACTGTATGGAGTATATAGTAGGATACAAATTGGGTTTAAACGATGTACCTGTAAACACGAAACTAGGATCTAACGATGTACTCAAGTACTCAACCATACCACCTTTCATGACACTTGATCAAAAGGTGGGCGTTCAGCTAGCTAAGATAAATAGTACATATTTGCAAATAATGGTTCCATAACGGGTAGAGTATCAATCCAAATTATGCACTAAACAACAAGGGTTAGTATAAAAGACAGATACATTTGTTTTTATATCCTTTATGAAAGCCATTATAGCATCAATATGCAATGGAGACAGATACATTTGTTTTTATGCTCAGATTAATTTCATAGAACATCATCGGGGGTATAACAGTATAGAAAACACTGACATAACAAAACATGTATACTATATGTCTCACAAATACTAAACATAACGATAAAATGTCAACAAAGTAATAGCGTAAAATGTTTATAATGAAGTAAGATTCAACATAACTAATTATGCTAAACATGAATCTCACAGATAACAAAAGCATGATCTATATGTAAAGAGTTTGAAATTTCCTTAACTTCTAATAAGATGAAAGTTGTACTCGAATCTCCAGAACTTTGTTTGCATCTTTCAGAACTCCTCTATTCAAATGCACACATTGCAATGTGGCATTATCTCTTCGAATATCTCAATGACCATGCAAAAGTAGTGTTTCCATGCAGGAATGCACAAAGAAGTTATCCATATATCCATAAATTCCGAGCTTAGTGTTGCTTTTTGATTCTGGTTTGTACATAGCAAGTGCACGTTCATTTCTACAATGATCTTCCTTGTCGTTATCCACTTCAAATATGAATGCACCACTCTTTCGTAATCCCAGTGTTCTACGTATTGAGGCCTCGGGTCTATTAATGGAGTATTGCTTATTAAAGGATCTAGTACAGCCATGCCCAATCATCATCCATACATTATAAATTTTTATATGTAACCCGATAACAGCAAGAGACTCCCTTAGGTAAGATACTCCTATTAAAGCTTCCTGGTTAAGTGCTAAAGGGCGAGGGAGGTTTACTTTGGTGAATTCTTCGGTTGTCAAATTAAATGACATAATCAGTTTGGGATTCCTTGTTCCATCATCCATAACAATCCTATCGTGGGCACTCCAATAAATAAACCCGTCTACAACTGTAACATCCGTGAATTTTGACCCGTTGACTTTTTGTGTAATTTGACTAACAAACTTGTTGAATGAAATAATTGAGCCATTTGTGATTATATGACTATGTGGTATGTTAGTCGGGTCGTTAATATGTGTTTGGCGTTAAATTGTGTAATCGTTTGTAAAATGGCTTATGGGAGAAACGGGTCGACCCATGGGTTGCCCATGACCCATGAACCAATTAGTTACCCATTCTCCTTTCCCCCTTAATCATTTCATCCTCCCTTTTCTTAAATCTCCTTTCTTCCTCTCTCAAAAAGTCAACTATTTCAAACTCAAATCCTGGAAATTTCATAGTGTTTGAAGCTAGATTAACTCAAGAAATTGCATCATCTTCATCATTTATATATCATATCAAATAATTAGAGTTCAAGCTCAAGAAAATCTCCATATATAGTCAAATTCGGATTTAAAGGCATTTGGGAGATTTGGTAAGTTAAAACTACCTCATATCAGTCATTTTATGTTGTTAAACATGTTTCTAGTAAAACCCAAACGTTTTGTGCCTTGAATCGAGTCAAAAATCGGATTAGAATCCCTGAGTTTCAAGCCGCATGAACAGTAGCACGGGTTAGGGTTCAAACGCGTGTCTAGGGCTCATAAACGCGTGTTAGGGTTTCTAAACGCGTGTCTAGGGTTCTTAAACGCGTGTTAGGGTTTCTAAACGCGTGTTAGGGTTCATAAACTCGTGTTACTATTCCTGCTTTACGCGTCAGTTTTCAAACGTCAATAACTTTTGAACCGTAAGCCCGTTTTAGACATATGACCTATCGTTGGAATCGTAAGAGAGTCTAGTTTCTTGTAGTAACACTCTTTTTATATGAATCTTTGGTCATTTCTAAAAGGTCGAGTCGAATGAGTTCTTCTCTTACACGTTAATGTTGGAAAGGCGTTTAGGGTTTGTGACTTGACCTAATTGTGCTAAACCAACTTGTTTATGATTGTAGAGTTTGACATTATGATATATTGATGTATAATTATAGGTTGTGGACGTGTGGATCCTATTACTCGTTTGTAATCTTATATTAGCTTCGTTGCCGATCAAGGTGAGTTTCGTATCTCCCTACTCGCTTGAGATTCGGGCTGAAAAGTGTAAACCTGGCGTGTTTACTTGCATTTATTGATTTATTGATTGGTTGACTTGATTGTTGGATTGATGTGACAGTTCGTTTTGTTTGATTGACTTTGGTTATGTTTTAGTTAATTATTATATATATATTAGGATAGACGTACATACATGGAAGTCGGTTATGCCTTCATTGGGTTTTAGATGTGGTGGGAAGGCTGCGGGTGACCCTATATATAAGCATCTGGGACTTGAAGAAAGTAGAATCCTCTGAAGTATATGTACGTATAGTTGGTTTAAATTGAAATTTGATTTATGAACGGTGATTATTGATTGTTGGTTCACGTTCGTTAAATGTTGATTAGTGGCTTATAACTTACGATTATTGATTGTTGGTTCAAGTTCATCGTATATTGATTGTTGGTTCATGACTGATGCATTTACATTTGATTGTAAGCATTGCATACATTATTGATAACCCTCGGCAGG
>CM067168.1:37430196-37504272 GCA_034093135.1 Erigeron breviscapus
TCATTCAAGTAAGGGACTTGAAGAGGATGATGTTATTGAATGGAACTTCGTCATACGTATTAGGGGTAGCAAACCGTTGTTAGGCGGTATTTGCTGCTTGCGTCAATCTTCTATGAATCTTGTGCAAGTGGGAGATTGTTGGAATTCGTCTGCCCAAGACACATATTAAATTGACGTGCTAGTACGTGATGATCCAAGTCGGGTCATACCCAATAACAAGCTAGACAAACACTTATGGTATTTATTTATATGATTTGATCTTTAAATAATCAATACTTGAAATATTTAGAAAGTGAGTTTCTAAATAATTGCACTTGAGATATATAAATAAATTATATGGATGATTTATTTTGAGAGAAATGTGAATATGTTTATTTGGCAAAATAAACACTAATGTGTGTTGTGTATTAATATGTAACATGTTACATAAGACATGTAACAAGTTATGTTACATTTTATATACAAAATATACAAGTATATGTTTTATAAAATTTGCACAAAATGGTTGGTTGCCACCTTGTGAGGCCGCCCCCCCCCCATGTGCATTTTGATGTGTTGTTCAACATACAACACTTGGAGTCTTGCATGTTTTACAAGATATAACACACACAACACTCAACATAGAGTGTATCAATTCTTACATGCATTTGTAAGACAAAAACTCTCTCAAGATTCTCAACTAGCTTTTCCTCTTTTTCTCTTGGTATTTTCGGCATCAAGGAGGACAAAAGGGAAGGGTTTTTCAAGTTTAAATCCTAGCACATTTGGGTGTTTGTTGATAGTTTGGGGTATACAAGCTTGAGGTTCTTCTAGGTTGAAGACTTGCCACTTCAAGATCATCATCTCCTTCATATCATCCTTCTCATAAGCTTGGAAGAAGGTAGTCTTCTAAAACACCCTATGGTTGTTGTTTTGTATGTATGTTATTCATATACATGGATCCTTATTGTTTGGGTTTTCTTTAATAAGTTAAAATTTGGTTTTTAACCACATATAACATATTGAAATGGTTCAATTTTCCGCTGCGTTTTAATATTATAAGGATAATATTACTTTGATAAAAACCCAAAAAATCCCAACAGTTTTAACGTTTTCTCGAATATTATATATAGGTTATACACTGAAATATTGAACGACATTAACCCGACTTTATATCAAACTTAACTTCTTGCCGATCAAGGTGAGTTCCGTAGCTCCCTACTCCTTTGAGATTCGGGCTGAAAAGTGTAAAACTTGCGTGTTTACTTACGTTGTTGATTGATTGATTGATTTGGTTTAAATGTTGGATTGATGAGATGGTTTATCACGTTTGATTGACTTGGTTTATGTTTTGTTAAGTATTTCATTAATATTAGGATAGACGTACATACATGGAAGTCGGTTATGCCTTCATTGGGTTTTAGATGTGGTGGGAAGGCTACGGGTGACCCTATATATAAGCATCTAGGACTCGAAGAAATGGATAATCCTCTTAAGTGTATGTACGTATAGTTGGTTTGAATTGTGATTATTGGTTTATGATTGATGAATATTGATTGTTGGTTTATGACAGACGATTTGTGATTGATGCATATACGATTGATTGTAAGCATGCATACGTAGTTACATAACCCCTCGGTTGAGGACTAAAACATCCAAGTGTATAGATGTATACACTTAATCTGTGAGATGTTGGTGACATGACTCCGAGTATATAGACATATATATCTCGATGATTTTGAGATACAGCCTTGTTCATTGTGATGACAGGTGGGTATCGTTGCATAGGTGACTTGAGTTCACGCATAAGATAGGCATGTTGGCTTATTTATGCATTCAGCACTTACATTGATATTTACATCATTTGTGCATACTTATTACACATTTACTGATAATTGTGTAATCCTGTTGTTGGACGTTATTGTGTTACTTAGAGGCTCGCTGTAAGTCATGTCTAGCCTCTACTCGTATATTGTGATTATTGACGATGGTTCCTTATGGACCATTACTACGAACTCACCAACCTTGTGTTGACTATGCTTAGTACACTTTTCAGGAAATCAGGTTATCCGGACGTGGAGTTTAGTTGCTTGCTTGCTGTTAAACCCGGGCATTGGACCTTATGAATCAAGGATTCATTGACCTTCTCTTTTGCATTATACTTAGGATCGATTTGCCATCTTCTGGATGTTCTTTTGTAAACTTTGATGGTTATTTTCTCCTTATGTATTTTGGTACTTGTTTCGTATTGTAATGGATTCACTGAATCTTTATTTGCATTTAGTTCTTGTTCTATAATTCCACCTTGTGCTATATGATTTCCGTAATATTTCGAGCCTTGGCTTGGGGTGTTACAGAATGGTGGCCCATGCAGGTCGTAGAGAATTAGGCGGTTTGACCTAGACTACGGCTTAAGTTAAAACTCTTCATATAGCATGCATGGTTAGGAAGTTTGTGTGCAACGTGAATTCTGTGAACCCTAGAAAGTGTATATTGTGAGTTCGTAGTTAAGACCACTTATGTGATGGCTTGAATTCAACGTGATGAATGTGGAATGGGTACAATGTGGTTAATGTGTGCATTGATTGAATTTGATTGTCATTGATATGGATTGTTGTTACTAATTGATGTTAGTTGAATGCTTTAGAGCAAAATGAAGTTATGGTATTAACTTAGTATAATATTGTGGCAACCCTAAAAGAACCCGATCAACTCTTTTATGGTCTCCCAACATTATAACAAGTTAATGACATCATGGATTGCGCATGCATGGCTTAGAGTATAATATGGAACCGATATGCTTAATGGAAGTTGATTGGGTGGAGGGTTAGCCATTGGTACACCCTGTATACATACCCGGTCAATAACTAGAGAGCATATCGAATTCGGATTATACTTTGAACCATTCGTGTTAGTTATTTGATTGCATGATGTATTGAGCATGATTACTTGAGTTAATGATAGACAATTGTAATGAATTTGACATGATGATATTCTAAGTAACAATCCCATAGGATTCTAGCACTCTTGCCTTAGCATAATGATATGAAATGAGTAAGTGGTATCGGTATGAAAGCATTGAAAATATGTTGGTAATAGAAACCCAAACCGAATGTGTATAATCTAGACAAAGATCTCTTTGAAACTCATGTTGCGTACTGTCTCATTTGATTGACTCGAATAGTCTTATCCATCAGACTTATATGGATTCTTTGACTATCTTTTCAGAATTTGTCATGTCTGACGGAGCTAGCTCTTATGCTGTTGTTCCTGGTACTCCTCAAGTTCCAGTTGTAGCAAACCCCATTCCTCGTGTTCCCCACTCTTCTGAAGAGGAACAATTTGAGGCTTCGGGAAATGAGTCTCGCCCCATCAATCTGGTGTCAACATCCAGTGAATCTGGAAATGAACATGTATCTATTCATGTTCAACCATCTCTGTCACCGGTAGCTCCATATCAGAGGAGGACTACCGAGGGAGCTCGTCTGCCTTATGCTCCTCGAGACCCTAATGCTCCTGGTCCTTCTACACCGGTTCAGGACAACCATGTGTTTGGTCCTTCATTTCTTCTGGGCGATCCGTATGCTGCGGGTCCCTCCAGAGTGCCTGTTTACAATCCCAATGCTGCTGAAGTGATGCCAGTTGCTGATGCAACTGATAGGTCGGAATATTATCTCTGACAAATGTCAAGGATGAACAACTCTCTCATCCGTACTAGAGAGGCTATAGAGAATCAAGCTCAAGCGTTGACTGGAGCTTATCTTCAGGCTTCTGATGCTATGACGGTTGCTAAGGAGGGGAAGGAGACTGTTAGAACGTTGATCTGCATGCTGTTAGTTGTGGTGACCTTGGTTGTGGCTTTGCTTATTGTTGTTCTTTTCAAAATGTAATCTTGTAGTAGTTATGTATTGTAAGCCTATAACTTATAACAACTCGTACTTTTGTACTTTGAGTTGTAGTCTATCTGTTGTGGATGTAGTTCCCACATGTCTTTAAGTCGTATTACTCTGACTATGTAGTCTTATCGTTGTGGATGTAGTTCCCACATGTTTTGAATCGTACCTGTTAGACTATGTAAATTTTGGACCTCAATGAAATACGATCGTCTTTTTGGCTTACATACTTGTGAAACTGTTAGGACCAGTTTCAGTGAAACTGGCCAGTCTCCAGTTGCACCTGGAGACCAAGAAGATTTGTCCAGAAATATATTGAAGTCCAGTTGCATCGTACAGTTAACGCAATTGAAGACTTCCTCCAGTTGAGAACTGACCAGTTGAAGAATCCTTCCAGTTGGAGTCGAAGACAACAAGTGGAAGATAGAGAATGACAATGGCAGCGAAGCCCAGTTGACATTCTAGTCAGTTACAAACTGGAGATCGTCAGTGGAAAGCTCTTACAAAGCTTTACACTAATTACGAGGAATTGACTTTTATGCTTTATGTGCTTTTACCCGGATAATAAGATTTATCTTATTATTTAAGTACAAAAAGGTACATAAAGCTGGTTGAGTAAAGTTGCTTTATACTGCAACTTTACACTGCATTTTAAGGAATTAAATGCTATTCCTTAAATGTTCTCAACCATACTTGTACGGCCAAAGTTAACATCCCAATGTTAACTTTGCCTATAAATACAAGTCATTGCACAACAAGAATAACAAGTGAGAAAACACTTCGAAAGATTTCACACTTTGCATACCTGCAATATTCTTGGTGAACTTGTGCAATCTTCTCTCAATCGTAAAAAGGAACATTTCACAACTTTAAGTGTTTTGATTGTTTAGAGAAATTCCAAGTGTAGATAAATTGTAGTTCATAGGTTGTTAGGATATTTACATACTTGTATTATCTTGGTTCCGCAACAACCTTGTAATTTATTTAAAGTTAATAAATAAATTACACTTGAAAATTACATAATGTCTCACCAATTTACTTTACAAGTATTTTGTATTATTGCATTGTTCTTTACTTATTGTCACTTAAATAAGTAATCTATCTAGAACTTGGTATATACTCTCTGTAACTGGTCGTCTCCAGTTCAGCGTTTATATTGCAAAGTAACTCCACCATCGACATAGAGGTGTCTTCAGGTAGTATCATCTATTGAGTTGGGACTTACAAGTGGTATCAGAGCAGAAGGCTAATAAACTTTCCTAGATCTGCTTAGATGACTACTACTGAAGGTGGAGATGGTTCTGGTCAAGGTGAAAACCCTTTGAATACTAATACACTACCTTTTCAAAATGTTAATACAAACCCTCCTCCTCCTACTGCCCCAAACCATGTCCATGTACATTATTCTAACACTCCTGTTCCAAAATTTGATGGAAACAGTGAGACCTTGGTACATGGAAGGCCAGAATGCTTTTGCATTTTGGTGGGATAGAGAGGTATATGTTGAAAATCCTTAAGGATAGACCATATATACCCATGTCTCTTGGGGTAAGTCCTCTTCTAGATCCAACTGGAAGAAGAGGTTCTAGAGAAAAGCTCGAAGACCACTGGTCTGATGAGGATCGTAGACTTGTAGATTTGGACACTAGACTCAAGAACATGATCCTTGGAGCTGTTCCTGAAGATCTAATTCCAACACTTGTGTTGTTCCCCAGTGCCAAGTCAATGTGGGATGAATTAGTTATTCAGTTTGAAGGAGGTGATGACACTATTGTCACCAGAAAGTTGCCTTGAACAAGAAGTATGAATCCTTCTTTGCTCTGCCCAATGAAAGTCTAACTGGTACATACACCAGATTTTCTAGCCTCATTAATCAGCTGAGAGGCTTGGGTGTAGAGAAGGATAAAGATATTCTTCTTGAGAAGTTTTGTGATATTCTTCCTTCCAAATGGGAAAATATGGTTCTTGTGAGTCCCTTAAGTTCGATGGTTAACCAGGAAAGTGTAAAATACAACAAGTCTAATAATCACTAGATTGGACTAGTATTACTTGTAAATAAATGCAAGAGTATATAAACAAAGTAATACAAGACTTAAAGCAATAAACAAGTAAAGTGGAACATTATGTATTTTTCAATGGTGTATTTTATTTATGATGTTAAATAAAACACAAGGTTGTGCGGAATCAAGATAATACAAATAAGTATGTATCTAACAACCTATGAGTTACAAATGATCTATATTTGTCAAATAACTCTTTTGGATCGAGATACTTAAAGTTGTGAAGTATCCCAGTTTAAGATCGAGAGTATTTGGACAAATTCACTTTCATGCAAAGTGTATGCTTAAAAGTATTTTTCTCAAGGAAATGACTTTGTATTTATAGGCAACAAAATTCACCAGTGAATTTTGTGCCGTACAAATATGGTTGCATACATTTAATGATCCGACAAGAACATTAAATGTATTGGATAAGGAATAAGAATAAAGTCACATCAAATGACTTTGTGTCCTTTTATCCAACCACCTTTACACACACAAACTTTGGTAAAGAACAAGTGGATTGTTCTTAGGAAAGTGTGTAAAGGGAAAAGTCAATTCTCGATATCAGTGTTCAGACTTGTAGGGTCTAGAACACTGACAATCCTCCAGTGTACAGATCTGGTAAGACTTTCCAGTGGACTCCGCCATTTGTCAGTCTTCTTTCTTCAGACTTCAGTCTTTGACTTCAGTCAGAATGTCTTCAGTAGAGTTGATCTGGACTGGGGTGAAGTCCAGTGAGCTCATCTGGAGAATACTCAAGATTTCCTATACAAGTATTTTGCTCACTGGTCTTCCATTATTTCTGGACAAATCTTCAGAGGGACTCCAGATTCCAAGTCTGGAGTAGGTCCAGTAGAACACGTTTCTGGACAGATCTTCAGTAAGGCTTCAGTAGTCGAGTCTGGAGCGAGTCCAGTAAATCTGGACTAAATCTGGAACAACTTGTCTTGTCTTAAGACAAGGTAAAACCCTGCACAGCCATACTCTTGCATCGCTCTATGGAGCCTTTAGATTCACTGAAGACAATAATGGCTTCAGTACCAGTAGCTCCTTCAGTTAGCCCGGCTTCAGTGCCATATGCTCTTTGTGACAATTGCTTCAGTGTTTGTCACCAGTCCTTGACTTGAGATCATTCCATAAATCTTCAAGCATAAGTCTGTCCAGTGCACCAAATGTTGTACCTGCTACTGGAGTTGTTTCAGTCACAACTTTCTTAAGTGCCTGCACTTCCTTCTGAACATTTGCAACAGCTTTAGGCAAGTGTTTTGGCAACTTTTCCTCCAGTAAGTTGTCTACTTGGGGTAACACCCCATCATGAATGCTACGAAGAACAGTCTCAGAAACTTCTTCACATATTTCTTTCAGCATATTGTTTCTGAACTTCCTTGTACATGCATCACTTATTGTGCTGACAACTGCATCCTGGTCTAGTGTGGGTCTTGTCTCCAGAGAACTGACCCTAAAAACCAAATTCTGAACATCTTCTTTCAGACCTGCCAGTTCGCCAGTGACTGCAGTCTGAACAGAATTAACCAACCTTGTCTGCCACTTTGATCTTTTCAGTGTTGTTGTTTGTGGCCAGTACCAGTTCATCAAGCTTCTCATAAACCAGCTTCTCATTCCAGCAAAGACATTCATCTCAGAAGCCAGGTTATTTGATAATAAAGATTTGAAGTCTGAAATAACCTGAGATGAAGTCTGGAGTGATCTCTCCAGGTTCGCCACCTTACTTAAAAGGCCTTGGACCTCGGCAGAAGATGAAGTGGAGAGACCACTGGGAGGTTCAAGAGTTGAAGGTAATCTGGTCATTAGAGGAACTTGTGCCCAGTCCTCTTCAGTTGCAGCTTCAGATGTTGCAACTGGTGACTCCGGCGCACGAGGTGGAGGTTGAGATTGTGAAGGTTGAGTGGTTGCTGGAGTGAAGTATTGAGTGTGTTCTGGAATTGAAGGTGGTGGTGGTGGTGGCATTTCTGGTGGAGGTGTTGGCATTTCTGGTAGATTTTCTTCTTCTTGTACATCTTCACCCAGAAAATTCATGTTAACATCAAAACCTTCAGACATTGGGGAGTCAACATCATCCCATTCTGGAGCAATCCCAACTGTCTGTTCACCAGACTGTTCACCAGTCTCTATATTCACTTGTTCACCAGCCTCTACATTCAAGTCCAGTGGAGCCTCTTGCTCACCAGAAACATGTTCATCAGTCTGAACATCTTCTTCAACTTCCTCAACAACCTGCTCAACAACCTCTTGTTCATAAATTGGCGATCCATCTAGATTCATAACATCACCAGGATGTCTTTCAGGATTTACCTGAAGTCCTGCTCTCATCAGACGCCTGTTTATTCTAGGTCGTCTGGAAGGTTCAACAACTTCTTGTACATGACCTTCTGGAGCAACTTGTCTGATGGGTTGTACAGCCTCAATTATCTGTACATCTTGGTCTCCAGAGGCTCTTTCAACAGCTTGACCTCTATCTGGAGCCATCCCAGCTTCTTCCCTTTGGAAGGAAAGCATGGACTGAGGAATATCTACCTCGTCCAGTGAAGACCTGAGATTGACCAGATCTCTCATATACTCACTCACAGAAAAGTGAGTAGTATCCATATCATACTGGTCTCCAAGAGCATTTTTAAACATTAGAGAAAGGAAACGAATATAAGGAACAAATGGTTTTCTTCCTTTCACCCTAAGTCGCTCAACCATGTCATCAAAAAGAATCTGGGCAAAGTCCACCCTAAGCCCAAACCATAAGCAGTAGGCAATCTGGAGTTGGGTTTGATTTATCTGATCTAATCCTCCAGAACTGCCTCCTAGACATTCAACAATATGGGTAAAGAAATATCTCCATGAGTCTGACAGTTTGCTCATGTAGATAGTCCCTTTCCTGGATAGCTGGCCATGCTCATCCAAGATATCCGTGTGCCCCATCAATCTGCATACTTCCCTTGTATTGATACCAGTGGGAAGCTCAATAGGCAACTCATTCTGTTCGAAATAGTTTAACTGTAGAACAGACCTGAGTAGACTTGCAGTGAAACCAAGGGATCTGGTACCTCCATTGAGAGTATAATTGATAGATGAAGTTTCATCATCAAATGTTGCAGTGTACCAGAATTCACAAAGGTATTCGTGGTACATCCTTCCTGGATTTAATGTTAATGCACCATATAATGGGCAAGAGAGAAAGAATGAGTTTAATCTCCCAATAATCGATTGGGCATCATGAACACTGGAAAGAGAGAGTCTTGCCATCCAGTTGTTCATATTGATTCTTATGGCATTTGCCTCAAGAGAGATATGAGGTGCCCTATCAACATTTTCCGAAGGATTATATTCAGAGGCAAGCAGATTTTTAGGTGATCTTGATTGTCTAGGTGCCATTTTTAAAGAATAGATGAAGATGAAATTGAATATATATAGGTTATGATGAAGAATTGATGAAGGAATTGAATATAAATGGAGTAAATAAGAGAGATGATGATGATTGGAAAATGAATGAAGAAGTAAATGAAGGAATTTGAAAGATTTGGGTGTAAATATGTTCGAAGTAAATGCAATTGAAATTGAAAGTGGGTATTTATAGGAGAGACAATGTGGAACTCAAATGGTTTATTTGAAATTATCAAATAAAGTTTTTGATCGGGTTCTGAGATCCGCATTAATTACATCACATCATACATAAATGCATGACGGTTTACAGCCCACAAACAGTAACAAGTTGCACTTTTTGTTTTCCCAAAGTAAAAATACCATCATTACGTTGAAAAAATTTATATGCCACGTAGGATAAAAATATCTTCAAAAAGATTTGCTTACGTGGCACACACAATGACCAAGTATTTAGAAAATATTATGACATATTCAGTGCATCTGGAGGTTGACTGGACACTCTAGTATCACTGGTGGATTAGTCCAGTGAACATGTACTGATGGTACACTGGAGGGACACTCCAGTAAAGTACCAGTGAAAACCATTTTTGAAAGACTGGTAACCTCAAACGTGCACGTCAACTAATTCAGACAAATGAGAGGGACACATTTACAAGGAAACATTAGTCACCTCAAACACGCACTTCAATCTGTCCAGTTACCAGTGAGAGGGACACATTTACAAAGCACCAGTAATATTTTCTGAAGAGTTTGTCCAGTGAGAAAATAAATTAATAAATTCCCCCTGAACTTAAAACATTTTTTTAAGAAAAAAATATCTTTCAAGTCTTTCCCTGGAATGTTGTTCCAGAAATCTAATAATGCAAAGATAGTACACAAAGGCGTTCAATATCTGAGCAGTCACCAGATTTAAGGATTTAACATTCCCAACTCACCAACAAGATATTCAAAAGTTTTGACATCCAGAGGTTTGGTAAAAATGTCAGCGGGTTGTTTGTCAGTGGGAATAAAATGGAGTTCAATGTGTTTTTCATAATATGATCACGAATGAAGTGATACCTGAGATCAATGTGCTTCGTTCTGGAGTGCATGACTGGATTATTTGAGATAGCAATGGCACTGGTATTATCACAAAAGATTGGAGTCTTTGAATATTTAATACCATAATCAAGCAACTGGTTCTTCATCCAGAGTATCCGAGCACAACAACTGGCTGCAGACACATATTCAGCTTCAGCAGTGGACAATGAAACTGAAGTTTGTTTCTTACTGGTCCAGCTGACCAGTTTGCCACCTAGGAAATGACATCCACCAGTTGTGGATTTCCTATCTATCTTACAACCTGCATGATATGAATCTGAATAACCCATTAGATCCATGCCTGAGCCTTTGGGATACCAAAGACCTAGACTGGGGACACCTTTAAGGTACTTCAGTATGCGCTTTACAGCAAGCATATGAGATTCCTTAGGATTAGACTGATATCTGGCACATAAACATGTTGAAAACATAATATTTGGTCTACTGGCAGTTAAATACATCAGTGAACCAACCATGCCTCTATAGACAGTGGTGTTCACTGGTTTTCCATCTGGATCGGAGTCCAGTGTCAGTGGTGCAGAAATTGGAGTTGGTTTAGATGGTGAAGAGTTCATATCAAATTTCTTTAAAAGATCTCTAACATATTTCTCCTGATTAATAAAAATGCCATCTTTGTTTGTTTAATCTGGAGTCCAAGAAAATATGTTAGTTCACCCATCAAACTCATCTCATATTCAGTTGACATTATTTTCAAAAATTTCTTGCACATGTTTTCATCAGTAGACCCAAAAATAATATCATCAACATAAATTTGTACCATTAACAGATTACCTTTTTCATGAAGAATAAATAAGGTATTGTCAATTGCACCTCGTTTGAAACCATTTTTCAACAAATGTTTAGTCAGAGTGTCATACCAGGCACGTGGGGCTTGTCTGAGGCCATAAAGCGCTTTGTCCAGACGATATACCCAATATGGATGCTTTTCATCAACGAAACCTGGTGGTTGTCTGACATAAACTTCTTCTTCAAGCTTTCCATTCAAGAAAGCACTCTTTACATCCATCTGGTAGACCTTGAACTGATGATTAGCAGCGAATGCTAAGAATATTCTGATCGCTTCAAGTCTTGCCACTGGAGCAAATGATTCATCAAAGTCGACATCTGACTGGCAGTAGCCTTGTGCTACCAGTCTGGCCTTGTTTCTGATTACGTGGCCATCTTCATCTACTTTGTTTCTGAAGACCCATCTTGTTCCAATTGGTTCTTTCTTTCCAACTGGGAAAGGAACCAGATACCAGACCTTGTTCCTTTCAAACTGGTGAAACTCTTCTTGCATAGCAGTCACCCAGCTTGGATCTTCCATAGCCTCGTCAATCTTCTTTGGTTCCATCAAAGATAGAAAACTAACGTATAAGCATTGATTACTGGAGGCTCTTCTGGTCTGAACTCCTCTACTGGAGTCACCTATGATCTGATCAATAGGATGAGCTTTTGTCCATCTGGAGTACTGACCAGGATTATTACTGACAACAATATCAGTGCAAGAATTCAGTTGAGTCTCCTCTGGAGTTGTTTCTGGAGGAGGATCTTGCCAGACTACTTCAGTATCTTCATCTGAATCATTTAAATCACGATTTGCATCATGAAACTCTTCATTTGAAGGCATTTCCTGAAGTACTGGTTCAGTTTGAAATTCTTCATAAGAAGACATTTCTGGTCTATTTTCAACTGACACTGATACTGGGGAGTAGTACGAACATCTGATCCAATATTAATTTCAGAGGGTAGTTTGAAAATAATAGAAGGATAGAATGGAGTACTACTGGAGAGTTTCTTTTTCTGAACAGGTTCCAGATCAGGATGACTGGAAACTGTGTCTTTTGAATCTTCATTATTGTCGTTTATAGGATCAGATTCACAAAAGACAATTGGAGTTACTGGGGGAGTGTCAAGGGCTGGCTTCTTGTTGATTACAACATTTGATTCATCAAATGTGACATGAATTGACTCATGGACCTTCTCCAGTCTCTTGTTATAGACTCTGAAGGCCTTGCGAATGGCTGAATAGCCTAAGAAATACCCTTCATCAACTTGAGTATAGAAACACTGCTCTGAAGGAGAGCTTTCCATATCCATCACGTACACATTCCCTTTTCTGGGAGCAATCAACACTACCTTCCAGTCCTTGTTGAATACGATACCCTGAGCAATATTGAATAAGACTTGATAGCCATCATCACACAGTTGGCTTACACTGATCAAGTTATATTTCAAACCATTCACAAATGCAACACGTCTGAACTTGACTTGTCCATTGTTCAGAACACCATATCCCTCAGTCTTTCCACAACCATCATTTCCAAAAGTAATGGATGGTCCATCAGAAATGGTGAACTCCTCCAGCAGGGTCTTACATCCGGTCATCGTCCTGCCAGCAGCACTGTCAAGATACCAGATATATTTCTTTCGATCGCCCTGCACATACACCAGATACTTATCAGTTAGATTTGGGAACCCATCGACTGATGGGTTCACTGGACCCTCCCTTATAGGTCCCTGGGGCAATCTGGTTCAGTTCACCTTCTTCAACAGTGGTCTTAGTTGAAAAGACCACTGGGGTTGATAGTTTTGAAACCTTTTTCTTTTTCTCAACTGGAGAAATAGATTTAACTTTCTTAGCAAAAGGTTTTGTATTTTGTCTAGGGCCAGATGAAGTACCCTCAATAAAGTTTAATCTTGCATTAAAACTTTGAGATTGACGAGTCAGAATTTGAATCTGGCTCTCTAACCTGGACAAAATATTTTCTTCAGATAACACCTTAGCCTTTCCAGTCCTAGGCTTAGGTAGGGGATTGGTCTGAGGCAAAGGTTTATTCCGATAGACCTCTTTAACTGGAGCAGTCATCTAGAGCGCTCCAGTCTTAACCTCTGGGGATTGAACTGGGTAAAAATTGGCCTTGGGAGTTACAGGCTCATCATAAACAGTGGTGGGCCTGAACTCCTCTGGTAATCGATCGATTACTGGTATTAATGATGCTACATGAGTATTTCCATCTAAGTATGCACGTTTTTGAGCAGGAAATTGTTTTACTCCAGCATCATATGGCTTTTTGGTTTCTAGCCATGATTTAATCACCAATTTTTCTTTCTCTAAAATGATCTCAAGATCTTGTTTTTCTTGAATCAATTGTTCAGTTACCAGAACCTGGGCTTGAAATGCCAGTTCAATGTCTTGAAGTTCTTTTAACTTTGATTTTAAAGCAGTTATTTCAGAAGAATCTGTTTCTAGACCATTTACACAACCAGATCTAACAGTTTCTACAAAAATCAAATCAGAATTAAGAGCTTCAGCTATGTCCAATTTTAGTTCATGGTCAGTTGCACAATCATAATCACTAACCTTCTTAATAACAATGTCTACCCATCGTCCAGATATGACATCTTCCTTCACCAGGTGCTCATCGTCTGCCAGAGCCATGTAACAGCAATCTCTTTCTTCTTCTTCATCAGCAGATGATTCATCAGAAGGAACCCACTTCTCTTCAGTTGTTGCAATCATGCACTTATTATTGTTTTCAATTTGTTGTGCCATGAGAGCAATCTGGGCCTTAAGCTTTTTATATTTCAGTTATAGCTATCATCAGGCTTATTATTTGAAGAGAATGGACCAGGCTTGGATACAAACTGGTTGGACCTGCACTCTTCATGAAATGACCCTTTTTGCCACACTTAAAGCATGTCAAATTGGTCTTATCAGTTGAAGAACTGGATGCAAATTGTCCAGATGACCTACTTGCTCTTGCTTTGAAACGGTTAAACGTTTTAGCAATCATTGCAATGAGGTCATCATCATCAGTTTCATCACAACAGTCTGGAGAGATTTGACTGGACTCTCCAGAATCCATGAGTTCAGACACCATCTTCTTCATAGAAAATACATTCTCAGAAGATATCAGTGCTGTACTATGTGGTTCAGTATGACTAACCACATTAGGACTACTGGAGGCATGGTTAAAAGCATCTTGTTCTGCCACCACTCTCTGAGCTTGATTTTCTTCAGTGTACCTGAAAGCTCCATATAGAGTTGAGAGAGTGTGTGTGTGCAGAGTTTTACCTTGTCGTAAGACCAGGATCATGTGAGACCATTTGGTGGGTAGAATATCACAAAATTTCTCCAGAAGTATATCCATGTCCTTCTCAACCCCAAGACCTCTCAATTGGTTTATGATACTCATAAATCTGGTGTAAGTACCAGTGAGAGACTCGTTAGGCTGAGCAAAAAATGACTCATACCTCTTGTTTAAGGAGACCTTTCTGGTGACAATGGTGTCATCTCCTCCTTCATGTTGGTTTAAAAGTTCATCCCACATGGTTTTAGCACTAGGAAAAAGAACTAGTGTGGGAATTAGGGTTTCTGGAACGGCCCCGAGGATCATGTTTTTGAGAAGGGTGTCTAGATTCACCAATCTCCTCTCCTCTTCTGACCAATGTTCCTCCCTCTTTTCCCTTCCTTTTCTAGATCCAAAAGGATCAAGAAGGGGATTGAGAGGTGATGTAGGGACATAAGGACCTTCGTTTAAAATTTTCATCATGTTCCTCTCAATACCAGTGACATGCAAAACCATCCTAGCCTTCCACGTACCAAATTCATCACTGTTCCCACTGAATTTAGGAACAGGATTATTTGAGTAGTGCACATGCACGTGTGGAGAAGCAGGAGTAGGAGGAAGAGGTGGATTAGTGTTATTAACAATTGGTGGTTCATTTTGATCATTAATATTAGCATTAGGATCGGGACCAAGACTAAAACTTCCTTGTGTATTTTCTTGGTTAGCCATCAAGAAACAGATCTAGGCAATGTTTAGCCTTCTGCTCTGATACCAAATGTGAGTCCCTTAAGTTCGATGGTTAACCAGGAAAGTGTAAAATACAACAAGTCTAATAATCACTAGATTGGACTAGTATTACTTGTAAATAAATGCAAGAGTATATAAACAAAGTAATACAAGACTTAAAGCAATAAACAAGTAAAGTGGAACATTATGTATTTTTCAATGATGTATTTTATTTATGATGTTAAATAAAACACAAGGTTGTGCGGAATCAAGATAATACAAATAAGTATGTATCCTAACAACCTATGAGTTACAAATGATCTATATTTGTCAAATAACTCTTTTGGATCGAGATACTTAAAGTTGTGAAGTATCCCAGTTTAAGATCGAGAGTATTTGGACAAATTCACTTTCATGCAAAGTGTATGCTTAAAAGTATTTTTCTCAAGGAAATGACTTTGTATTTATAGGCAACAAAATTCACCAGTGAATTTTGTGCCGTACAAATATGGTTGCATACATTTAATGATCCGACAAGAACATTAAATGTATTGGATAAGGAATAAGAATAAAGTCACATCAAATGACTTTGTGTCCTTTTATCCAACCACCTTTACACACACAAACTTTGGTAAAGAACAAGTGGATTGTTCTTAGGAAAGTGTGTAAAGGGAAAAGTCAATCCTCGATATCAGTGTTTAGACTTGTAGGGTCTAGAACACTGACAATCCTCCAGTGTACAGATCTGGTAAGGCTTTCCAGTGGACTCCGCCATTTGTCAGTCTTCTTTCTTCAGACTTCAGTCTTTGACTTCAGTCAGAATGTCTTCAGTAGAGTTGATCTGGACTGGGGTGAAGTCCAGTGAGCTTATCTGGAGAATACTCCAGATTTCCTATACAAGTATTTTGCTCACTGGTCTTCCATTATTTCTGGACAAATCTTCAGAGGGACTCCAGATTCCAAGTCTGGAGTAGGCCCAGTAGAACACGTTTCTGGACAGATCTTCAGTAAGTCTCCAGTAGTCGAGTCTGGAGCGAGTCCAGTAAATCTGGACTAAATCTGGACCTAACAGTTCTTGTCTTAAGACAAGGTAAAACCCTGCACAGCCATACTCTTGCATCGCTCTATGGAGCCTTCAGATTCACTAAAGACAATAATGCTGCAAGACTGGTGGCTGAGCAGGATGCCATGAACCATGCCCAGAGTCCCAAGGTTGCTAGTGTAACTGAGCGACCTTGTACTGCTTTAATGTCTGCAGAGAGTGTCCAAGCACACTCAATGAAGGAGATGTTAAATAGTTTCTTGAACTCTGGCCTGACCACTGAAATCAGTGATGGTTGTGATGAAACTAACGATGATGATCTGGTAGCCATGATTGCTAAAACCTTTAACAGGTTTAAGCATAAATCTAAAAGATTTAATGGGCCAAACAATGCTTCCAGCTCCAGCTCTCTGGATAAAACCAATCTTACCTGCTATAAATGCGGTAAGAAAGGTCATTTTATGAAGGAATGCAGATCTAGTCAGATGAACAACCAAACTGGCCCCCTGTCCCTAATTTCAATCGGCCTGATGATAGCTACAAAGCTAAATATAAGAAGCTTAAGGCCCAGATTGCCCTCCTGTCCATGGAAAAAGAAAAGGATCAATGCTTGATGGCACAAACTGAGGGAAAATGGGAGTACTCTGATGACTCATCAGCTGATGAAGAAGAGGAAAGGGACATGTGTTTCATGGCCTTGGAAGATCAACAGCAGCATGTGGCAAAAGAAGATGTCATCACTGGAAGATGGGTAGACATCATTTTGAAGAAGGTATGTGATTATGACAATCAGGTGGATCCAGAACTGAAACTGGACCTTGCTGAATCTTAATTGAACTAAACAATGTTAAGCCACAACTTAATGATTTACAAAGTGTCCAGCTGGCTCTCAAGGAGTCAGTTTTAAAAATTGAGGCTTTGGAATTTGATAATCAAAAATTAATTTCTGATCTTGAAAAAGAACAAATGATTATCAAGTCATGGGTAAAAGCATCTGGAAAGAACTATGATGCATTTTCTAGAACAATTGATGCCCAGAAAAATGCATGGAAATCTGGAGATCTGGAAATGGCAGCTCTCATACCAGATCTTCATGCATTGCCTCCAGCTCTCAGGGTTGAAACTTCTTATGATCAACCTAAGTAGCTCCAGTTAAAAAGGCCACTGGTAACAAGCCTTTACCTCAGAAGTCTAAGGAGCCCAAGACTCAAAAGACTAAAACTCCAGCTGAACCAAGGTCCAAGGTTCAGCAGCCTGATGAAAACAATATTTTGTTTAAACTGGAAAGTCAACTCCAACTTTTATCTCGACAGGTTCAGAGTTGTACTGCCCGGATCAAAAATCTGGAAGGAGGTTCATCACCTCTAGTTTTAAAACAAAATATTAAACCCCCTTCAAAACCAAAACAAAAGAATGTTCCATCTGGAACTAAATCTGGTGAAAAAGATCCAGATGTAGTCTTCAGTTTACCTCCACATCAATCAACTGTGACTTCTGTAGAGAAGTCCAGTGAACCCATCAAGAAAAGATGGGTTCACAAAAATAACTGATGATTTTTGTGGGTGTGCAGGGCGATCGAAAGAAGAATATCTGGTATCTGGACAGCGCTGCTGGCCGGACTATGACCGGATGTAAGCCCCTGCTTGAAGAGTTCACTGTCCAAGATGGACCGGCAGTGACGTTTGGTAATGATCAAAGTGGAAAGACTGAAGGATATGGTGTGCTCAATAATGGACAGGTCGAATTCAAGAGAGTTGCATTTGTGAATGGTTTGAAATACAACCTGATTAGTGTCAGCCAACTTTGTGATGATGGCTACAGAGTTTTGTTCGATATTGCTCAAGGCACCATATTTAACAAGGATTGGAAAGTGGTGATGGTTGCACCAAGAAAAGGTAATGTGTACATCATGGATATGGAACCAGCTCCAAAAGAGCAGTGCTTCTATACCAAAGCTGATGAGGACACCAACTAGCTGTGGCATAAAAGATTATCCCATCTTAATTTCAAAAAATATTAACAAGTTGTCTCGCAAACAACTGGTTGATGGGATACCACAGATTTCTTTTAATAAAGAAAAGCCATGTCCAGGGTGTGAGATGGGCAAGCAGAAAAGGGCCAGTTTCTAAACTAGGCAAAATTTTAGCATCACTGAACCTCTTCACATGCTACATATGGATCTTTTTGGTCCAGTAAATGTTCAAACTAGAGCTGGAAAGAAGTACACTCTAGTTGTGGTCGATGAATTCACCAGATACTGTTGGGTGGTATTCCTTAGATCCAAAAGTGATGCACCTGCTGAAATCATCTCTCTCATCAAAAGAATTGAACTCAAGTATACTCGAAAAGTCTGTCAGTTGCGAAGTGATAATGGTACTGAATTTCAAAATAAGGTACTTGAAACATTTTGCAATGACACTGGCATCTCTCAAAACTTCTCATCAGCACACTCTCCAGAGCAGAATGGAGTTGTGGAAAGAAAGAATCGGACACTGATAGAAGCAGCCAGAAGTATGCTATCTGAATCAGGTCTTCCACCAGTTTCTGGGCTGAAGCAGTTGCAACTGCTTGTCACACCCAAAACCGGTCAGTCTACATCAAGAGACATAAGAAGACTGCCTATGAAATACTCAGGAATCGTAAACCAAATATTGGATATTTTCATGTATTTGGTTGTCCAGTTTATATTTTAAACGATTCCAGTCAGCTTGGAAAGTTTGATGCAAAAGCTGATGAAGGTGTATTTTTAGGCTATTCAGATATTCGAAAGGCCTTTAGAGTTTATAATTATAGACTCCAAAAGGTTCATGAGACAATTCATGTCACATTCGACGAATCAACTGAAGCAATCAACAAGAGACCAAGCCTTGATATTACTCCAGTCGTTCCAATAAATTTTGGTGAAACTGACCAAGTTCATCAGTCAGTTGTTTCACCAAAAGATGTTTCCAGTTGCAACAAATTGGAACCAGTTAAGAAGAAGAGCACCACCAGTGACACATCATTCTATCCCTCCATCAATTTCAATTTACCACAGGAATTGGTGATTGGATCCGATGTACGTGCCACTCCAATATCAGTACCAGTTCAAACTCCAACTTCTCCAGTTCTTCAAGAAATGCCTTTTAATGAAGAATTTCATGATGCAAATCGTGACCTCATTGACTCTGATGAGGACGTAGAAGTAGTTTGGACAGATCCTCCTCCAGAAGCTGCTGCAACTAAAGAAGATCGCCAGGTGACTTGCACTGATATTGTAATTCACCAGCCTAGTCAATACACTAGATGGACTCAAGCACATCCAATTGAACAGATTGTAGGAGATCCAAATAGTGGGGTTCAGACTAGAAGAGCCACCAGTGAGCAATGCTTAAATGTCACCTTCTTATCACTAATTGAACCGAAGAAGATTGACGAGGCTATGGCAGACCCAAGCTGGGTGGAAGCTATGCAAGAAGAGCTCGTCCAGTTTGAAAGGAATAATGTATGGGAGCTTGTTCCTTGTCCACCAGGGTTAAAGAAGAACCCATTGGTACTAGATGGGTCTACCGAAACAAGATGGATGAAGATGGCCATGTTGTAAGAAACAAGGCCAGATTAGTTGCCCAGGGTTATTGTCAAGCAGAAGGCGTTGACTTTGATGAAACTTTTGCTCCAGTTGCAAGACTTGAAGCCATCAGAATATTTCTGGCTTATGCAGCCCATCTGCAGTTTAAGGTCTTCCAGATGGATGTCAAAAGTGAGTTCCTTAATGGAACATTGGAAGAAGTTGTGTATGTTAAGCAGACTTCAGGCTTCATCAATGAGAAGCATCCTCACTGGGTCTATAGACTGAACAAAGCTTTGTATGGTCTTAGACAAGCCCCAAGAGCCTGGTATGATACTTTAACTAAACATCTTCTTAAAATGGCTTTCAAAGAGGTGCAATAGATAATACCTTATTTATCTTGAAAGAAAAAGGTAATATCTTATTGGTACAATTTATGTTGATGACATTATATTTGGTTCAACTGATGATGCAATGTGTAAAAAGTTTTCTAAAATCATGTCATCTGAGTATGAGATGAGTTTAATGGGAGAATTAACATTTTTCTTAGGTCTTCAGATTAAGCAAACTGAAAATGGAATTTTCATAAACCAAGGAAAATATGTCAGAGATTTGTTAAGAAAATACAAATATGATTCTATCCCATCAAAAAACACACCTATTGCAGCACCATTAAATTTAGACTCTGACCCAACTGGCAAACCAGTGAACATCACTGAATATCGTGGAATGGTTGGTTCACTGATGTATTTAACTGCCAGTCGACCAGATATAATGTTCGTAACATGTCTATGTGCCAGGTTTCAGGCTAACCCTAAAGAATCACATTTGCACACTGTTAAGCGTATCTTTAGATACCTGAAAGGGTGTCCTAATCTTGGTCTTTGGTACCCCAAAGGCTCAGGGTTAGATCTAATGGGTTATTCAGATTCAGATCATGCAGGTTGTAAGATAGATATCAACAACTGGTGGTTGTCATTTCCTTGGAGGAAAACTGGTGAGTTGGACCAGTAAGAAGCAGACGTCAGTCTCTATGTCCACTGCTGAGGCAGAGTACATTTCTGCGGCCAGTTGTTGTGCCCAGATTCTCTGGATCAAGAACCAGTTACTAGATTATGGTCAAAAGTATACAAGGACCCCAATCTTTTGTGACAACACCAGTGCAATTGCTATATCTCACAACCCAGTGATGCACTCCAAGACAAAGCATATTGACATCAGGTATCATTTTATTCGTGATCATGTTATGAAAGGAGACATTGAAATTCAATTCATCCCCACTGACAAACAGCTCGCTGATGTTTTTACAAAACCTCTTGATGAGAAAACCTTTAAACATCTCATCAGCGAACTGGGAATGTTAAATCCTTAAAACTGGAGATTTTTGTCATGAACGCGTCAGTGACACTGATGAAGTTCTCCAGTTGAGGAGGTCCAAATAATCTTTGCTCGCCAGGCTATCGAACGCCTTTATGATACTATCCTGGCACTAATTGATTTCTGGATCATCATTTTAGGGGGAAAGACTCAAAATAATTTTCTGACTAAAATTTGTTTTGTTTGAAAATGGCAACTGGAGAACTCTCCAGTTGGAAACTGGCACTGGACTAATCCTCCAGTGACCAGATTCAGTCTTGTCTTAATTTTTTATAACGTTAGAGATACTTGGTCAATATTTGTGACACGTGATGGCACTCGAGTGCTTTAAACCACTTGATATCGTCATCCGACGTGTTTAAAGTCATTTTGGTATTTGACAACTGTTTTTATTGGGAAAATTAAAATTAGTGGGCGCGTGGGTAAGTTAAGCCGTCGTAGCATTTAATGCTGACACGGTAAATTATGTTTTTATTTCAAATTCAAACTTATTTTGTTAAAATATCTACAAAATTGATTTTGTTAATAAAATATAATTTTTGGTATTTCATTGGGATCTTGAATTCCTTATAAATACCCTTATTTACTCCGATCACATTTACTTCCCTTTACATTCTTTTCATTTACTTCCAATCATCTAAAAATTGCTTCATTTCTCTCTCTGCTTCATAAATCAAGAACCCTAATTCCAAATTTCAGTTTCATTTTCCAATGGCACCTAAATCTTCCCGTTCAAGAGATGTAAATCTCTTATCTGTCCCATATGCTCCTTCACCAGATGTCAAACAGGCACCTGGTGCTCCTGGTAACACTTTGCTCATCAAATTAAATCCAAATAATCCGATGGCGAGTTTACAAGGAACCCAAGGGTCCAATACCCTTATTGGAAGAATCCAAAGATTTTTGAAGGATTCTCCAATTGGACACTCATTCTCTCTAAACCCACGCAAGATGTTTCACGACTACTTGTGTGAGTTTTGGTACACAGCTACTCTTTCTTCTGATTGTTCTTCCATCACTTTCACATTAAAAGGTGGAACAGTCCAGTGTACCCTATCAGCAGATGTGTTGAGGATGCTTTACACCTCAACTACTGGAGAGAGGGTGAATCTCCAGTTGTCATCCCCCCAAACATTAATTTTCGCCAGGTCCTCCTTGAAATGGGACATAAGGAGTGCCTGGAGAAAGGGGTGTTGAAAACTAAAGGTGCGATGACCATGAAGGGTCTTACACCCTCATGGAGGTATTTTTTCATCCACCTTGTGGAAAGTATGGGTGGGAGTTCTGGTGGACTTGACCAGATTAACTCCGCACAAGCAGAAATGGCATACTGCTTGTGGAATGGATTGAGAGTGGATTTTGCTGATATCCTTTACAGAAGCCTGGTTCAAAAACTGAAGGGCACCAGGGGACTATGTATCCCCTTCTCCAGGTTTCTTTCTCTTTGTTTTCTACAAATTCTGGGCAGTGAAGCTTATTCAAGCACAGATTCACCTTACACTGTCCCAGATTTGTTGAGGAATCTAGACTCTCTAGTATCTGAAGCTGGAGAGGTCGAGATTCTAGATCGAATGCGGCTGGCATTTGCAAAAACCGATGCACCAATCCAAGGTGAGTCGGAAGGACAACTGGGCGGGCCTCAAAATAATGAGGGACCCACCAGTTCGTCTACTGGAATTGTTATGGTTGTGATAGAGCAACTATAACTGAGGCAACCCCACTGACCTCTATCCCTGGTGAAGATACCTCGGTATCTGATCCTCCAACAGATGCACCCAACCAGGAAACTGGGAAGGTCATCTGGAGACTGACCCATCTGGTCAGCCCTCAGTTACATTCATGGATCTGGACATGAATGTTAATGATGAGGAAATCCTTATAGAGTCTTTGGATTCTGAAGGTACTGAATCAGACTTAGAGATTTTTGATTCTGCTGTACAAGATCAAAACCCTTCATCTCAAGTCTCGCCTCCAGATACTTCAATTTCACTTTCACAAACTCAAGAAAATGAGCCTACAAATATTCCTTTTCCCACTTATAACTATATGTCTGGAAACAGACGTATGGCACCATCACCATCTGGGCAATTCTCACTCCTTCGAGAAATGCCCCCACCACCGCCGCCGTTGGACACACCTGAGCATTCTCAGCATGTCCAACAATTTGAACTTCCAGTCCTTTCTTCTTCCACCATTCCTATTATTACTTCAACAACTGTTGCGATGTCAACTGGGGAGACTTCTCTAAATTTGCCTCCTCCAGTTGCTCCAGTAGAAACTGCTGCTGGTCCAGTGACACCTTCTCCTCCGTCACTGGACAGTCAAGTTGTCTCTGTTCAAGCCGATATCCAAAACCTTCTCACCAGGGTGGAGGATATTCAAAAGACACTTGACAAAAACACCAAGTCTTTCTCCAGATACCACAAGGATCACTTGACCAATATTAAAGTGGTTGATCTGGGATTAACAAGTTTTCATCAAATGAAGACTTGGTGTTGAAGAAGCTGAATGAGCTGGTCACTGGCTGCAATAATCTGGCAACATCTTTAAAAGAAGCCTTTGACCTCACTCAGTCCAAGGTCACAACCTCAATCTCCAACTTGCTGGGCAACACTGTTAGAACATCTGAAGTGGATTTAAGGGAGATTGAAAAACAGGTAAAAGAATTGGTTGACAAACCTGGGTTGAATGTGACTGAACTTGGGCAGCAATTAATGACTTCAGTTGGTCAGAAAATAGATGATACGCTGGGTGCTAGAGAACAACAATTGATAGAAAAGGTGATATCTGAGATCACCAAGCTGGCCACTTCTCAGGTTGATCTGGCCCTACTCACTACTGAGATCAACCAGTTGAGGGGCAGCATTGATAACTTGAACACCCAGGTATTACTTCATGCTCAGTCTCTGGATAAACTGACAACTGAAGTAGAAAGTTTGAAGAAAAAGGATGAAAAAGTCAAGGATAAGGTGGTTTCTGGTCTGGATGAAGATTCCAAGATTTTGAATGAACTAAAAACTGGTCAGGAACAAGTTGCAGCAAATGTTCTGACCCAGTCAAAAGAAACCAACCACCTATGGAGATCTTTTAGGATGATGTGCACCATATTCAAAGAATGCAAGAACATGCAATCGTGGCAGCCTCTTGACCGGTTGCCAGCTCACCATTCTGAATGGGAAGTTATTAGGGCAGGTCTAGATGCTGCCAAGGGGGAAAGAAGTGCAGTTCTTGCACAAATTCAAACTGAAAGTAATCCATCTGGAACTCAAACAGGTAGTGAAATGATTGTGACTGCCAGTACTGAAGCTGGTGAGCAAAGAATTGATGAAACTGGTGATGTAAGTGATAGGGGGAATGTTGTTGTTGTTGACAAAGGCAAAGGTTTAGCATCTGATGTATCTGCCCAGCCGGCCACTGATGTACCTATGTTGGAAACTGGCAATCTGGATAGGCTTCCTCCAGTTTCAGAAAGTGATAGCAAAAGATTGGCTAGACTTGGCAATGAAATTAAAGAAAGAAAGAAGATGAAATAAAGAAACCAAGCTGAAGCCAGAGCACATCTTGCACAGATTAAATTGCTTGATATTAGTGATGCTCATCTTTTGGGAATCACTAAGGAGGAGTATGCCAGAGTAAAAAATGATGACAGGATAGTGGGCATGTTGAAAGAAATGCTTGACATTAAACTGGACAGGCACTATCCTGATGAAGAAGCTGAATTTGATGCCAGAAGTTTGAATATATCAGTGGATAAGGCAAAAGAGAATCGGGCCAGTGGGATCATGAAAAGAATTGAAAATGTTAAGAAGGTTGTAAAAAGGGTATTGAATCCACCAAGAAGGAACCCTCAACCAAGAAAACCACTGACCAGAGATGCTGACCTTAGTACATTCATAGAACCAACTGGCGAGGTATCGAATGATGACATCAAGTCTGCTGTACTGGCTGCTGGAGCTGGGAGTATTAAAATATCAAATGAATCTGAAGCAAGAAGCTATTACTCCCAGATCATGGCAACCAGAAGACATAGTGGGACTATCAATGGTGTTAATGTAACAATTAAGCCAGACACCAAGTACTTTCACGTTGAGGTCAGTTATACTAGAGGGCCACTGGTTAAAACTGACAATCCTGGTGCAATGCAATATGGGTTCTCGGAATGGGTTGAGATGGTAAACTTTTTGGAGGCCAAGGCATAAAGGAATAGGTTTGAGAAAGCATGGGTCAACTTCTTGAAGGGCAAGATTCAACACAAAGAGAATTTGGAGCTGAAGTTGAACATTGATCCTGAAGACTCACAACCTATCTCTTCAGTGACCAAGAAAAGGAAAATTGGTGAAGGGCCATCAAGCTAAATTTTTCTTTCAGTTTATCTACTTGTAACTTTATTTACATTCTGTAACTTGTGTAAATTTCATTTCCTTGTATAAATGAAGTTACCAGTTTGTAACCACAAGGTAGATAATAGATTAGATCTAACAAACTTAAAAAGAAAAACCCAAGGCATTTATTGATCTATAAAAATGCCTTGGAAAACTTAGATAGATTTAATCGAACAAGTCTCTCCAGTTCACACTTGTACAGATACAAGAACTGAAAAAGACTTGCTAATATTCAGGACAAATAGGGGGAATTTGTTAGGACCAGTTTCAGTGAAACTGGCCAGTCTCCAGTTGCACCTGGAGACCAAGAAGATTTGTCCAGAAATATATTGAAGTCAAGTTGCATCGTACAGTTAACGCAACTGAAGACTTCCTCCAGTTGAGAACTGACCAGTTGAAGAATCCTTCCAGTTGGAGTCGAAGACAACAAGTGGAGATAGAGAATGACAATGGCAGCGAAGCCCAGTTGACATTCTAGTCAGTTACAAACTGGAGACCGTTAGTGGAAAGCTCTTACAAAGCTTTACACTGATTACGAGGAATTGACTTTTATGTTTTATGTGCTTTTACCCGGATAATAAGATTTATCTTATTATTTAAGTACAAAAAGGTACATAAAGCTGGTTGAGTGAAGTTGCTTTATACTGCAACTTTACACTGCATTTTAAGGAATTAAATGCTATTCCTTAAATGTTCTCAACCATACTTGTACGGCCAAAGTTAACATCCCAATGTTAACTTTGCCTATAAATACAAGTCATTGCACAACAAGAATAACAAGTGAGAAAACACTTCGAAAGATTTCACACTTTGCATACCTGCAATATTCTTGGTGAACTTGTGCAATCTTCTCTCAATCGTAAAAAGGAACATTTCACAACTTTAAGTGTTTCGATTGTTTAGAGAAATTCCAAGTGTAGATCAATTGTAGTTCATAGGTTGTTAGGATATTTACATACTTGTATTATCTTGGTTCCGCAACAACCTTGTAATTTATTTAAAGTTAATAAATAAATTACACTTGAAAATTACATATTGTCTCACCAATTTACTTTACAAGTATTTTGTATTGTTGCATTGTTCTTTACTTATTGTCACTTAAATAAGTAATCTATCTAGAACTTGGTATATACTCTCTGTAACTGGTCGTCTCCAGTTCAGCGTTTATATTGCAAAGTAACTCCACCATCGACATAGAGGTGTATTCAGGTAGTACCATCTATTGAGTTGGGACTTACAAGTGGTATCAGAGCAGAAGGCTAATAAACTTGCCTAGATCTCTGATTCCTCTAATTCTAAGGTCTTTAGTGCTACCTTCACAAAGGTAGAATTGAAGACTGTTCCTATTGTTTGTGAATTTTCCGATGTTTTTCCGGATGACTTACCGGGATTACCTCCAACTCGTGAACTTGACTTTCGTATTAATCTTATCCCCGAAGCCGCGCCCGTAGCAAAAGCTCCGTATAGACTAGCTCTAACCGAAATGCAAGAGTTACAAACTCAACTCAAGGAACTCCAAGAGAAGGGTTTCATTCGCCCTAGTCAATCTCCTTGGGGTGCTCCTGTTCTCTTCTTCAAAAAGAAAGACGGGTCCTTTAGAATGTGTATCGACTACCGGAATTAAACAAGCTCACAGTGAAGAACCGGTATCCCCTCCCTAGAATCGATGACTTATTTGATCAACTTCAAGGTGCTAAGCACTTCTCTAAAATCGATCTTCGCTCGGGTTATCATCAACTCCGGGTACATGAAGATGATATCCCTAAGACGGCTTTTCGCACAAGGTATGGTCATTTTGAATTCACCGTGATGCCCTTCGGGTTGACTAATGCACCGGCGGTGTTCATGGACTTGATGAACCGGGTGTGTCAACCATACTTAGACAAGTCTGTCATTGTGTTCATTGATGACATACTTGTATACTCGAAGACAAAGGAAGAGCATGTTGAGCACTTGCGTGAGGTGCTCGAACTACTAAGGAAGGAGAAGTTGTATGCCAAATTTTCCAAGTGTGAGTTTTGGTTAGCAAGGATGGTATTCACGTGGACCCAAGCAAGATTAAAGCGGTCAAGAATTGGAGAAGACCCGAAACGCCATCCGAGATCCGTCAATTCCTTGGATTGGCGGGTTACTATAGAAGATTCATTAAAAATTTCTCCCGTATTGCACAACCACTCACTCTCTTGACTCAAAAGGAGAGAAACTTTGAATGGGGCGAAAGACAAGAAAACGCCTTCCAAACTCTTAAAGATATGCTATGTGACGCTCCTATTTTGACGCTACCGGATGGAATTGAAGATTTTGTTGTTTATTGTGATGCCTCGGGACAAGGTTTGGGTTGTGTTCTTATGCAAAGGGGTAAAGTCATTGCTTATGCCTCTCGTCAATTGAAGGTGCATGAGAAGAACTACCCGACCCATGATTTGGAATTGGGAGCGGTTGTGTTTGCTTTGAAATGTTGGAGACATTATCTCTATGGCACCAAATGTGTGATTTATACCGACCACAAAAGTCTTCAACACATCTTTAACCAAAGTGAATTGAATATGAGGCAAAGGCGTTGGCTTGAACTATTTAGTGATTATGAGTGTGACATCCGTTATCATCCGGGCAAGGCAAATGTAGTAGCCGATGCCTTGAGTAGAAAGGAGAGAGTGAAACCAAGACGGGCTAGAGCTATGAGCCTCACGGTGGGGCCAAATATTCGTGACCGAATCATTGAAGCCCAAATTCAAGCCACCCTACCGGAAAACTTTGGAAATGAGAACCTAGATGGCATGGAACAACAATTTGACAGAAAGAGTGATAATGGGCTATACTTGGTTGAAAGACTTTGGGTTCCTATTTTCGGTAACTTAAGAACACTTATTATGAATGAAGCTCATCAATCGCCTTATTCGGTCCATCCCGGGTCGGATAAGATGTACTTTGATTTGAAAAACTTGTATTGGTGGCCGGGCATGAAGCGTGATGTGGCTAAGTATGTGAGTGAGTGTCTTACTTGCTTACAAGTGAAAGCCGATCACAAGAAGCCACCCGGATTGTTGGTACAACCGGTGATGCCCGAATGGAAGTGGGAACATATTGCCATGGACTTCATTACTAAATTACCGAAGACGAGAAGCGGTCGTGACATGATTTGGGTGATAGTAGATCGGTTAACGAAGTCGGCTCACTTTTTAGCCATTCGTGAAACCGATAAATTTGACACATTGGCTCGTTTGTACATCAAGGAAGTAATATCTAAGCATGGAGTGCCGATTTCTATCATTTTAGATAGAGATGCCCGTTTCAAATCAAACTTTTGGGAAGCTTTTCAAAAAGCAATGGGTACTCGACTCGACATGAGCACGGCGTTTCATCCTCAAACGGATGGACAAACCGAGAGAACCATTCAAACCCTTGAAGACATGTTGAGGGCTTGTGCAATTGATTTTGGTGGAAGTTGGGAAGATCATTTGCCACTAGTTGAGTTTTCGTACAACAATAGTTATCATGCTACCATTCAAATGGCGCCCTTTAGAGCATTGTATGGTAGAGTATGTCGTTCTCCTCTAGCTTGGGCGGAAATTGGTGAGAGTCAACTTATCGGGCCGGAAATTGTAGTTGAAACGACAAAAGTGATTTCTCAAATTAAGGAGAAGTTGCAATTGGCCCGTGAACGTCAAAAGAAGTATGCCGATGTAAGGCGGAGACCGTTAGAGTTTGAAATTGGTGATTATGTACTTTTGAAAGTGTCGCCTTGGAAAGGTGTTGTACGTTTTGTGAAGCGGGGAAAACTTGCGCCAAGGTATATTGGTCCTTTCAAGATTCTTGAACGGGTTGGAAAAGTTGCTTATCGATTAGAATTACCACAAGAGCTTAGCGGTGTACATGATGTGTTTCATATTTGCAACTTACGCAAGTGTTTGGCGGACCCTACGCATCATGTGCCTATGGACGAGATTAGGGTGGATTCGAATCTAAATTTTGTTGAAGAGCCGGTAGAGATCTTGGACCGTCAAGTCAAGAAGCTAAAGAATAAACGCTACACGATTGTTAAGGTTAGATGGAATGCTAGACGTGGAGCCGAGTTCACTTGGGAGCGAGAGGACCATATGAAGTCTAAGTATCCGCATTTATTTAGTAATTAGTGTTTTGTTGAATTTCGGGACGAAATTCTTTCAACGGGGGAATAATGTAACATCCGTGAGTTTTGACCCGTTGACTTTATGTGTAATTTGACTAACGATCTTAATTAATAAGAGAATTGAGGTTTATTTTGGGATTGAAATGAATAAGTATTATGCTTGACGGGTCGGGTGTATGACTTAAGGTACGATTCAATGCAAGACGACATGTGAATTAACTTGAAAAGGGAAACGGGTCGACCCATGGGCAAACCCACGACCCGTCAGCCCTTAGCCACCCTTCACCCCTCCCCTCCATTCATTTCACCAACTCTTTCCTTCCTTCTCTCTTTTCTCTCTAGCAAAAGCAAGGAACACCACAAATATCTCATCTCATCTTTCTCTCAAATTTCATCTACATCCAATTAGAATTATTGAACTAAAAATCAATACAAGAATCATCATCAACATCCTCTTGTAATCCCCATATCAAGAACTTAGATTTCAAGGTGCAAGACTTTCAACCCATTTAGCTCAAAATCGGGTTTGACTCTTGAAGCAACCTTTGGTAAGTAAAACTTCATTCAAATTACTCATTTCATGTTTATTATCTTGTTTCTAAGCTAAGTTATCGAGTTTCAAGTCGAAAATCAAGTCTTTGGCTCATTAGGGTTTTACTTTGACTTTTTAGGTCAAAACCGAATTTAATGCAAATTTCATGTTAAGAACAAGATTTTGGTGTGGGTTTTGTTACTACTAGTTAGAATATGTTAAAATGAGTGTGCAAGACCATTTGGGTCGGGTCAAAACCCAACGGGTCGGATTTTAGGGTTTCTTGGGTAAAAATTAGGGTTCTTGGGCAAAATGGGTCAAGAATCGACTTTGATGAGTTCTGGATGTTTTGGAATGGAAAATTGTTTTGGATTACGTGTATTTAAGCATTTGAATGTCTAATATTGCTTCAAAACGAGTCCCACGACTTCCTACATCAAATTAGGGTTGTTAAGAAAAGGGTTTTGGGTTTATTTTCCTGCAAATAACTCCTGCTGCTGCTCGTGTCCTGCTTCTACCATCTGGAAGGTGGCCTGCATCTTCAAAATGGGCCAGACGGTGAAAGGTTCTGCTGCACGCTGGAGCAAGACCGTGAAACTGTTATAACTCATATAATTCGTGTTAGGGTGCGGAAGTTAAGATTTCAACAATGGTGGAATAGTGTGTGTTTTAGTGTTGTTTTAGTGTGTGTTCTTGAGAGAGAAAGTAATGTGTGTGGAAAGTCTGATTTGATTGATCATCAGAAATGGGAAAAAGGTTACAAAGATTAAAGGTTTGAGGGGTATTTATACTCTAAGTATATTACAAAAGCTCCCCCTCAACCAAACAATATTTACACAAAATACAATATTTTCAAATACAACTAAGCACTAATTTATATTTCTAACATTCTCCCCCTTAGTGCTTTTGTTGTCCATCATCTTTTCCATTGTTGTCTCCTTCTCTTATTTGCACGTCTTTGTTTGTTCTTCCTTTTCTTATATCTTTGTGCAGCAGAGGAAGTTGATGGCTTATCAATCTTTGAACTCCAGAAAGCTCTTTTCTTATAACTGTTCCATGAGTCATTCCAAAACTTCTTAGGAATGAAGTGCCAGTTATCACCTACAGGACGTTCATCAGGTAATTTGATATTGTCTTGGAAGTTTACAGGAGGTATGTTATGAGGACCACGTTCATGGCTAGGATTCCAATGAACCCATGAACCTGTCTTTGTATGAATAATTCCTTCCCGTGACTTGGGAGTTCTGGTAATAATAAGATCTCTAATCCTCTGTCTCATATCAAGAGTATCTTTGATACGTCTTATATGATCTTCTCTTTGAGACTTTATTTGCTCATCTTCTTCATTGTCAGAGTCTTCATCTATTGCATTCAGAATTGATTGACAATATTTCAAGGTACCATCTGAATATTTGGCAAAATCAGAGGCACGAATGAAAATCTTTCTCTTTGAGACTTTATTTGCTCATCTTCTTCATTGTCAGAGTCTTCATCTATTGCATTCAGAATTGATTGACAATATTTCAAGGTACCATCTGAATATTTGGCAAAATCAGAGGCACGAATGAAAATCTTTCTCTTGAGTCTATTGATGAAGACAAATCCATCCAGGCTTTCAATTGGATCTCCAATCTGAAATGAATCTAGCTCATAACCTTCGGCTCTTTGATTTGGTCTTGTAAGGTTAATCCTGCTAGTTCTTCTTTCCAAACCAATCTGGAAGTCATTGAATTCATAGAATCTAATCAAGGCTTGAATATGGCTTTTCAATACTTCATAAGCTAGAAGTTGATCTTGATTCTTGATTATCAGATAAGCATATTGATTGTAGAGGAATAGGATGTCTGAGATCGTCATATGTTGAAAAGATTCTTCTTGAACAACATAGATATTGCCATCAGCTCGACGAACTCTGAATCGAACAAGTCTGAGATTGTGATTCTTGAGAGGAGTAAACAACTGAAGGACTTTTGTGATTGGAATCTTAAATTGTTGGTACCACCATTCAGCTCTTACAGAACTTTCAGCATTCATCAGTTCCATGTATGCATCTCTTTGACCTTGATGTCTGAACAGGAAGAATGCTCTCAATCGGTTCAAGGTCATGTTAAGTCTTTCACTTGGTGAGCAATAAATTTGAAAGGCTCTTTCTTCAAGGTATCTTGCTCTACACACAATTTCTTCAGGTCTTTTGCTCAAATCCAGAATCTGTTCATAATTCTCAGCAAAGTACCCCTCATTAATCTGCCATATCTTATCTCTTGAGATCCTTGGATGTCTAACTCCTCGTCCAAGTTCATTGGGAGTCTCAAGATTTTCAGTGTTTGTGAAATGATGAACTATCTCTTCAAAGATATCTTCTCCATATTCTTCTTGAGTAGAATGCTGAGATTGAGAATCAGCATCAGTCTCATAATCAATATCATTTTCTGGTTGAAATGGATCAGGATCAATTGACTCATCAGAACTTGAAGTGGAAGAATAATAATGAGAAATATTTCTGATGAGTGGAGGTAAATCATCTGAATCTTCTTGAATTTGAGTTCCTCCTTGATCTCCTTGACTTTGAGTTTCTTTTTCAACTTCTTGAGCAACACTTTCTTGATCAACTTGAGTTTGTGTTTCATGACCTTCTCTAATATCTCTAATATTCTCCCCCTCGGGTTGATCATCAGGATCTTGATCATCCCGACGCCTTGAGATATTAGCCAGTCTACATTGTTGATCAAGCTCTTGAACTCGCTTTTGAAGAGCTTCAATTTCAGCCTGTTGTTGTTGTTGTTGTTGTTGTTGTTGTTGTTGTTGTTGTTGCTGTTGTTGTTGTTGTTGTTGCTGTTGTTGTTGTTGTTGTTGTTGTTGTTGTTGTTGTTGTTGTTGTTGTTGTTGTTGTTGTTGTTGTTGTTGTTGTTGTTGTTGTTGTTGTTGTTGTTGTTGTTGTTGTTGTTGTTGTTGTTGTTGTTGTTGTTGTTGTTGTTGTTGTTGTTGTTGTTGTTGTTGTTGTTGTTGTTGTTGTTGTTGTTGTTGTTGTTGTTGTTGTTGTTGTTGTTGTTGTTGTTGTTGTTGTTGTTGTTGTTGTTGTTGTTGTTGTTGTTGTTGTTGTTGTTGTTGTTGTTGTTGTTGTTGTTGTTGTTGTTGTTGTTGTTGTTGTTGTTGTTGTTGTTGTTGTTGTTGTTGTTGTTGTTGTTGTTGTTGTTGTTGTTGTTGTTGTTGTTGTTGTTGTTGTTGTTGTTGTTGTTGTTGTTGTTGTTGTTGTTGTTGTTGTTGTTGTTGTTGTTGTTGTTGTTGTTGTTGTTGTTGTTGTTGTTGTTGTTGTTGTTGTTGTTGTTGTTGTTGTTGTTGTTGTTGTTGTTGTTGTTGTTGTTGTTGTTGTTGTTGTTGTTGTTGTTGTTGTTGTTGTTGTTGTTGTTGTTGTTGTTGTTGTTGTTGTTGTTGTTGTTGTTGTTGTTGTTGTTGTTGTTGTTGTTGTTGTTGTTGTTGTTGTTGTTGTTGTTGTTGTTGTTGTTGTTGTTGTTGTTGTTGTTGTTGTTGTTGTTGTTGTTGTTGTTGTTGTTGTTGTTGTTGTTGTTGTTGTTGTTGTTGTTGTTGTTGTTGTTGTTGTTGTTGTTGTTGTTGTTGTTGTTGTTGTTGTTGTTGTTGTTGTTGTTGTTGTTGTTGTTGTTGTTGTTGTTGTTGTTGTTGTTGTTGTTGTTGTTGTTGTTGTTGTTGTTGTTGTTGTTGTTGTTGTTGTTGTTGTTGTTGTTGTTGTTGTTGTTGTTGTTGTTGTTGTTGTTGTTGTTGTTGTTGTTGTTGTTGTTGTTGTTGTTGTTGTTGTTGTTGTTGTTGTTGTTGTTGTTGTTGTTGTTGTTGTTGTTGTTGTTGTTGTTGTTGTTGTTGTTGTTGTTGTTGTTGTTGTTGTTGTTGTTGTTGTTGTTGTTGTTGTTGTTGTTGTTGTTGTTGTTGTTGTTGTTGTTGTTGTTGTTGTTGTTGTTGTTGTTGTTGTTGTTGTTGTTGTTGTTGTTGTTGTTGTTGTTGTTGTTGTTGTTGTTGTTGTTGTTGTTGTTGTTGTTGTTGTTGTTGTTGTTGTTGTTGTTGTTGTTGTTGTTGTTGTTGTTGTTGTTGTTGTTGTTGTTGTTGTTGTTGTTGTTGTTGTTGTTGTTGTTGTTGTTGTTGTTGTTGTTGTTGTTGTTGTTGTTGTTGTTGTTGTTGTTGTTGTTGTTGTTGTTGTTGTTGTTGTTGTTGTTGTTGTTGTTGTTGTTGTTGTTGTTGTTGTTGTTGTTGTTGTTGTTGTTGTTGTTGTTGTTGTTGTTGTTGTTGTTGTTGTTGTTGTTGTTGTTGTTGTTGTTGTTGTTGTTGTTGTTGTTGTTGTTGTTGTTGTTGTTGTTGTTGTTGTTGTTGTTGTTGTTGTTGTTGTTGTTGTTGTTGTTGTTGTTGTTGTTGTTGTTGTTGTTGTTGTTGTTGTTGTTGTTGTTGTTGTTGTTGTTGTTGTTGTTGTTGTTGTTGTTGTTGTTGTTGTTGTTGTTGTTGTTGTTGTTGTTGTTGTTGTTGTTGTTGTTGTTGTTGTTGTTGTTGTTGTTGTTGTTGTTGTTGTTGTTGTTGTTGTTGTTGTTGTTGTTGTTGTTGTTGTTGTTGTTGTTGTTGTTGTTGTTGTTATTGTTGTTGTTGTTGTTGTTGTTGTTGTTGTTGTTGTTGTTGTTGTTGTTGTTGTTGTTGTTGTTGTTGTTGTTGTTGTTGTTGTTGTTGTTGTTGTTGGTGTTGAAGTTTCTTCTGGAGAACGAATGCGTAAAGTACCTCCAGTATACAATCTTGGTGGTTGAGAAGTTGATGGTGAAGCAGGAAGTTTACCAGTGATTGTGTTTCTTGATATAAGTAGTTCACTCCTTTGTCCCTCTTCAATCCCTTCAACAAATTGAGCAATTATTCTTTGAGCCTCAGGTGGTAATGGAATATCAGAAATTGGCACATCAGTAGTCTCAAGTGATTCTACTGATTGACCTGAAGACATCATGACTGTCTCAGGATTTCCTGTTGGTTCAAAAGTATGAACAACAGTTGATGATTCGGCTTTGCAACCAGAATCGGGTTGTTGTTGGGCAACACCACTAACAGTACCGGGGTCACTGAGAATGCCCGTTAATACAGTCTCAGGTTGATCCTGAGGAACAGCAGTGTCACAACGGCGTTCATACTGCTCCCCAGTCTCTGTCTGAGGACTGTTACCTGCGGCTAAAGCTGGCGTGATGTTAGCTAAGGCAGGATTTCCAAGCTGTCCTTGAGGGTCACACAAAGTGGGTTCCTCTCCGCTTGTTCCGGCACCAGTACTCAACTGGGCTTGTGATTCCGTGTGCCTAATAGATCTAGACTCTAGTGCATGAACTGAAGGCGAGAGGTGGGGCTGGTCCTCTCTATTTTCAACACCCTCCCTCAGTCCTTCCTTGTTCCTCCGGGATGTCCATAACATCATTAGCAAACTGATTGGCATCATCATCGGATGCATCACTATCAGTAGAAATCATTTCTTCTGGTTCGGGTTCTTGAAATCGGTCATACTCAAAGCGAGATTTTTTAAATGTTTTACGGATATTTACAGGGATTGATTTCTTTCGGCCTTGAGTATATGTTGGTGGAGGTGATCGAACAAAGGATGATGAAGGTATGGTTGAAATTGATTGAGGTATGATAGGTTGTTCAGGTGTAGTTATTTCAGGAAGTGGTGAAGATTGATGAATTGGTGATAAGGATGATTGAGGTAATTTAGGTGAAGATGGAGATGATGGTGTTTGAGGTGTTTGTGTTCTGGGGGGTGGTGATCGGATTGGTTTTGGAGAACCAGAAGCAGATATTGTCTCTTCAGAAGAAGGTTCAGCTTGAGCTTTGCTTTTGAGTTTCTTTGAAGAACTCTTTTTCTTCTTCTTTTGGTGCACTTGTTTACTCAGCCTTAACACAAACATTTCGCCTTTTTGTTTCTTTCTTTTAGGCTTACTGGAACTGGATTCACCCTCACGCTCTTTTCTTTTTCTACTTGACCCCTCACCAGGTGTCCTATGTACAGCTTGGGTAGAAACCGGGAGGCTTTCCGATTCCAGTGCTGTTCTAATCCAGTCCAGATAAGCAATCTTATCTTCATCAGAATCTGAAACCATGTCTAACAGGAATGATGGAATCAGAAAATTATAATTAGCAGCTCCTGAATCTCTGACATATTTGTAAAAATGTATTGTCACTTGGCTGCTGTTTAGAAGCCTTGGAATGCTTCTTTCCTGTCTGACGGCACTGTAGACAATTGCTGTTAGAAATCTAATAAATGGAATATACTTCTTGGGAGCAGAGATTTTGCCATTTACTAATACGATCAATTGATCCCACAGAAGTTGAGCAATGTCATAGTGTCTGTTGAAAACAACACCATAAAATATGTGCAGCATCGGCTGTGTCAGATTGTCCATCCCTCTTGTGTAAGGGGTTAAGCAGTTGCTTAGGATGGAATACACATAATACCAAATCTTTGGTAGATTTTTCAACTTGAAATCTCTTGTCCTGGATAAAGGACCTTCATAGCCAATTGAAATCAAGGCAGCAAACATTTCTTCATTGGACTCAAATTCATCATAATCAACATGTCCATTGAAGTTTGCTTCTGGTAGTCTTAAAATCCTTCTGAAGTCATCAATATTGAACTCAAACTCATATGTTGTTTCTCCTGAATTCAGCTTATACTGAAAGTAGCCTTGACGACGAAGTTCAGGAGATTTTGATTTGGCTTTGGCTCTTGGATTTGTTGGATCATAAGGTTGAACAAAAGTAATGGATCTCCACATTTCAAAAAGATAGACTTCAGCTAAGTCTTGTTCAACAGTAAGTACATATGTGAGAGGATGATTATGAAGAATTCTCGGAACTATTTGAAAGCCGGGAGCAATGAATGGATCATATAATGCTCTGTTATTTCTCATATTTCTTGTGTTTCCGGCAATGAGAATTTCTTCAATTGATTCGTTAAGAGCAATTTCTTCATCATGTTCAACAACTTCTTGATGATCCATTATTTATTTTTCTGATTAAAGACATAAAACAATTTAACGCACACATAAAATAAAAAAAAAAAAAAAAAAAAAAAAAAAAAAAAAAAAAAAAAAAAAAAAAAAAAAAAAAAAAAAAAAAAAAAAAAAAAAAAAAAAAAAAAAAAAAAAAAAAAAAAAAAAAAAAAAAAAAAAAAAAAAAAAAAAAAAAAAAAAAAAAAAAAAAAAAAAAAAAAAAAAAAAAAAAAAAAAAAAAAAAAAAAAAAAAAAAAAAAAAAAAAAAAAAAAAAAAAAAAAAAAAAAAAAAAAAAAAAAAAAAAAAAAAAAAAAAAAAAAAAAAAAAAAAAAAAAAAAAAAAAAAAAAAAAAAAAAAAAAAAAAAAAAAAAAAAAAAAAAAAAAAAAAAAAAAAAAAAAAAAAAAAAAAAAAAAAAAAAAAAAAAAAAAAAAAAAAAAAAAAAAAAAAAAAAAAAAAAAAAAAAAAAAAAAAAAAAAAAAAAAAAAAAAAAAAAAAAAAAAAAAAAAAAAAAAAAAAAAAAAAAAAAAAAAAAAAAAAAAAAAAAAAAAAAAAAAAAAAAAAAAAAAAAAAAAAAAAAAAAAAAAAAAAAAAAAAAAAAAAAAAAAAAAAAAAAAAAAAAAAAAAAAAAAAAAAAAAAAAAAAAAAAAAAAAAAAAAAAAAAAAAAAAAAAAAAAAAAAAAAAAAAAAAAAAAAAAAAAAAAAAAAAAAAAAAAAAAAAAAAAAAAAAAAAAAAAAAAAAAAAAAAAAAAAAAAAAAAAAAAAAAAAAAAAAAAAAAAAAAAAAAAAAAAAAAAAAAAAAAAAAAAAAAAAAAAAAAAAAAAAAAAAAAAAAAAAAAAAAAAAAAAAAAAAAAAAAAAAAAAAAAAAAAAAAAAAAAAAAAAAAAAAAAAAAAAAAAAAAAAAAAAAAAAAAAAAAAAAAAAAAAAAAAAAAAAAAAAAAAAAAAAAAAAAAAAAAAAAAAAAAAAAAAAAAAAAAAAAAAAAAAAAAAAAAAAAAAAAAAAAAAAAAAAAAAAAAAAAAAAAAAAAAAAAAAAAAAAAAAAAAAAAAAAAAAAAAAAAAAAAAAAAAAAAAAAAAAAAAAAAAAAAAAAAAAAAAAAAAAAAAAAAAAAAAAAAAAAAAAAAAAAAAAAAAAAAAAAAAAAAAAAAAAAAAAAAAAAAAAAAAAAAAAAAAAAAAAAAAAAAAAAATGGAAGAAGAAAAAAAAAAAAATGATACGATCGTTGGTCAAGATCGTCTTAAGAATGTTTTTTGAAAGAATGAGACGATCTTAAAATTTGATGAAAATGGGACGATCTTGTTCAAGATCGTCTTAAGAATGTTTTTTGAAAGAATGAGACGATCTTAAAATTTGATGAAAATGGGACGATCTTGTTCAAGATCGTCTTAAGAATGTCTTTGAAAGAATGAGACGATCTTAAAATTTGATGAAAATGGGACGATCTTGTTCAAGATCGTCTTAAGAATGTCTTTTGAAAGAATGAGACGATCTTAAAATTTGATGAAAATGGGACGATCTTGTTCAAGATCGTCTTAGCCTTAATTATTGAAAAAAAATGTTAAAGTATGGAAGATCGTCTTAAGAATGTTTTTTGAAAGAATGAGACGATCTTAAAATTTGATGAAAATGGGACGATCTTGTTCAAGATCGTCTTAAGAATGTTTTTTGAAAGAATGAGACGATCTTAAAATTTGATGAAAATGGGACGATCTTGTTCAAGATCGTCTTAAGAATGTTTTTTGAAAGAATGAGACGATCTTAAAATTTGATGAAAATGGGACGATCTTGTTCAAGATCGTCTTAAGAATGTTTTTTGAAAGAATGAGACGATCTTAAAATTTGATGAAAATGGGACGATCTTGTTCAAGATCGTCTTAAGAATGTCTTTGAAAGAATGAGACGATCTTAAAATTTGATGAAATGGGACGATCTTGTTCAAGATCGTCTTAGCCTTAATTATTGAAAAAAAATGATACGATCTTGGTCAAGATCGTCTTGGAAATCAATGAAAAAAATATTTTCCTTTTGAAACATTTCTAACACTTAGAAATATAAATTGAAATCAACTCAATGATTTCCCTTTATATATATAAGTATTAGTTTTGAGCAAACCGATCTCTTGCGAGTTCAGTTACCCATCCATTTTTTTTTTTGAATTTTCGAAATCACAATACTAAGCATAAAAACATGTAATAAACATACACATATAACCTAAACATGCATCTAAATCATTCCAACATCACATATGCATTACCAGTCGATCAAAATTCAAGAAATGAAAAAAAAATGAACATCTTGGCAAGATCGTCTTATTTCCATGTAGTTTTGGAACCAAGACGATCTTGGGCAAGATCGTCTTAGAAACAAAACACACTTGAAAATAAGAGAATTTTGCCAGAATCGTCTTATCTTTTTCAGTTAATCTCTTAGTACAAAATGAGTTTTCTTCACAACAAAACATGGTGAAAACATTTATATGAATTATAGAAAGCAATACTGAACAACTCACATCACTTAAATCAAACAACATAACCTAGATCGTCTTAGGTCATCTTCTTCACAAAAATTATCAGGTTTTTGAATTTTCGAAATCACAATACTAAGCATAAAAACATGTAATAAACATACACATATAACCTAAACATGCATCTAAATCATTCCAACATCACATATGCATTACCAGTCGATCAAAATTCAAGAAATGAAAAAAATAAAATTTTTTTTTTTTTATTTTTTTAATCTGTTTTATTTTTTTGTTGTTCTTTTTTTTTTTTTTTTTTTTTTTTTTTTTTTTTTTTTTTTTTTTTTTTTTTTTTTTTTTTTTTTTTTTTTTTTTTTTTTTTTTTTTTTTTTTTTTTTTTTTTTTTTTTTTTTTTTTTTTTTTTTTTTTTTTTTTTTTTTTTTTTTTTTTTTTTTTTTTTTTTTTTTTTTTTTTTTTTTTTTTTTTTTTTTTTTTTTTTTTTTTTTTTTTTTTTTTTTTTTTTTTTTTTTTTTTTTTTTTTTTTTTTTTTTTTTTTTTTTTTTTTTTTTTTTTTTTTTTTTTTTTTTTTTTTTTTTTTTTTTTTTTTTTTTTTTTTTTTTTTTTTTTTTTTTTTTTTTTTTTTTTTTTTTTTTTTTTTTTTTTTATTATAAACAATGAGTTCTCTTCAAATAGTGCATATACACAAACTCCCCTTAGATTCATGAATTATCCTTTTTCTCCCCCTCAAACATTGCATGATATTGAAGCACATTGCACATAAGCATAGCATCAATGTTTGACAGATAATGAATGATAGAGAAAGAGATTAAGGATTTGTACAAAACATGCAGAGGCAAGTAAGTGCAATGGTAAAGAGCACTTATTTGAGATTGTTTCTTGAAAAGAAACTCATTCCAGGATCATGTGTTAAAAAGTATCCGAGATTTGAATACTAAACACAGACCTTTATTACCTGCAAAACAAAATTAGGTTTTTCTAGGTACCCACCTTTGAATGGGTCCTTTGGGGTTAGTGGAATCATTCAAAGTATATAAATGAGGTTTTCGAACAAGAGGTTTATTCTTTAGATTCACCACAATCCCATTAGAATCAACAATCAAAGGTTTAGAAATTACAGTAGAAGGTTTAGAATTTCTTACTGACCATGGTTTAGCTAGATTACTCAAATTTGAATTAATTTTCCTATCAGGAACTTCCTTCTTGTAATCATTAGCCATCCAATTTCTTCTAACTGATGATTTAGAAATCCACTTATGGGTACTAGCTAATGTCTTCTCTCCTGTATCAGATAAATTCTTGGAATTAGTTCGAGGAGATAAAAACACATTCTGATTTTGTGTTTTCTTGGTGGAAGATTTGTTATGCTGTTTCTTTTGATTTGTAACAGTGAACCAACCATACTGATCTCTATAACTAGTTATACCATTGGATGTATCTTTTATTAGCAAATCTTGGCTAGTTTTAGATATCTTAGGTAAAGAACTAGATTGAGAGATAGCCTTAGAAACAGATGAAGTAGCAACTTTGAGCTTTGATTTAGCAGAAATAGTTTTCTTACCTTTGACAGTTGTTGCATACTGACCTTTGGGTAAATAAAATGAAGTTGGAGCAAACTTAGATTTAGATTCCTTCTTTGGTTTAGGCTTTTTGGGTGAGAGTTTTTCAAGCTCTTTTTCAACTTCTGGTGCAAAAACATGATCAGTTTTCAAAAACTTATCAAATTCTTCAACAGAAAAATCTGGATAAGTAAATTGTGATCCTTTGGTTTGAACTTCTGATTTGAAAACATTTTTGTTTGTCAATTTTTCAATTAATGCTTTTGCTTTAGCCTTAAGATCAGTAGGGATCTCAATCTTTTGCTCTAAGTTCACTTTATTTTGGTCAACAGGGGTGATCACAGGGTATCAAAAGAAAGTATTTTCTTGACAGAAGCACGATGTTTAGCTTTCAAAGCTTGAACTTTCTCTTCAATTTGGAAGAATGATGATAGCATGGAAGTGGACATATCATGAATCTCTTCAGGAGAGATGCTATCACCCTGCATATCTTTAAAATTCTCACTCCCTTTGACTGAAGTTGGAGCAAACTTAGATTTAGATTCCTTCTTTGGTTTAGGCTTTTTGGGTGAGAGTTTTTCAAGCTCTTTTTCAACTTCTGGTGCAAAAACATGATCAGTTTTCAAAAACTTATCAAATTCTTCAACAGAAAAATCTGGATAAGTAAATTGTGATCCTTTGGTTTGAACTTCTGATTTTGTGTTTTCTTGGTGGAAGATTTGTTATGCTGTTTCTTTTGATTTGTAACAGTGAACCAACCATACTGATCTCTATAACTAGTTATACCATTGGATGTATCTTTTATTAGCAAATCTTGGCTAGTTTTAGATATCTTAGGTAAAGAACTAGATTGAGAGATAGCCTTAGAAACAGATGAAGTAGCAACTTTGAGCTTTGATTTAGCAGAAATAGTTTTCTTACCTTTGACAGTTGTTGCATACTGACCTTTGGGTAAATAAAATGAAGTTGGAGCAAACTTAGATTTAGATTCCTTCTTTTTGGATTTTTTCTAAATGTGTTGGATTCTCATAACCCAACCCAAGGAGAAGTTCTGATCTATCAATCTTTGACTTATTGTAATAAGCAGTGAAATTCAGAAGAGGATTTTGTTCAATTTTATAGATTTTTTCTTGATAGAACAAAATGTTTGTTTTCAAATCCTCAACTTGTTTTTGAAGAGTTTCAATTTCAACTCCTTTGAGAAAACAAGTACTGTTTAGATCAGAAATCTGTCTTTCATGTTTTTCACAGTTGGGTCTAAAATCTTTCATTTTATTTGTGAGAAACTCAACATCAGCTTGTCTTGCATTTGCTCTTAACCATTCATTGGTTTTCTCAAGCTTTAAAGTCTCAATGGTTTGCTTGAGTGAAGATCGTCTTAAAAAATTATGTAGAAAAGTAAGACGGTCTTGAATGAAGATCGTCTTAATTATGTAGAAAATGTAAGACGATCTTGATATAAGATCGTCTTAAAAAATTATGTAGAAAAGTAAGACGGTCTTGAATGAAGATCGTCTTAAGTATTAGTTAAGAAAATGTAAGACGGTCTTGGATGAAGATCGTCTTAAAAAATTATGTAGAAAAGTAAGACGGTCTTGAATGAAGATCGTCTTAATTATTAGTTAAGAAAATGTAAGACGGTCTTGGTTAAGATCGTCTTAAAAAATTATGTAGAAAAGTAAGACGGTCTTGAATGAAGATCGTCTTAAAAAATTATGTAGAAAAGTAAGACGGTCTTGAATGAAGATCGTCTTAAATTATGTTAAGAAAATGTAAGACGGTCTTGAAAGAGGATCGTCTTAAAAAATTATGTAGAAAAGTAAGACGGTCTTGAATGAGGATCGTCTTAAAAAATTATGTAGAAAAGTAAGACGGTCTTGAATGAAGATCGTCTTAAAATTATGTTAAGAAAAGTAAGACGGTCTTGATAAGATCGTCTTAAAAAATTATGTAGAAAAGTAAGACGGTCTTGAATGAAGATCGTCTTAAAAAATTATGTAGAAAAGTAAGACGGTCTTGAATGAAGATCGTCTTAAATTATGTAGAAAATGTAAGACGGTCTTGAAAGAGGATCGTCTTAAAAAATTATGTAGAAAAGTAAGACGGTCTTGAATGAAGATCGTCTTAATTATTAGTTAAGAAAATGTAAGACGGTCTTGGTAAGATCGTCTTAAAAAATTATGTAGAAAAGTAAGACGGTCTTGAATGAAGATCGTCTTAAATTGATTAGAAAATGTAAGACGGTCTTGAAAGAGGATCGTCTTAAAAAATTATGTAGAAAAGTAAGACGGTCTTGAATGTAAGATCGTCTTAAGTAATTATGTAGAAAAGTAAGACGGTCTTGAAAGAGGATCGTCTTAAAAAATTATGTAGAAAAGTAAGACGGTCTTGAATGAAGATCGTCTTAAATTATGTTAAGAAAATGTAAGACGGTCTTGAAAGAGGATCGTCTTAAAAAATTATGTAGAAAAGTAAGACGGTCTTGAATGAGGATCGTCTTAAAAAATTATGTAGAAAAGTAAGACGGTCTTGAATGAAGATCGTCTTAAATTATGTTAAGAAAATGTAAGACGGTCTTGAATGAAGATCGTCTTAAATTATGTAGAAAATGTAAGACGGTCTTGGATAAGATCGTCTTAAAAAATTTGTAGAATTAAAACGATCTTGAAGAAGATCGTCTTAGGATTTGGTTAGGACGATCTTGATATAAGATCGTCTTAAAAAATTATGTAGAAAAGTAAGACGGTCTTGAATGAAGATCGTCTTAAGTATTATGTAGAAAAGTAAGACGGTCTTGAATGAAGATCGTCTTAAGTATTGATTAAGAAAATGTAAGACGGTCTTGGATGAAGATCGTCTTAAAATTGTTGAGAAAAGGTAAGACGGTCTTGGTTTAAGATCGTCTTAAAATTGGTTGAATGAAAATTTTTTTCTAAGTATAGAAAAAATTCTGGAAATTTGGTCAGAAAGAAAAAAAAAAAAAAAAAAAAAAAAAAAAAAAAATGAAAAATGAGAAAAACAAAAAGAAAAAAATAGAGTTTTAAGTTGATGCTCTAAAAAAAAAAAAAAAAAAAAAAAAAAAAAAAAAAAAAAAAAAAAAAAAAAAAAAAAAAAAAAAAAAAAAAAAAAAAAAAAAAAAAAAAAAAAAAAAAAAAAAAAAAAAAAAAAAAAAAAAAAAAAAAAAAAAAAAAAAAAAAAAAAAAAAAAAAAAAAAAAAAAAAAAAAAAAAAAAAAAAAAAAAAAAAAAAAAAAAAAAAAAAAAAAAAAAAAAAAAAAAAAAAAAAAAAAAAAAAAAAAAAAAAAAAAAAAAAAAAAAAAAAAAAAAAAAAAAAAAAAAAAAAAAAAAAAAAAAAAAAAAAAAAAAAAAAAAAAAAAAAAAAAAAAAAAAAAAAAAAATCTCATCAACTTTCCAAAAAATTTGGATTTTGATCAATTCTGTGAATTGGATTCTGAAACTTGACAGGATGTTTTTAGAGGTGATTTAGAATGTATTTGTAAACAAAAACAGGAAAATTGAGTGAAAATTGATTGTGAATTGATGAAAAACCAGTAACAGTTTCAAAACGGTTATGGTGAAGAACACGAATTCAATTTTGAACAAAATTAGCATCAATCTGCATGAAATTTGTTCTGGATCGTCAACAGATTGTTGTTTTCTCTGATACCACTTGTTATAACTCATATAATTCGTGTTAGGGTGCGGAAGTTAAGATTTCAACAATGGTGGAATAGTGTGTGTTTTAGTGTGTGTTCTTGAGAGAGAAAGTAATGTGTGTGGAAAGTCTGATTTGATTGATCATCAGAAATGGGAAAAAGGTTACAAAGATTAAAGGTTTGAGGGGTATTTATACTCTAAGTATATTACAAAAGCTCCCCCTCAACCAAACAATATTTACACAAAATACAATATTTTCAAATACAACTAAGCACTAATTTATATTTCTAACAAAACAACAAAATCCAAGCCACCGTCTGAGACGGTGGCAATGACCGTGCAAGACGGTGGTCCTGGGCTGGCTGACCGTCTGGGACGGTGAAGGCCACCGTGCGAGACGCTTCTTCCTCCCTGGCTGACCGTCTGGGACGGTGGTAGCCACCGTGCGAGACGGTGATATGCAGTTTCTGTTTTCTGTTTTGTCCAGCCTTTTAGCTTTGTTCTTGGGTTCGTTTGGGCTGTTCTTGGGTGTCGTTTGGGCTCATTCTAGTGTCGAATTAAAGCTGCAAGGGTCCTTTGAGAGTCGAGAATCATCCATAGAATACTAAACGTCTAAACCTCAATTATATATAAATGTGTAATAAAAATGATTTCTATTCAAGACGACTTTACATTGTTTCCAGTTATCTCTCGACCCTTCCATCGATAATGTCAAGTCTCGGGAGTCTTTTAAAGGCCATAAGTCGTATTAAAATCCAATTAGGGTTTTAACCCTAGTGAATGACGTATATGTATATATTTATGTATGTTAATGTGTATGTATATTATCGAAATATAGGTGGTGGACGTGAAGTGAATATTGAACGACATTAACCCGACTTTATATCAAACTTAACTTCTTTGCCGATCAAGGTGAGTTCCGTAGCTCCCTACTCCTTTGAGATTCGGGCTGAAAAGTGTAAAACTTGCGTGTTTACTTACGTTGTTGATTGATTGATTTGGTTTAAATGTTGGATTGATGAGACGGTTTATCACGTTTGATTGACTTGGTTTATGTTTTGTTAAGTATTCATTAATATTAGGATAGACGTACATACATGGAAGTCGGTTATGCCTTCAATGGGTTTTAGATGTGGTGGGAAGGCTGCGGGTGACCCTATATATAAGCATCTAGGACTCGAAGAATGGATAATCCTCTTAAGTGTATGTACGTATAGTTGGTTGAATTGTGATTATTGGTTTATGATTGACGAATATTGATTGTTGGTTTATGACAGACGATTTGTGATTGATGCATATACGATTGATTGTAAGCATGCATACGTAGTTACATAACCCCTCGGTTGAGGACTCAAACATCCAAGTGTATAGATGTATACACTTAATCTGTAAGATGTTGGTGACATGACTCCGAGTATATAGACATATATATCTCGATGATTTTGAGATACAGCCTTGTTCATTGCGATGACAGGCGGGTATCGTTGCATAGGTGACTTGAGTTCACGCATAAGATAGGCATGTTGGCTTATTTATGCATTCGGCACTTGTATTGATTTTACATCATTTGTGCATATTTATTACACATTTACTTATAATTGTGTAATCTTGTTGTTGGACGTTATTGTGTTACTTAGAGGCTCGCTGTAAGTCATGTCTAGCCTCTACTCGTATATTGTGATTATTGACGATGGTTCCTTATGGACCATTACTACGAACTCACCAACCTTGTGTTGACTATGCTTAGTACACTTTTCAGGAAATCAGGTTATCCCCGGACGTGGAGTTTAGTTGCTTGCTTGCTGTTGAACCCGGGCATTGGACCTTATGAATCAAGGATTCATTGACCTTCTCTTTTGCATTATACTTAGGATCGATTTGCCATCTTCTGAATGTTCTTTTGTAAACTTTGATGGTTATTTGCTCCTTATGTATTTTGGTACTTGTTTCGTATTGTAATGGATTCACTGAATCTTTATTTGCATTTAGTTCATGTTCTACATTAATTCCACCTTGTGCTATATGATTTCCGTAATATTTCGAGCCTTGGCTTGGGGTGTTACAATTATATAACACAAACTAAAATATTTACGGTCAAAGTTGAAGGAAAAAGACTTGACAAGTCAAAATTGGACATTCAATATGGGACGGAAGGAATAACATATTTGTTGTAGTGTTTCCTCTTAGTGGATCTTGTTTTTTTTATTAGCCCAAAAAATTTTTTAGTCCAATACTGATAAATATATTTAATTAGTAAATTAAAAAAAAAATATCTAACTTTTGTCATAAAACCGATAAAAAAAACTACTCATATCACCTAACACTTTTGTTTTACTGACTTTTGTTTACTTTTAATTACTACGTACAACTATAATCTTCTTTCAAAGTCTTTTTGTGAATTCCTGCCTTAAAAAATCTAATCAATGGCACTTGAAGATAAGGTTTATGATTTTTTTTCTTCTAATTTTTAATTGTGTACCAATTAGTATGTTTTTATTTATGAAAGATTATTAGGGTTTCAGTATCAATTTTTTTATTTTGACTTGTCGATTAGGGTTTTGTTGAAATAGTTTGTTATATTAAATAAATTGCTTTAGTGTTTGGGGATCAGTGTATATTTATTTTTTATACAATATCGGCATGCTAATTTAGGAGTAACGTTTTGGGTATAAGTGTTTGATCAAATTTTTAATAGTAATTTTGATGGTCTTATTTTACCAATTTTATATATAGGGGACCAACTGAATATTATTGTTGGAATATATATTCCTCTTTTTTGTCAATTTTGGTAGATGTTAAATTTTACCCATTTTCTGATTCAATGATTGTTTGTTTTGTACAACAACTGAGGTTGTTTTAAAAGATATAACTGCATGACTGCACTTCAGAAAAAGAGTTTAATGGCATTGAACTATTTTTCTATAGTTAATGTTTTCTATTTTTCTGAGATCCCAACAATGGGGACCCTTCATTTGTTGCTATTTCAATATATGTTTAACTTTTTTCGGGATTTTTTAGTTTTTTTAGTTGGGACCATTTTCAGCTTTTGTGTTTTTTTTTTGGCCTCCATTCATGCTTTTATTTTTATGTTTTACTTATTTTAAAGAATTTAACTTTAGTATTATATTATACATAGGTACCTTTCCAATGCATAATGAAACTTATTCCTGAAGTGAAGATTGAAAACTGCTTGGTAATATATATTTTAGAATTCATTAATCTCATTTCTATTAAATGACTTAAGCATTATGTTATTTAGATTGCTTATATTTTGTTTCTATCATATAGATTTTACCTCCAATTTTTAAGAGAAAGTTACCGGAAAATTGTGAATCTTTAACTGTGATTGATTCTGTTGGTCGTCGTTACCCAAGCTGTTTGTTACCTGCTGAGTCTGGTCATGTTAAACTTTCATTTGGTCATTCGCATGCTTTTGTCATGGATAATTTAAGTAGGAATAAGACTATCTCCCAGTTGTTATTGAAGTTGTTATCACCAAATGAGGTTGAAATAATTTGTTTCGACTCAATTGGGGTCCAAACAACAAGTAATGATGATAATGAGTTGATTGTTCAGCGATGTTTGTTGAATGTTAGAAAGAGCACAATTAACCAACATGTATACTTTATGTAATTTTTGGTCTTTGTTTAAATGTGTTTTTCGATTATATGTTACTCGTAGTATTTAAGTCTGGAATATTTGTTTCCAGTTTATCAACTATTGCTTGTTGGAAGACTTGAGTGACAATTATTTGACACAACCAAGGCGCCCGGCTGAGTTATGTTGTTAGAAATACAATTTAGTGGTGTTAAATTGTAAATAAAGTTACATTTTATATTGTTGATAAAGTGCAAGGGGTCAAAGTGATAATTGTAATTAGGCATATATAAACCCCTTGCCTTCTCATTTGTAACTAACTTTGAACATAATTAAAACACATTTGACTAATTCTCTCTCTCCTCCCTATCATCTTCAACCTCTTTCCTCACATACTAAAACACACACATTCCTCCATTGTTGAACAATTAAGCTCAACTGAAAAGGTCATTTGCAGAGCTCCCAGCTCGGCAAATGAGATTTTTGAAAAATGTTGTCAAAATCAAAGTATTTGTGTCATTTGCAGAGCTCCCAGCTCGGCAAATGCACATATTTTCATTGAAAAACATCCTTTATTCATTGATAACATACTTGTTATTCAAATCAAAGGATTTTTCATATATCAAATTGAAGTTCAATCTGAAATGCTTATTTGCCGAGATATAAGCTCGGCATTTACGAGGATTGACTTCAAACAATCAATGTTTTGATCACATGCTGGTCGCTGTTCTCATTACTAGCATTTGCCGAGATATTAGCTCGGCAAATCATAATTTTTATCAAACCAAGTGCCCAAAACCATTTCTCATACTTATTCTTTGTCTGGGCAATTTTTTTTTCTGAACATGTCATTTGCCGAGATCTAAGCTCGGCAAATGCACATATTTTTTATTTTCTTTCTTTTTCTATTTTGTTTTCAATCTTGTTTGTTTATAAATTGTTTAAGTGTATGTATGTATGTTTTTTTTGTGTGTTGTCTATATAGTTTTTCATAAGTGTTAGGATAAGAAACAAGGTATCGAACGCCTTTGTGTACTACCTTCGGTATCTTATCTTTTAATACTTATGAAATTCTATATGTCGTTGTGTTTTTAATAAAGTAGTTGTGTGTATTTGTTATTTTCTAAAATAATTGTCTGGTCAAAATTTTCTTTTGGTCAGTTTATATTTTTCAGAAAATTAATAAAGATCAATTAAGATGGTGATGTTCCAAGAAGGTGCTACAATGAAAATGCAAGCCAATCAAGCACTTCAATTTCCTTTCAATTCAAGATTTCCTATTATCACTGAGATTTTAAGCCATCATCCACTGAATGATGCATTAACCAATGGTGCTGTAGTTCCAGAGAAATACATTTTTGATTTATGGGAATCGATTGAGTATGTAAAAGCAAGTAAGAGAAGAAAGACTGAAGACTTCTTCCGCTTCACTCTTAAATCTGGAGATCATGAAGTTGAATGCACATTCACATTGAATGATCTCAGAGCTGTTGTTGGCTTTCCTGAACAAGAAGAATATGAAGAACTGCCTTCTATTGAAGATATGTTAGCTGCAGTTCAGGCTCTGGGTTATGAAGGAGATTTGGCAACTATGAGAGACTTTAAAAGAAAGAATATAGCTTCTCTCTGGCATACCATGTATAATGTTCTGGTGACATGTTTGATGCCGTCTCAAAAAGGAATTGATGCAATGACCAAACATTCGTTGTCCATCTTTTATGCAGTCACACACAATGTTCAGTGTGATTTTGCCAAGATTATATGGGATAAGATGGCCCAAGTTGTTAAAGGAAAGGATGTACAGGAAAGGAAGTATATACCTTACATCAGGTTCTTCACATTGATTGTGGATGATGTTCTAGACAACAATGAAGATATTCCCAAGATGGAGGATAGTTTCAAGTGCGTCATTGCAATGTATAAATCGAATATGAGAGGCACTGGAAGTGACAATGTAAGACCGTTTCCGATTCCACCATTTTTGATCAACTTGGTTCCTGCTCAGAGTCCCCACCTTAGGACGTATCTTGAGTGGTTAGTCTCAGTAATGGGGTCTGAAAGCCGACAGACTCCTGCCCAAACTGAGAATAGGTCGCCAAGTGAGGGTCCTAGTAAGTCAAAAAGAAAAAGAGGGGTTAGTGATGAAAGGGCCTCTGAGCAGAGGAGAAGAAAGACTAAAAGAGTTATTTTTGAGCAAGATGTTGCTTCACCTGTAACTATTTCTTCACCTATTTCACAATCTACCCAATCAACACCAACCGTTAACATTTCTCAATCTTCACCTTCGCAATCAACGCCTTTACCATCCGTTGTTTCACCGATTCCACCAACCTTTACACCACCTCATACTACACCTGTTTTTGATCCAACACCAATTGCCTCAGCTTTACCTGCTGAACCAACTCCACCACCAGGAAGACGACTTAAAATGGCTGCAAGAAGTGTGTTAAAGCATAAATCAAAGAAAAAGAAACGAAAACATAAGTCGTCTAGATCTGCAAGACAAACAGTTGAATATGTAACAGAACAACCTGGTGCCTCGGTGGAGTTTGAAGTTGAACAGGCAACAAATATTGTGCATAATGTTGAATCTGATATTGAGACTGAGCATGTGAGCACTGGCGATGATGTTGTGCTGGAGGAACAAGGAAGGAATGAGGGAGGAGTTGAAAATACCGGAGAGGATGTGCGGTCAGGGTTAGGACAAGGGCAAAAAGAAAACGATGGCCCTCCGATAGTTCAAACCACTGAGTCTAGCCGGGTTATTTACCCTAGGGTAGAAGTCGGGAACTGCCCATTCTCGCTTGCACCGGATTCTCCTCGCCATTCTGACTCCTCACAACAGGAGTTAGTCTCAGAAATACACGGGGATCAGCCACGCTCACCACACTCTCCTCATTTGGAGGATGAGAGTGTTGAAAATAGAGAGGACCAGCCCCACCTCTCGCCTTCATTTGATGCACAAGAGTCTAGATCCCCTAGGGACACTGATTCACAAGCCCAGTTGAGTACTGGTGCCGGAACAAGCGGAGAGGGACCCACTTTGTGTGACCCTCAAGGACAGCTTGGAAATCCTGCCTTAGCTACCATCACGCCAGCTTTAGCCGCAGGTAACAGGTCTCAGACCGTGACTGGGGAGCAGTATGAACGCCGTAGTGACACTGCTGTTTCTCAGGATCAAACTGAGCCTGTATTAACGGGCATTCTCAGTGACCCCGGTGTTGTTAGTGGTGTTGCCCAACAACAAGTCCCGGACAGTGATTTATCACAGTCTAGGACACAATCCGATTCTGGTTGCAAAGCCACTGAATCTCCAACTGCTGGTGAGGGTATATCCCGAGGATCCGCAGGAAATCCTGAATCAGCATCGCTGAATTTAGGTCACACCACAAGTGTGCCAACAACCCCCGGGTTGGATACTCCACTTCACACACAAACACAAAGAACACCAACACCAACTGAAAATCCATCAACTTCAACAAATTTACCCACAAAAGATTCGGCATGTGAAGTTTTATTGAACATTTTAAGGTCTGAGGGAGATTTGTTGAGTGTTACGGAAAGAGGGGTGTTAAATGCTCTTGAAGTGAGAGAAAGGGAAAAGGCAACAGAAAGGAGGGTTAAAGATTTACAAGATCAAGTTGCAAGTCAAAAAGCAGAGTATGATGCAAAGCTTGCTGCCTTTGAACTCAGACTGTTGGCTTTAGAATCTTGCGACCGGCCTCGGTTCCTTCTCGTCGGGATGATCCTGATTCTGATGATCACCCCGAGGGGGAGAACCAAGGAGAAGGTCAAGCCAATATTGAAAATACTTCGGCAAGTGTTGAAGTAAATGTTGGAGAAGTGGTGATGGAAGAAAGAGCAGAGGGTGAAAATGTTGAAAGTTCTAGATTTCAAACCAAAGTTGATGCTGCTATTTTAGATCTAGTAACTGAAGTAGTTAACAAGGCAGTTGCCCAAATCTTTGAAGACACTGCTGAAGAAATCTTGGATGAAGATGTGGTGATGGAAGAAAGAGCAGAGGTTGAAAATGTTGAGAATGTTGAGAACGATGCTTTGAATGATGAGATTGGAAGAAGGATAGTAGAAGCTTTTGGTGATGATTCTGATGTGGATGATAATGATGAAGAAATTGAAATTGTTGATGATGATGAAGGGTTTGTGATTGAAGATGAGGTTGTTGAATTTGCTGAAGATGATGCAGATGTTGAAGCGTTAAAAGATAATGTAACATTTGATGAACCAGAGATTGTTGAGAATCCAACAAATGTAGAAGTTGTTGAAGAACCTGTGTTTGAAGAATTTGCAGATCTAGATTATTTTGAAACAGGTCCTTCAAGCAGAGTAGAAGTTGGAGAATCATCTGCTCGTGCTAGCTCAACTCCACAACATTATAACTTTAATGATTTCAACAATTTTGATGAGCTCAGAAAGACTCCAGAAGCTGCAAGTCAGAATTTTCAGAAATCTACTTACAAGCAGGTTTTGCGAGAGGCAATCACATCCGAGGAAGTCCTCCCTGATTATTTTCCAACTGAGCTAACTGAAGAACAATTAAATTTTATTAATCGGGGATACTTCTTGAGGGATAGAGAAAGAATGGTTGCTCTCGGAATTAAACCAAAAGAAGCAGCTAAGAAATCGAGATATCTGGAAGAAAGGGCTTACCCTATTTTTTGTGGAGCAACTAAGGTCACTAAAACCAAGAGACCAGAGTTAGACTCAATGTATAAGTTTAAGGAAGCCAGGTAAATCGAAGAATATACAGCGCTTCTTAAACTTACAAAACAATATAACCCAAAGTTGTTGAAAGAACAGAGAAATCATAAGATATTGGTGCTGATCAGGGTGATCTTGATTAAGAGAGTTTCTATTTCTATCCCTTGCTTTCATGTGAAAAGAGATAACAATAAAATCTACAGATTCACAGAAGCTCAGTTCAAGCTGCTGCCAGTGGATGACATTATTTTTCTCTACAACCATTTCTTGAATGCTATGCAGAGATACCAAGAAGATGTTATTGCTTTTGAAGCTGTTAAACGGTATATGTCTAGCTGTATCCAATATGCTTCATTGGAAGATTTTCAGATTGGATTTGAAGTTGTGAAGAGAAAGATCAATGTACCCTATCCAGATCAAAGTCTATACACTGCAGATATAGAAAAGCTAAGTATTGGTCATATCATTGAAGAACCATCCTTCGGAGTTGTGTTTTTGAATAGCAGAAAGAAGAAGATTTTCATTCGCATGGATGAACTTTCTTCCTATTCTGATGGAACGTTGGAATTTTGTAAGAATGTATTGCTGTGCCTGCAAGAAGATGAGCAAGATGAAAAGAAAAGGGAAGTGTTTGATAAAGCAATCTCCAAGATTAACCAAAGACTCGAGTACAGAGACAGCATTAGAATGATGAGAGAAGCAAAGAATGCTAAGAAGTCTAAGTACGTCATACGTCAACAAGGAGGTTGCTGGATCAAGTACGAACCTAGTCATTTTCCAGGACCACATAACATTCCTCCAATAAACTTTGAAGCAAATATGAATGTTCCAGCTAACAGACCTGAAGGAGACAACTGGTTCTGGCATCCGAATAAAGGTAGACCAAATACAAGGGCTTAAAGCAAGACAGAGACTGGATATTTTTGACAAATCACTACTAAGGGGGAGATTGTTAGATATATAAATGTAGTAGGTGATTTGTATACTTCATGTTACTTTGTACTTAGAATGTAAAGTTGTAAGTATGGAAGGGGGCATAGTGTAAATTGTATAGAAGTATATAAACCCCCTCCACAATGTAAGTTGTAACCTTTTGACACTAAATACAATCCAATCTTTCACTGAATCTCTCTCTACTCTCTCTCTACTCTCTCTCTAGAAACCGCCATTGATAAACTCTAAACACACACAAGGCGCCCGACCGAGTTACATGGTAAGAAGTATAGTTCAATATCTATTGGTGTTGTCTATGATTATTTGACTCATAGAAAAGGGGACAAAAAGATTCGTGTGTGGGTTTTAGTGGAGATGAGTGGACTAAATTCTGTTTGAAGAACAATGTGCACAATGGATATAAGTTGATCTTTAAACGATTGAACAATGGTGTTTTTGAGGTTGAGGTGTTTAATGTAAGCGAGGTTGGGATTGGTATGTATTTAAACAATTTACTTTTATATTATTATTATTCACCTTCGTTATATTTTATTTAAACTGTTTTAATTAAATATTAGTAAATTATAGTACATACTTTGTTTTAGGTTATGAAGTTTTTTTTCAAAAAATTGATGATGATGAAAATCATAATTATGAATTTGAGGAGACTAAGGAAATTGAGCACGAATGTCGGTTGAAGTCGCATTTTCATACTCCCTCAAAGCCTTCATTCATCATTGTGCTTGAGAAATTCAATGTTGATGGCAAATATATTGTAAGTTTTTGTTTATACAAATGTTATTACATCTGATATGTATATATTTACGAAATGTGTCTTTAATTAAAAGTATTTTTGTTATTTTGTAGACAATTCCCAAACCTTTTGTGTGTAAACATGGACTGAATGTTTACACTAATGCCAAACTTGTATTTCGTATCTATAAGTATTAAGGCTGGCAATTTTGACACGAAACCTGTTAACACGACACGACACGACCTATTCTTAACAGGTTTCGTGTTTGACCTTAACAGGTCTTAACATGTGCTAACAGGTCCGGATCTGTTAAGACACGAATCTTAACAGGTCTTAACAGGTACGGACCTGTTAAGACACGAAACCTGTTAAGAATTAACATTCACTGTAACATATATTATTATTATTATTAATATTAATATTAAATATTAAAATACTAGGACATATAATATAGTGCATCTGACCACTTTTTCGTTTCCTTTATCCCAATTCTCACCCACTCTTTATCTCTCTCTTTTCTTTTGACCATATCTCCTTTTTCCTTACACAACACCACAACAACAAATCTCATCTTCTTTAAGATCTAAAACCTATGAATATTAATTTATATCTATATATCTAAGATAAACAAGATATTCTTTTGTTTGAAATTTGATCCAAACCATCATTCTCATCAGAGTAACTATCTCCACCACTGAAACCACATTCCGGTGGACAACGGAGATATCGCCCCTTCGTGGTTCCGATTGGAAACAGCAACGGCAATCGCCGCCTTCTACACCACCAGATCGCTCTTCTTTCATTTTTTTTCTCTCTATAGATCTAGTGCTTATTTCTTCTTCATATTTATATATCTATAGATCTAGGGTTTATTATTTTAAACTTGTATGAATCTGGAAATGTTTTGAACAGATGCGTTTTGTATGGAATTTGGTTTTGGTATATATGTGTTTGTATATGAATCGGTTTTGGATATATGGGTCTATGTATACATCTCTAGATATAGCAATTTAATATAGATATAGAGAGAGATGTGTATACGAGTATGAATATGTGTTTACATCTCCAGAAAGAGAGAAAAAAATTAACAGGTTTTTTAACGGGTCTTAACAGGTGCACCTTTTAATTTTCGTGTCGTGTTCGTGTTTGAGAAAAATGACACGATTAGTTAACAGGTCGTGTTCGTGTTTGAGCTTAACAGGTTCGTTCTTAACAGGTTCGTGTCTTAACAGGTCGTGTCGAACCTGTTATGCCAGCCTTAATAAGTATCCTGCAAAGTTGGGCGTTAAGAAAGACAAAAGAAGGCCAGGGGTCTTGGATCATATTTCCCTTACAATTGTTGACATGAGGAACTTTGTGACTCAAAATAAAATGGGACAGTCCACAATTTGCACACTTATATTAGTTTTATTTAGACAAGAAAGTTAAGAACAGAAAGTAAAGAACATGAACAAGAATAAGTTCAAATGCAAATATCTAAGCAAGTCTAATCATATGTGTCATTGATTAAACGATGAATACATGGTCGATATTACAACTTGTCTTACAAGAATACAAATGAACTAAATAATTGCTAAGTCTAGACACTATAAACTTAAGCAATTATAAGAGAGAAAATAAAGTGACACACACTTTGTGGTGACAAACACATGTATAATGATGCGGCTGTGTTGCTTTATATAGGGAGAGGAATTAGGGCAACACAGCCTTACAATGATAGTGATAGAATGGTGGTTGTCGACTTTTCATAGGCTCATTGTACTTTGATCCAGGAGCCTTTGTCTTCTTTACCAAAACGGGTATGAAAGAGAGAAACCCTTGTTTTGGTCCCAACTGTACCTTTGCCATATAAGGTAATGTTCAGTTGGAGGAACCACCATGTGACTTCTTGTCTTCTTGTGATTTGAAAACTTCCCGCCTTGACACACAACATGGAAAGTAAACCACCTGCTGACAAGAGTCATTGACTCGCTGATGAACTCGTGACAAGGTCTGGTTAGGAATTTGAATGGCAAAAGGAGGAGTCGGAAGTTGCAGGGGTTGCTGTTTTCCATCTTTGTTGATTGATATTATGTTTGGTGATTAGATTTGGAAAGTATGTTTTCGAACAAAACTACTGTATGTGTGTTTGTCACTATTTTGTTTTGTAAACTAATGTTTGTATTAACTGTTTTAACTTTCTTTATTCTTGCGTCTGTAAGTGCACATCTATGTCAATAGCAGTCTAGATTGTTTGGGCTTATATTGTTATATGTCTTTGTAATGTGATTGTCATTAATGAACTTAGTATTATGCATATAATACTAGATTAAGTTTAAGTATTGAATGTGTAATAAATCTGCTAAGGGTGAAATGCGACCTCGCATTTCACATAGGGAATACGACTCCGTATTTGCAGGGTCAAATACGAGGCCAATCACAGAATGCGACCTCGCATTAGTGACGGGCTGGGCTGGATTTGCGAGGCCGACTCGCTGAAGCCCATGTCGGGTGTTTCCTATAAATACCGAACCCTAACAGAGATTAGGGTTGAACATTTGTCGAAATATCAAGCATACTTGTGCAGGTTAAGTCGTCAAAGGTTGTTCCGCTAGCCCGAAGAAGATCTGCGAGGCAGCAGGTGATCTAGGGGCTTATTGTTGATCACCAAGTTATAGTGAGGGATTCCGCACCTTAAGATAACTGGAGCAAGCTATTAACGATCCGTACCAGGGGACTTACAATTGGTATCAGAGCCTCTTGGTTTAATACCGGAAGGTTATAGCTTGTTGGTGATAGACAATATTGATTTAGGGTCGTTTAGACGTGATTCTTTCACGAGTTTACGATCGGAAATCTTGTTTGTGACCTCGATTTGTGTTTGCAGCAGTCGAAGGTGTTATTGTTGGTGTTTAGGGTTTCGAATTCAAGAGATCTAAGGATTCCAGCATTGTTTGCGACCTCGTGGGCTCGTATTACCTCATCCATCGTTTGCGACCTCGTTAGCTCTTTAGGACCTCGCCAGTTCAATTACGACATCGAGTATTTATTTGCGACCTCGTGAGCTCTTTAAGACCTCGCCAGTTCAATTACGACCTCGAGTATTTAATTGCGACCTCGTTTTCTTTACGACCTCGTGAACTTTTATGACCTCGTTTATTTTTGTAAACAGTTCGTGAATTTTGCTAGCTCGGAGAAAATGACGTCTCAATTACCCGCAAATTATCAATCTTTGCTGAATCAACTAATTCTGATGGATCACGAAACCGGAAAGGCCAACTCACCGCCCAAGTTAATAAGCCTTGATAGATATTTCAGTTGGAAGGGCAGATTCGAGTCATATTGCAGGTTAATGGATGTGAGGATGTGGATATGTATTGTTAATGGTTATGTTCATCCCACTGTGCAAAGTGACAAAGAACCTATTCGTTCTGGTGGTGGAAAAGCGGCTTCGTATGAGCAAATGACTATCGATCAAAAGAAAGATTACGAAGCAAAAAGTAAAGCTTTAGGATCACTCCGAATGGCTCTCCAAGGGGAATTCTTGCACTTGTTTGAAATGTATGACAGTGCAAAAGGCTTATGGGATGCACTCAAAGAGCATTGTAAAGGTGATGATGATCTCAAGAAGAGAAGGAAGGATTTGCTAAAGAAGCAGTATTATGTCTTTACTAGCTTCAAAGATGAACCTCTTGATGAGATCTTGATTCGTTACAGTCATCTGCTGGTTGAGCTTGCATACTTTGGGTACAAACCTGATCCAGAAGATGTCATCGAGAAGTTTGTAACTTCAATCCAACAAAATCCCGAATTTAGCACATGGACTCTGGATCAGATCATTCGAAAGCTGAGAGGTCAAGATATGAAACGAAAGTTGAAGGAAGCAGGTAGCAGTGATTTTGTTCAGCGTCCTGAACTTTATCATAGCAAATCAAGCGTTCCTTCTGCAAAATCTTCAAATGGAGGGATTACTGCCTTCTATAGTGGAGATGATGACAAGATGAAGATGTCAACGGATTCTGATAGCAACTTGAAGTATGTAACTTCTCCAGAATCGGCATGGTAGTGCATAATGGGATTCAGAATGGTAGTTCTCCAAGCTCGGGTTACACAGGGATGCCGATGAGCATAAGATCTGCTGAGGGACATTTGGGCATGCTCGCTTCATTTGTGTCTGCTCATGAGAAGTTAATTGGAGGAAAATTGACTGATCCTGATTTGGTTAGGGAGGATTACAAGCAAGTTGATCCAGATGACTTGGAAGAAATGGATCTGAACTGGCAATTAGCTATGTTAACATTGAGAGTTCAGCGTTTCACAGATAGAACCGGAAGGAAGGTTGTGAATGGCAAAGTAGGGTTTGACAAGACCAAGGTGAAGTGTTATAACTGTGATGGTTTTGGACATTTTACAAGAGAGTGTCAGAGGCCAAGACGGGATAACAATTCAGCTACAGGCCGTCAGAACTTCAATCAAAGTGGTTCTATAGTGAGTCAGAATTCCGGACATCAATATGCTAATACTGGAAACAGAAGCTCAGGAGATACAGACAACTCAAGAGCTTTAGTTGTTCAATCTGATGGTACATATAATTGGGGTTCGACTAGTACCGATGATCAGAATCATGCATTCATGGCAATAATTCAAGACCTTGATGAAGAAATGAATGATCTTGTTGATAATTCATTTGATCCTATGGTATGTAGCCAACAGATGATCATGGTAGTGTTCATCAGAGGGTAGAAAAGGAACCTGAATCATCAGAACCAGTAAGAGCTGAGAACGAAGATGTAGCCGAAGCTGAGACGAGCTTGATGGCACATCTTGAAGTTGTTGAACATAAGGAGCCACTAAGAAGAACTAAAGGGTTATGGTTTGTCGATAGTGGATGTTCAAGACATATGACTGGTGACAAGAGACTGTTAACGGAGTTTACACCTGTTAAAGGGTCTTATGTTAGTTTTGCCGGTCCCAAGGGCGGAAGTATTTCTGGTATTGGAAAAGTCGTCAATGGGAAGATTAAAATGGATAATGTGAACTTTGTTGAGCAGCTGGAGCATAATCTGATGAGCGTATCTCAAATATGCGACAAAGGGAATCCTGTTCACTTTACAGAAAGGGAAGCTCTTATCTTGAAACCAGGTTATGTTATTCCAGAGGAATGGATTTTACTGAAGGCTCCAAGAAAGAAGGACATCTATGGTCTTGAATTAGGTGTAATTGATTCAGTGGAGCCAGTTTGTCTGCTCTCCAAAGCTTCTGAAGATGAGTCTCTGCTATGGCATAAAAGGATGGGTCATATCCATTTCAGAAAAATGAATTATATTACAAGCAATGGATTGGTTCTCGGTGTTCCAAATAAGAGATTTATGGTAGAGGATAAATGTGTGTCGTGTTTAAAAGGAAAACAAACTAAAAAGCCACACAAGCCGAAGACTCAGAATTCTATTGCCGCTCCATTTCAGCTACTACACATGGATTATTTGGACCAGTAAATGTTCGAAGCATAGGGTTTATGTACTACTGTCTAGTAGTTACTGATGATTATTCTAGATTCTCGTGGGTATTTTTCTTGAAGACCAAGGATAAAACTGCTCAAATCCTCATGGAGTTCTTGGAAAGAGTTGAAAATCAGTACAACACAAGAGTGAAGAGAATCAGAAGTGATAACGGGACAGAGTTCAAGAATCAGATTATGGAAGTATATTGTCTGAGCAAGGGAATTGAGCATCAATTCAGTGCACCCTATGAGCCTCAACAGAATGGAGTAGCAGAGAGGAAAAACAGGACATTGATAGAGACCGCCAGGACTATGCTAGTTGATTCAAGGCTTCCTACTATGTTTTGGGGGGAAGCAGTGAACACTGCTTGTCATGTGTTAAATAGGGTTTTAATTGTTAAAAGATTTAATAAGACACCTTACGAGCTTTTAAACAATAGAAAACCAAATTTAACTGGGTTGGAACCTTTTGGAGTCCCATGCACATTTTTAAAAGTTCGTGACCAACCCAAATTTGCCGAGAAGGCTGAAGAGGGAATTTTTCTTGGTTACATTCCGGGATCTCCAAATAGGAGGGTGTACAACATTAAGGCTGAAATAGTTGATGTTGGTTACAATGTCGTTATTTCTAGCTATAATCCCCCTGTGCATCAAGGGTCTACTATCTTGTTTAATTATGATGATGTGTTTACCTTTAATGGTCCTATTTCTTTTGGTGCAGGTAGTTCAGAGGTGGATGATGTAGTATTGCTACGTGATCAGAATATAGGAGCAAGGTCTACTACTCCTTCAGAATCCGCGACTGCTACAACATCAAAGAATAATGAGGAATTAAGAAAAGATCAAGATACAGAGCTTGTGTCAACTTCACACAACATCAATGCAGATGGTTCATCAAAGGATACTGAAGATGCACAAGAATTGGAACCAGTTACTCCACTTCCTCATGGAGAAATAGGTTCAAATTTGGGTGTAAATCTTCAAGTTGATAAAGCTATACAGCATAGAGTCAACAAGTATCATCCAGTTGAGGACATTATTGGTGAACCAAGTGCAAGGGTTAAGACAAGAGCTCAAATTAATAAGCTATCTGGTTTATTCGCAGAGATGAAAGAAACCGGTATAGTTGATGAATGTATGTTCAGCTGCTTTGTATCTCAAGAAGATCCAAGTAATATTCAAATGGCTTTAAAAGATCCATCTTGGGTTGAAGCAATGCAGCAAGAACTACTTCAGTTTGATAAACTCCAGGTCTGGGAGCTTGTTGATCTACCTCCGGGAGAGTATCCTTTCGGCACCAGATGGGTTTTTAGGTGCAAAAAGGATGAAAAAGGCATTGTGACACGTAATAAGGCTCGGCTAGTTGTTCAAGGTTTTGCTCAACAGGATGGGTTAGACTACACTGAGGTGTTTGCACCGGTTGCTAGGCTAGAAGCTATTCGCTTGTTTCTAGCATTTGCTGCTTTCAAGGACATTAAGGTATATCAGTTGGATGTCAAGAGCGCGTTCTTATACGGTACTGTCCAAAATTAGTGTATGTTACTCAACCGCCAGGGTTTGAAGATCCAGATCATCCTGATAGAGTCTATCGACTGAATAAGGCTTTGTATGGATTACATCAAGCTCCAAGGGCATGGTACGACAAACTGTCGAAGCATCTTCTCGAAAATGGTTTTGAAAGAGGATTGATCGATAGTACGTTGTTTACAAAATGGAAGGGAGAGGATTTCCTACTTGTACAAGTTTACGTGGATGATATTATTTTCGGGTCATCAGACGAAAAGATGTGCAAGGAATTTGAGCTGATTATGAAAGGGACTTTTGAGATGAGCGCTATGGGAGAGATGAACTTCTTTTTAGGTTTGCAGGTTGAACAGAAAAAGGACGGATTCTTCATTCATCAGACGAAGTATGCACAAGATATCTTGAAACGATTTGGCATGGAAGATACTTCACCGATGGATACTCCTATACAAAAGAACCATCAACTTGGGATGTTTTCTTTCAATGATTCAGAAGTTGATCCTACTCGTTATAGGGCCATGATAGGTTCATTGATGTATCTTACAGCATCAAGACCAGATATCATGTTTGCAGTTTGTTTGTGTGCTCGTTTTCAGTCATGTCCCAGGGAAAGTCACATGAAAGCTGTTAAGCAAATTCTTCGCTACCTCAAAGGGCAACCAGTACTAGGTCTCTGGTATTCAATTGGGGGAGAATTTGAGTTGTGGCTTATACAGATGCTGACTATGGAGGCTGCAATTTTGATAGGAAATCGACTTCAGGTGGATGTCAGTTCTTAGGGGGAAGATTGGTTTCATGGCAATGTAAGAAGCAGACTTCTGTTGCAATCTCGTCTTGCGAGGCGGAATACATGGCAGCTGGTGGATGTTGTTCACAGGTTCTATGGATTCAGCAACAACTGCGTGATTATGGTCAGAATTTCCTTTGTACTCCCATAAAGATAGACAATGAATCCACCATATCCATAACCAATAATCCTGTTAAGCACAATAGGACTAAGCACATAGACATAAGGTTTCATTTTATACGTGATTGTGCTGAAAAGAAATTAATAGTCCTAGAAAAGGTGCCGAGTGACTTTAATTTAGCTGATCTGTTCACTAAGGCTTTCGACCGAACTCTTTTCGAGTTGTTAGTCCAATTGATTGGAATGAGAAATCTATAGTGACAGTGTCTCTCAAAGGAACTTTGTAAAATGAGTCAGTGTTTGTGTCGTAATGTATGTGTGTCATATAGTGTCAGAAAAACAAAATAAAAATGAGAAAAATCAGAAAAGAAAAAGAAATATAATAAAAAGAGTAAGGTCACTGCATCAAGATAATTAGACGTGACGATACTTTAGCTTTTAAGCCTACTTAATTGTACTTTAAAATGCTTAGTTCAGTGATACCATTATATGATGTATCGGTAGGCACAAAGTACCAAAGTTTCCTTATAATCTGAACTTAAATGTATACAATGTTCTTATGGGAAACGTATTCAGATATATGGCTGAGAATGCTTGTTCTTAAAATAGACAAGTCCTTAAATCTTATGAAAGATCTTGCATTGTAATTAGGTATATTGTTAGGACCAGTTCACCTGGAACTGGCCAGTCACCAGTTCACACTGACCAGTCACCAGTTGCATCTGGTGACCCAGTAAACTGGTGACCAAGAAGATTTGTCGAGAAATATATTGAAGTCCAGTTGCACCGTACAGTAACGCAACTGAAGACTTCCTCCAGTTGAGAACTGACCAAGTTGAAGAAGCATTCCAGTTGAAGTCGAAGACAACAAATGGAAGATAGAGAATGACAATGGCAGCGAAGCCCATTTGGCATTCTAGTCAGTTACAAACTGGAGACCATCAGTGGAAAGCCCTTACAAAGCTTTACACTGATTACGAGGAATTGACTTATATGTTTTATGTACCTTTACCCGGATAATAAGCCTTATCTTATTATTTAAGTATTAAAAGGTACATAAAGGTGGTTATGTAAAGTCAAAAAGGAACAAGCTGAAACCCCACACACGACAAAGTACACCAAAGTGAAACTTCCGAAAGACTATCCTAATGCTTCTCAATCTAGCTCTCAATCTAGCTTTTTACCTAAGGTGTCTAAGTCTAGCTCAGTTTCGCTAACTAAAGATACATCAATGGTTCAACTAGATATAGAGATAGATATGGGTGGTTTTCTCATGATAAACCAAAGAAGCAAGAAGTTTCCTCACCTCCAAAAGATTCCAAAAAGATAAGAGTGATTAAAACTCCTAGTTCTAATCTTCTTAATTTCAATTCAACAGGTGGAAAGAGTTTAACTAGTGGTGCTAGATGGGTTGCTAATACTTTAGTACCTAAGATCACTAGTAATCTAAAGAATGTTGAAAAAAGGATGAAAAGAAGGAGGAGAAAATCTGTCAATGGGAGGAAAGGTGTTACTGTAAATCAAAACAATTCATCTTTGTATAATAATGTTGAATGTGCCAAGGCAAGGCCTTGTGAGCTTGTAAACAATTTTAATTCTCGTGTGGTTGATGTGAATGCTTGTAGACATGTTACTTTTAACTCTAATGTGAATGTTCGTACCTTTTATTCAAATGTGTTTGTTGATAATGTGCTTGTCAATGCTTATGTTGATTCAACAACATGTTTGAATGCGAATCCTAAGTTATATCCCCTGCCTGTTTTAACTAACCATAAAGGACCCGTCCTCAAGTGGGTACCTAAAATCGGTTAAATTTCATTGATTGCAGGAAATAACCATCTGTGTTTGGATACTCGATTCCGGGTGTTCGAAACACATGACTAGAAATAAATCTTTGCTCAAGAATTTCGTTGAAAGATTCATGGGAACAGTTCGCTTTGGAAACAACAATTTCGCTCATATCTTAGGTTATGGAGACATTGAACGAAATGGAATTATCATCAAGAAAGTTCACTATGTTGAAGGATTAAGTCACAACTTGTTCAGTGTTGGACAATTCTGTGATAACAATCTTCAAGTTCTGTTTCGAAATCTCTTTGCAAAGTCCAAACTCTAGATGGAGTTGATATTCTTTGTGGTGATCGTGATGATAACCTGTTTACCGTCAATCTTGATGATAACCAACCAACTGATAATATTTGTCTCATTTCAAAGGCTACTTCAAAGAATTCTTGGTTATGGCATAGAAGGCTCTCTCATCTGAATTTCCAAACTATCAATACTTGGTCAATAAGCATCTTGTTGAAGGCTTACCTGACTATAAGTATGAAAGTGAGCATGTTTGTCCTTCTTGTGCTGTTGGGAAGATCAAAAGAACTTCTCATAAACCGAAGAAATCTCCAAATTCTTTAGCACCTCTTCATTTGCTTCACATGGATCTTTGTGGGCCGATGAAAGTACAAAGCCGAAATGGGAAGAAATACATCTTGGTTATTGTTGATGATTATTCAAGATATACATGGGTCAAGTTCCTTGCATCCAAAGATGAAACAACTCAGATGTTGATAGATTTCATCACTAATACTCAAGTAAATCTTCAACTTCCAGTTCGTTACATCCGTTCGGATAATGGAACTGAGTTCAAGAATGCTATTTTTGATGAATTCTGCAACTCCAAAGGAATCACTCATCAATTTTCAGCAGTTCGCACCCCACAACAAAATGGTGTTGTTGAAAGGAGAAATCGATCGCTGGTAGAAGCAGCAAGGACAATGCTTGCTTATTCCAAATTACCATCCAATATGTGGGCTGAAGCTGTTGACACTGCCTGTCACACTCAGAATCGGTCCATTATCAATCAGCGTTACGAAAAGACTCCTTATGAGGTTATTAACAAACGCAAACCCAACATCAACTACTTTCACATATTTGGGTGTGTTTGTTACACGTTGAATGATCGGGAGAATCTTGGAAAGTTCGAGAAGAAAGGTGATGAAGGATATTTTGTTGGTTATTCCAAAACATCAATTGCCTATCGAATCTATAATCGTCGAACCAACACAATTCAAGAAACAATGAATGTTTGGTTTGATGAGATGTCAGGCATGATCTTTGAGCAAGAAAGTTGCTACCAACAAGTAATGATCCAAGTGCTTCAAGTCCTTCTACAAGGAATACTACCTTAGCTTCTAAATTCAAGAAGTTTCCAACTCCTACAAGTGATGAATTAGATATTCTTTTTGAAGAATTCTACAATTCAAAACCGATTCATGATCAAGAACCTCAAGTCATCGTTGAACCAATTAAACCCAATGAACCTCTTCATAACAACGATCCAGTTCCTGACAATATTCATGAATCTTCTTCAAATTCTTCAGAGCAAGAATCCTCGTCTCCTGATACTTCTCCACCATTCTCTCAGGATAATTCTTCTCAAGTGAATGTTCAAGAACAACCTTCTCGATTAACTCAGACAACAAATCCTTTGAACACTCCAAGTGTGTATGTACCACTTGACTTTGATCATCCAGCTTATGAGGAAAGAATTACACCAAGTTATGATAACATCTCTCAACATAACTCAAGCTTTAATGATGATGATGTTGATCTTCAACAACAAGATCTCCTTCCTCATGATCACAAGTGGACACGTATGCAGAAATACCATCCTACTGAACAAATTATTGGAGATCCACAAGCAGGAGTAACTACTCGTACTTCAGTGAATGAGTGTCTCGTTGCACTTTCTCTTAGCAATATCGAACCCAAAACAGTATCTGAAGCTCTTCGAGATCCAGAGTGGGTTAAGGCAATGCAAGAGGAACTCGCACAATTTGAAAGACTGAAAGTATGGAGATTAGTTCCAAATCCTAGAAAAGATGATCCAATCGGAATGAAGTGGATATTCAAAAACAAAAAGGATGAGAATGGAGTAGTAGTAAGAAATAAAGCTCGACTTGTTGCAAAGGGTTATTGCCAACAACCTGGTATTGACTTCGACGAAACTTTTGCTCCAGTTGCAAGAATGGAGGCCATTCGGATATTCTTAGCTTATGCTGCATTCAGAAACTTTACTGTGTTTCAAATGGATGTGAAGACTGCTTTCCTGAATGGTGATCTCAAGAAGAAGTTTACGTTGATCAACCAGAAGGTTTTGTTGATCCTCAAAGACCAAACCATGTCTACAGATTGGACAAGGCTCTCTACGGTCTTAAGCAAGCACCCCGAGCATGGTATGATTCTTTAACTACTTTCTTACTAAGAGGTGGCTTTACCAAAGGCACAATTGACCCTACCTTGTTCATTCGCAAATAAGGTAAGCATGTTCTACTTGTTCAAATATATGTTGATGACATTATATTTGGGTCGACCAGTCAAACATTTTGCAGAAACTTTTCATCTCTTATGGTTAATCATTTTGAAATGAGCATGATTGGGGAAATGAATTACTTTTTGGGTCTTCAAATCAAACAATTACCAACTGGTATTTTTATATCACAAGGTAAATACATAAATGACATGTTGAAAAAGTTTGATATGACTTCATGTTCTTCAATTTCTACCCCAATGGCTGCTCGAACAAACATAAATGCTGATACAAATGGGAAACCATTTGACCAAAAGAGATATCGAAGTATGATTGGTTCGTTGTTGTACCTAACAGCATCTCGCCCAGATATAATGTTTGCAACATGTATGTGTGCTAGATATCAAGCTGCTCCAACTGATTTACATTATCAAGCTGTGAAACGAATATTTCGTTATCTGAAGGGGACACCGATTTAGGTCTCTGGTATCCAAGGGATACTGGATTCAATCTAACTGCATATTCAGATGCAGATCATGCTGGTTGTAAACTTGATCGCAAGAGCACTTCCGGTACTTTACAATTTTTAGGCGATAAAATTGTGAGTTGGTCTTCCAAGAAACAAAATTGTGTGTCACTATCAACGGCTGAAGCTGAATATGTGGCTGCGGCTAGTTGTTGTGCTCAGGTTTTATGGATGAAGACACAACTAACTGATTATGGTCTGCAATATGATCATATTCCTATCTATTGTGATTCTCAGAGTGCCATTGCCATTGCAGTCAACTCAGTAAACCACTCTCGCTCAAAGCATATTGATGTTAGATATCATTTTCTCAAAGATCATATTGAGAAAGGTGACATCGAGCTCTACTTTGTGGGTACTGACTTTCAACTTGCAGATTTGTTCACAAAACCATTGGATGAAAAGAGGTTTAACTTTCTTATCTCCAAGCTTGGTATGTTAAATCTTAAACCTTAATTTTTTTTTCCATTTTGAAGGAATTCTTGATACATTCCAGAAAACCAAAATACAAAATTTGAAAAGAGAAAATCAAAAACAAAATATAATATTTTTTCAAAAATACACAAAAAGATATTTATTTCAATGGCTTGTATATACTATGTATGCAACCCGTTCTTAAATGATATATTTATTTGTAGAGTGTTTTTTTTTACATTCTAAGATATTGTTATTATACATATAAATTGATATAAGATAACAAGGAATCGAACGCCTTTGTGTACTTCCAAGTGTTCTTATATGAATATGTATGTGTGATAGCAATCAAAGTTGTTCCAATAACATTTTCAAAACTCTCAATTGTTGATATGCGACGCAAAGGATCGAACGCCTTTGTGTACTCCCTTGTTGTCTCATTCTATACAATTGATTGGATTTTCAAATTGCTTAAATGTTTTAATTGCCTCCAACGTGTTGTTGTAAGTTGCGACGGATTGAACGCCTTTGTGTACTCCCTAGCTGTCTTACATTCAACATTGTTGTTGAAGCAAAACTTTTCCGAAATATCACAACAAAGATTTTACTCATGTTTGATCTCACAAAACCAATTTTTGCTCCACCTTTCTATGAACATTTTTGATCTATTCTTGCATAGCTTAAGGAGGAGTTTGTGATTTCAACAACCTTCAAACCTTCAAATGTGTTTCAAATTTTTTTTTCATGCACACATTTGATGTTTTTCCAATGATTTTCAATCAAATGGAGTTCGGTGATTAGTTTGCACATGAGGGATAAGTATTTCTCAAATTATACTCCATGAATTTCATCTTCGCCGATGAGTTCTAACCCCGGAGTATTCACTTCTTTCATTAGATAGTGAGGGTATTTTGAGTGCTGTTGTTTTTGTGCAAATAGGATGGAGGGAGTAAAGTCGAAAAGTGAGAGGTTAAGGTGATATGTTGTGCGAAAAGGGTTACAAAGAAATGATACCCTTCCCCAAATTCTCAAAAAGCCAGGTAAAACACGCTCCTATCAGATTTCATTTGTTGATTTCTTGATATTGAAGAAGTCTTCATGGACCCAGTGAAGCGATGCACATCTTTACCTAACCACTCAAGTGTTTCTTAACAAATACTTGTTTCATTTCTCACGGAGATTTTCACATTTCTATTGACTCTTCTTTTGGAAGATGTTGATATTGAAAAAAGGGTGACATTCTGCTCCAGTCCCCGACTTCATTTGATCACGATGTGTCTAGAGCTACTTTGATTGATCATTGATTTGATTATCATTCATTTTTTTAGGGCACATTAGCGTCATGTCTTTGTGATATTATTGCTTATCTTTGTGATATAGCCGGAACATTTGTAGTGATATCTTAATTGATATTCCACGATGATCGAATGGAAATCCTACCAATGCTAACATCCTTTCCAACATTGAACGTAGGTCTCACATTTTCATTTATGAATTTGTTGAGTTAACGAGTAGTCTATGTGACCTCGGATGTTAGTTCCCAAAAAGTCTTTAAGGATAAAATTGTGGTTATCAAATGCTTCGGTAGTGTTAACCATGATTTATATTCTTTGAAGCAATCTCGTGGTTGCAAAGCCGCATATCGAACTATGTTAGAGACTTGTTTTGTGCATATCTCAATGATACATAGGAAATCCGAAAAATGTTATACATTTTAATCGGTCATTTCATTAATCCTTTTGATTTTTGAACATGCTAACGGATCATTCTTATCTGGTTTCATTTCTCATCACACGAACACAGAAAACACCAACACCATGCTATAACGTTTGTCCCAACAACTTCAATCTTCCATTTTAGTCACCCTAGGATTTCTTGGGTTGGGCTAATGGTTCGGGTTGATGTTTTGATGGTTGATATTTCTCCATGTGTACATTCGATCATGTTATTCTTGTTGACAATGAATCAATCAATATGTCCATAATGATATTGGTTCCCAATCTTGTCATTATGAGGGGGAGAAAATTTTATGATTGATTTACTGATTGATAAGGAAACAAGGAGAAAAGTTCGTGTTTGGTTTGGTTGTTTCACTAAGTGTTAGGCTTATCAAAGTTCTAGGATTATCAAAGTTTGTGTATAGAGGGAGAAAATTCTTCATGATGTGTCAATAGTTTCAGATTTTCACTAGATTTTAGTTGATTGAGAATTTGATTTTAAAAGGGGGAATCTAAATTGATGTCATAGATAAGAATGAAACCAAAGATGAAAAGATTTTCACTCAAGATGCTTCAAAAGTTCAAAAATGCTCCAAAATGTGTATACTCATGGATTAAGGGGGAGCATGATTACTTCATAAGAATTTCATCCAAACTTCATTCATTGCTTACTCTCCAAAGTATTCAAGTTGATGTGACAAAGATCAAAGCTTCAAAAAGTCTTCATCAAACATACTTCATTCAAGATCTTCAAGTCATACAACAACATTTTGTCAAGAAACTCCAATGCATACATCAAGGGGGAGAGTTCATATTCATGAAACTTCATTCAAGAAGATGAGATTCATTCAAGAATTAAAACCGAAGAATCAAAAAGTTGAATCTCACTCGAGAATCGAAGATTGATACAGTCGAAACCAAGATTTATACCTTCCGCATTTCAAAAGACAACTCTGGTTCATGATTCAACAATTCTTGAAGATTCAAGTCACACACTTGTTCGACTTCATTATTCTCTTTCTTCAAGACTCACACGCATTCATTATTCTCTGTTCTAAAAGAACATTGAGAATCCTCACATGATTTAACTTTAAGAAGTTCAAGACCAAGACCAAGACTGAATCAAGTTCTCCAAAGACAAAAGAGAAAGCTTTGAAGACTTGTTTCAACACACCAATTGTCTTCAACCACCGGGCTCATCAAATTCATTCCTACAAGACAATATAACACGTATTTCATTCATTACAATATATCACTAAGGGGGAGAATGTTAGAAATCCAAAAATAGTGATAAATTGTAATCTAGAATAGAAGAATTCTTGTTGTTAAGTCATAGATAAATGATCACTAAGGTTGAGGGGCTAATTGTCACAATTAGCATAATTGAATAGTTAGACTATAAATAGCCCTCTCATACCTTAGAGATAAATATCGAGACATAATTTTCACATACTTCATAACTTTAATTCCAGATTTACACACAGTCACACAATTCTCTCTCAAAACACACACAAACACCAAGAACACACACTCACCAAATCCACCATTGATGAATCGAATTCAGTAGTTAAAATCGTGTTATAACAATATTAAAAAAATCGTATCTCCTTTATAATAATGAGTTAGGAGATGAATCTTACATTTTTGAAAAGTTCTTTGAGTCCCTACATTTGTTAAGAACTGAGTTTTCTCTCATTTGGTCGTCTTGTATGCCAAAAGTAGTCTACAAAACTGAATATAGTCAAAAGATGAAAGTAGTCTACAGAATATGAAAGTAGTCTACAAAAAGAGTCAAGTAGTCTACAAGTGAGTCAGGTAGTCTACAGAAAAGTATAGTAGTCTACAAAGAATGAAAGTAGTCAAAAGTAGTGTGAGTCCCTCGATAGCTATGGATCGCTCTCGAGATCGTCTAAGGTTATGTCGTGAGTGCGGAATCCTCACGAGATAACTGTTTGATTAGTTATCTATATTATTGCTAATTAACCAGAGTGTAATCAGCCTTAAATACTCTATATTCGTTTGCTACTGATTGCCAACGAACTTAGATGATATATGTGTGTGTGATTAATCGACTGGATGCCTCATTCTAGGGTTTCCAATCGTTTATAATCGATATTGGGCCTGCTGGGCTTTGTTCTTACGAACTTAGCAGCCCAGCCCTTAGAACGAATATAATCTTCGTTCGTTCCTAACGAAGATCATCTTCGTTAGTACTAAAAACCATCAACATCTTATGCTTAGTTATTTTCCTAGTACTTTATGTACAAGAACCTAACATATATTATGATTGTACTTGTATGACATACATAACAACATCATATATAAACATATATAAAACACCAAAACATGTAATCAATCATTACTAAAACAAAGTTCATAATCTATTAATTACATATAAATGAATAAGACATAATCAAATCTAAGTTGCTGTTGTCACATCAACATGCATCAACAAACTCCCCTTTGACAGCAGCATCTTGGATTTCTTTAGTCTTCAAAAATCTTGTCATCCATCAAATAACAACCTCTTGCTATTTGCATGGACATTCTCGTGTAAGCAGACCTGGAGAATCTTACGATATCGACTTTCTTCATCCTTCCAAAATGGCAAAAATGAACACTCTGTATCGTATAACCTTCTTAGATCATTTCTTGAGAAGTTGACCAACTGCATTGGATCATATATTCTTCTCAACAAAATCTTCTTCTGTGAGTCTGCATACATCTTGGCTTCACCAGTATTTCGATCAATCTCCCAATTATCCATCTTTTCTAGCTCATCTTGTGGCCACTTCTTGGCTGGGACTTTGATCATGCACTTGATATCACGTTGAATATACTCAACGCTTCTATCTGGTTTCACCACCTTCTTCTTTTTTCTCGGTTCGATATGAAACTTCGGCTTATCTGAGTCTTTCATACTCGATCTCATCTTAAAATCTTCACGAAGCTTCTTACCAATGACATCAGCAAGACCATACTCGCTTGGATTGATAATCCAAGTATTTCCAAGTTCATGTAGGTCTTCTTCACATAAACTTCTAAAATGTCTCTCACTCCATGCTAAATACTGACAACCATCTGGTCTTTAGAGAACGAACAGCTTCAGTTCTTCATCATAAAACCAACTCCAGATAATTGTCTTGTATTTTGCAGCATCTTTGTCCGAGATATGAGTCCAATACACAGAGGGTCTCAGAGTATCCCTAGTGACTATAAATTCACCAACTCTCTGACCAGGTACACATCTATCAATCACCTGTAATGGATCATCATCTCTGAGAGGCACTGGAAACTCATTTGGATCAAATGGTCTTGTCAAATTAATCTCATAAGGAAAAGGAACCAATGCATCTTCAACCTTAGCATATACTACAAAGTTTAAAACTTTAGTATTGCTACTAAATGGAGTTTGAAGCATCCTTTCCTTAACGTCATTGTAACAACCGCCTTAGAGATATTTTAAATAAGTTGCTAGAATCGTACAGTCGCCATGAAAATAATTAGACAGCTCAATTTAATTTAAGTTCTTGGCTCAATTATGCATTTACTTGAAAGTCACTTTGATCTTAAAAACTTGATTAAATGACGAGTTTATAGTTTAATACGATAATATAATAGAATGCGAGTCGTAAACGTTCATGTCCATAAAAGTTCTAGTTAAAAATGTTCACATTTAGTCCTTGCATTTATGGAAGCCATTTAATATGGAATATGTATAAATAGAAAGTATGAAAAACCCTTTTGAGGGCAGCCACTATTCACTCCCTCCTTCCTCCTGCACTCTCTCTCACTAAAACACACACTTCAGACACCATTTTCACACACAAAATTCATCCATTGATTTTGGATTGTTAAACCAAAATCGTTTGTACTTTTAGCATCCTTGTGATAATCCAAACATATTTCTGGAAACAAATTTCAGGTAACAACAACATCTAATGGGTTTTTGATCAAATTTAAAAAGTGTACTTTCAAGGTTTATGTTCTGATGATTTGGTCCAGTTCTTGAACAAAAATCGTGTTAAAAGTTAATGGGTTTGTGTCTAAATGTGTTTAACAACATTTATATGAACAAAATTGAGTCATAACGTACTTAAATCTCAAAACCCATTTTTGAAAGTGAAGGTGAAGTATGTTCTTGAGTGCCACGACTTGCTTTTGTTATTTTTGATCTTGTAATCCTTAAAAGTGTTGTTGGTTAGTGTTATTGGGTATATATGTACTAGTACAATGTCCAAACATGTCCCGAAATCGACCTAGACTTTCGTTTGTGCACTTCCCCCCTCTCCCCCCCCCCAT
>CM067168.1:37505272-37561685 GCA_034093135.1 Erigeron breviscapus
AAGATAGCCCAACCTTTAACGTCGTTGACTCAAAAAGACAAGAAGTTTGCCTGGGAAGATAAACAAGAAAAAGCATTTCAACTGCTGAAGGAGAAGCTCTGTAGTGCTCCGATTTTGTCACTACCCGAAGGAACGAATAATTTTGTGGTCTATTGCGACGCATCTCATCAAGGATTGGGATGTGTGCTGATGCAGAAAGATAAGGTGATAGCCTATGCCTCGCGTCAACTTAAGGTGCACGAGAAGAACTACACGACTCATGATCTTGAACTAGGAGCTGTAATATTCGCTCTAAAGATTTGGAGACACTATTTATATGGTACAAAAGTGTACTATATTCACCGACCATAAGAGTCTCCAACATATTTTTGACCAAAAGATTTGAACATGAGGCAACGTAGATGGGTGGAATTGCTCAGTGATTACGATTGTGAAATTCGTTATCATCCGGGCAAAGCAAACATTGTAGCAGATGCTTTGAGTCGTAAAGAAAGAGTAAAGCCACTTCGAGTACGAGCTTTAAGTATGACCATTCATACTCATCTTACTTCCCAAATTCGTGAAGCTCAACTTGAAGCATTAAAGAAAGACAATCTCAAAGAAGAAGCTTTGAGGGGAATGGAAGAGCAATTTGAAGTTAGACCCGATGGAACCCGGTATTTTTCTAACCGGATTTGGCTACCAAGCTATGGAGATTTAAGAAACTTCGATACATCCTGGATCAGATAAAATGTATCATGGACTTAAAGAATTATACTGGTGGCCTAACATGAAAGTTGACATAGCCACCTATGTTAGCAAATGTCTAACATGCTCAAAGGTGAAGGCAGAGCATCAAAAGCCATCAATGTAACAACCGTCCTAGAAATGTTCTAAATAAGTTCTTATATATATATATATATATATATATATATATATATATATATATATATATATATATATATATATATATATATATATATATATATATATATATATATATATATATATATATATATATATATATATATATATATATATATATATATATATATATATATATATATATATATATATATATATATATATATATATATATATATATATATATATATATATATATATATATATATATATATATATATATATATATATATATATATATATATATATATATATATATATATATATATATATATATATATATATATATATATATATATATATATATATATATATATATATATATATATATATATATATATATATATATATATATATATATATATATATATATATATATATATATATATATATATATATATATATATATATATATATATATATATATATATATATATATATATATATATATATATATATATATATATATATATATATATATATATATATATATATATATATATATATATATATATATATATATATATATATATATATATATATATATATATATATATATATATATATATATATATATATATATATATATATATATATATATATATATATATATATATATATATATATATATATATATATATATATATATATATATATATATATATATATATATATATATATATATATATATATATATATATATATATATATATATATATATATATATATATATATATATATATATATATATATATATATATATATATATATATATATATATATATATATATATATATATATATATATATATATATATATATATATATATATATATATATATATATATATATATATATATATATATATATATATATATATATATATATATATATATATATATATATCATGTATAATTTACCCTAATAATTTTTTTAAAGATATTTATATTTATATTTCATTTATTAAAATGGGTAGATATTCTATATTAAAATTCACATATATATATTTATATATATTTTTATATTTTTACCATTTATTGAATTGTTTTACTTATATGCAACCAGAGTTTGTCGTGTCATGGATTCAAAGTAGATGACCTTTTTAATTATTGTCTTAAATCAATTTTACTATTGTGCGGACGATCCTTGCCCTCTGATTATACCTGATTTAGTTTTTACTGTAATTAAGATTTTAGTTAAAAAATCAAAGTGCACGGGTCATTAAACCTAAAAGCATTTTGAACTACATTAAACTCGCTTATTCTTATATACAAGTCTCTGTGGATTCGACCACTTTACCTTTATATTGCATACGAACGGGTACACTGCCCGCAAGTGTGTAGTAGACAGTAGCTAGGTAGTTCGTGTTATAAATTTAAGACTCGAAATTACACATCAAGATACCATATTTGACAAATATATATATCTTGATGTCAATTAACAAGCCCAGGGATCACAGACGAGATCTAACCTAGTGGTTTCGCTTTAATTCATTAACTATACGAAGATCTTCTTTCTTACCCTCTGGGCACGTCGGAACCGCATGAGTTCACCGGGGTGGAGCACGGTCCGCCAAAATCGGCATAGGTTAGGTGCTATTGATGGAACATGGTAAGCCTATCTTTCTCCATATGGAAGTGCTGCATATCACATATAAACAAATCAAGTTGTACTTAATACTAGCTATATTCACATGTAATCAGTTCTACCCTATCGTAGGGTTGAATAAAAAGTTTTTGTATACCAATTTGATTGTGATTAGTAGAGACTATGGTTAGCGGAGACAATTTGATGTTACTTGTGTTGAGAGATCACGATACCAAATAACGGACCGATAATGATTGTGGTACGCTTATGCATCGTCATTATGTCATAAACATATTATATGAACAATAATTAATCAAGCAGCTATAATACATTATTACAAGTGTTACTTAGCTTTAACAGTTTATATTGGGTGCCAAATTACAATGTCTGTGTGCATAAACGACAATATCAATGGCTTGTCTGTTCACACAGCAACCATTCATAATTTCATACATAACTTGGCCCCATCAGCAACTTGTGTGATGTAACACTCAAGTTTTATTTAGATAACACATTTAGTTTTAACTTTAAATTATACCGTACGTTGTGTCTATACACGGATCCATAACACTAGTTATATTCACGTACACAACAGACACTGAATTGAAACTTGCATCACACACGTTGTAGTGAAACTAGTTATAGGAAAAACAAATTGAAACGATTTAAGTCAAACCATTCATCACACGCCACTATTAAGACTAGTAAAGTTCAAAACACGAGCCTCTCATGCTTTATATTTTAATTTTAATGCTTGCAGGATTCTTCTGCCTGGACCCTACACAAAAACAGACATGCAGCTTGTTACGGATTTTGAGAAAAGTTATACATTTAATTGACAGTCAAAACATATTAAACACATTGGTAACCTGCCCGATATGTCTGAATCACATAATATTACCCAACCAGCCCATTTTGACACATCAACAAATGCACAGCCCATCATCAATATGTGAAAGGAAAGTTTTTATTATTTGAAGCTGTGACAGAAAAAACTGTCATTTAAAATAACAACATGCCGATTTGTCATTTAACTGGAACGACTTCCCTCTAAGGTATATAGACAGTCCGAGAACACAAAAATAACTATTCAACTGGTGCCTGGTTGGGGGGTTTGGGGGGTAAGGAATGGGAAAGGTAATGAATGAAGATGCTTGGTTGTAGAAGGTAATGGTATTCAATGCTTAGAAGTGGGTAATGGGGCATTACCCAATAAATTGGGGGTTAAGGTAATGATTCCTTACCAACTTCTCCTTTTCACCTCTCTTTTCTCTGTTATTGAATCCACCACCCCCACCACCCATCCTCCATGGAAAGCAAGAACCGCCAGCACTCCACCAAACAAACACCACAATAACCCGACGCCACCACATCCGATAGTCACATCAACCACAGCCATATTTAACCGATCGAAACCTACTTCTGGCCCGTCATCATCATCACTACTCATACCACCACCAAAAACCTACTGTAAATACGACCACCACCAGCAGTTATATATCTGTCGCCACTACCACATGTTCTGGTGACCTCCAGTAGGTCTTCTTTACGAGTGGTTACAAATATGTGTGTGTGTGTATATATATGTGTGTGTGTTGTTGTTGTGTGTGATGCGTATCTGTGTGTGGTGGCCGGAGGCATATGGTTTGTAGTGTCTGGAGGTGATTTCTGATTGGTCATGGGTGAGACTTAATATGATTCATTGTATATATATAATGTATATATATAATATAATTATAATTATTTCTGGAAAGCTTCACGTCTGTATCATCACGTGGTAGCTTTTTGTTACTTTATTCAAGAATCATAAAAGACAAAAGCTATATATATACAAATCACAAAAGTATATGCCGTCACAGAGAGACTTGTAATATGATGCCTTAGTATTAACTATTAACCAGGCAAGATTTATGCATGCTATATATTACTTAGCATTCCTTTAAATTCCCTTTCCCATTCCCTTTCCCATTCCTTTATATGAACCTAAACACTAAACCTTGTATAGTTTATCCCAACTAAAAGAATGTGGATTTCAGACAATTTAGTTACAAAGGGGTTGCATTCTATCTCAAAGGGGTTGGGACATATAAAATAGTAGCCTAAAGTGTATCCATAATGCATATCGCTTATTACATTGCTTCTTTGTTCTTTTGTAAAGGGGTTTATACCTTGGTAAATTTTATAAATATACGATAAATAAGATAAATTTAAAACCAAAGCACAAATGTGAGTTGGGGTCAATCAAAACCGACGCAATTTGTTACGCACCAGAGGATTATACATATCAATCCCACACGTTTTGACAGATAAGCCAACCCACATGACCCTCTCGTTGTGTCATGTCTACTTTTATTTTTCTTGTTGAAAATACACGGTTCCAAGAGTAAATGTTGTAGATAAGCCGTCAATGAGTTGTTTAGAGCATGAACTTACCGCTGGGATTCCTAAACACACCAAGAGACTTTCATCCAGAAGTTGAAGTCCCTTCATATCATACTGCAAGATATAAAAGCTCGTGAAAGGTTCTAAAATCATGATATAGAAGAAAAAGTTACAATGAAATTTCATACATCCTCTGATCGAAATATAAGAGAATATTTTCCAAGACCCAGGGCATCAAATAAGGTCTCTGGTGTTTCAGCCTGCATGTGAGACATAATGCAAAGATCAAAACAAAAAACCATCACTAGAGTAAAAACAGAAACTGATAATAAAGAGCAAGACAATAACATGGGTGGATCTTTTCAGGATTCGAGGTGCATCTCAGTTGCAACAACTAGCTAAGCTATTAAACAAACCAGATTTAGGGCTAAGAAGTTTTTATTTCTAACATGTCAAGTGCTTTAAATAAGAAATTTATTAAATGGAATCTTGGTAAAACAGGTCAAAACTCGGCCACTCAGTTACCCACCTTTAACAAAAACAATATCCCATCTCAAATGTAGAATTGAGCTAGTAGCAACCTCACAGAAGAATGCTTAAACGACTGCATAAATTTCATTAAGTTGCAATCATACAAGAATAAAGAACAACAAAGACACCGCCGATTTAAAAATTGTGCTTAACAAAAAATTCAATCAGTTAAGTACCAGTTAAAGAAAGGTAACCAAATACTATATCAAATTACTGAAATAGTTGATAAAATGTTTTATGGTCTGGGGCATTGAAATTATGTAAGGTTATAATTTTATTTATTTATACACAGGGCATCATAGTGATTTCAGATATGTTCTTCAAGATGATCTGACAACGACGAATTTGTAATTGGGTTTTCTTAAGGAAGATGCGTTGAATTAATTTCTGATTGACAGACTAAATGCATTTTCATTTTGGTAAGCATAGATTCGTCGGGGAGAGGCAAAGATACTCATATGTTGTATAGAGTAAAAAACTTCTTAACACAATTGAAGGAATTGCACAGAGGTTCCAATAGTGCAACAATGAAGTCAATATCAGCTGGGGTCTCTGGGTTTCGGGCTCCTAATATACAAACAGACGAGAACTCAGGTCCACGGTTGAAGGATCATTTAAGGCCTTACCCAACCTTACCTATTTCTCAGTGTCACATTCGCACCACATCACCTTTTTCTCATTTCATATATCTGGAAAATATCCCTACCAACTATACTCTTTCTCGTCTCTTTCACACTCTCAGATATTATATTATATCATAAAAAGGAAATCTTTTTTATTTGGTTGAAAATACTAGGCCCCACCCCACTTTTTTCTTTCATTTTCTCCCCACGATGCAACTCGAGAAAACGCCCCCAGAAAACTTCCCTGCTGCTAGAAGAAAACACCCAGGAAATGATCAAGAAAACAAGTGTTGGGAGAGGCCCAAGGGATTAAGATATGGGAACAGCTGTTATTGGAAACTTGGAGGTCAAGAATGGTTAAAGGTGGTTTTTAATATCCTGGTTAACTAAAACACGATCATGTCAATTCACCCATAGTAATTTTATTTGGAGGAACCGTGTTAAAAAACAAAGTTAGGTTAGGGAGTGGTTACCCACCATGCCAAAAATTGGCATGATAGTAACATAGTTGTCAAAGGGAAAGGTGCACTCAAAGCGCAATGACCCCAAACTGTGGCCTAGGAGGGAGGCGCAAAAAAGCATGGGCCCGAACAAAAAAGCGCACTTAAGTAAAAAAAACCCAAATGTCATTCAAATTACTATATACCATTTAAATAACCCATAATGCATTCAACCAAAAAGTTCAGCACAAATTGTTCATAAATTGAAAACAAAAAACTTGAAACCAAATTATTCATAATTATGTTGAAACTATCTACAGTAAAATATAAAAAATATAAAAACAACTACTAAAGAACGAAAACTATTAAAGTACGAAAACTGGTTTCTATAGCCCTAAAAACAGAATAGAAACGCTATGAAAGAACAATAGAAACCCCTTATGGAAAAGGATAAAAACAGGAATAGATCCGGTTTTCACAACCCCATAACAAAAACAGGTTTCTATATCCTTAAAACCGATTTCTATATCCCTTAAAAACGGTCTCTTTATGGGCTTTGGGCCTAGGGTTTCAGGCGCTGGAGGTGGGACTCACCGAAAACATGCCATGTGTATAGTTATAAAATATGCTAATTTGTAGGGTGTTGTTACCAAATGACGCAAATACATTGGAATTTTTTTAAAACAAATTGGGTTTAAATTTGAGAGTCGGAGTTGGGTTAATCCTGATGATACGAGTATGTTCATCCGGTCGAATATGGGTCAAGTTAGTAATGGACTTATGGGTCAGAAGATGAGATTTGATATATAATTAAAAAACTTTGTTAGGAAGAGCCCTTAGCCGTAGCACAGCGGAAGCAATTAAACAAGAAGATAACAACCAGAAAATAGATAAACGACACAAGATTTAACGTGGTTCGGCCCCAGTGGGGGGCCTAGTCCACCGGCTGCAACTAGGTTATTTTATTAAGCTCTGAACCATAAGATTACAATTACAATGAGGAGGTATATATAGGAGAACAGCTAGGGTTAGAAACTTGGTCCCCAAGGAAACCTAAACAGGCCTCCTTAATAGATCAGGCCTTTTGGCCAGCAAGCCTTCAAACCCAACAATCTCCCACTTGAAGGCCTTGCGAAAAACTTCAGCCCGCCATTCAAGCAAACAACATTTCCGTCATCCAGTAACTCCAGTAATCTTCAGATAAGTGAAATCCTCCAAGCCTTCAGTTCCAAGAACAAACTTAAACTTCAAAACAGAAGTTTCCCAAGTCTTCAATTCTCCATGAACAAGCTAAGATTTCAATAAAAACAGATAGGAACAGAAGTCTTCACAGGTCCAGCTCCCAAGAACAAACCAAACTTCAATCCATGCATCCAATGTATACCTAGTTGCAGCGGCCCTTTTCATCAGTCACCTGAAAGGCCCATTGAAGCTGTAAACCGCTCCAATACAGTCAGACACAACTGACTCAGTCATGGCAAAGTCCACCAATGACTCATCCTCAATCTCAACCGGCTCCTACTGATTTCAAATACCGGCTCCAGAGACTCCAGAGGAATAACAACACTCTCCACTAGCGGTAGCATCACAGGAGAGATTTCATTCGGAACCCTGGTCTTCAGAACTTAACGTCGATTTCAACATATGTCAACACACTCCTCGTGCTCCCACTGTTACAAAATCCCATCCAAGTTCAAACCTCCGAATACGCTCAAACAGATTACCTGAAAGTCCCAGAGTCCTCTACCGCGCACCAGACTCGTATAACTCTCGAATCCGCGAGCCAAGACTTTTCTCCGAAAGTTGGTTCAATTCTTCCGGTAGCGCAGTAATCTGCACACTCCAAAAGTCTAATCAACAAATTCACCAATGCTTCACTACAGTAGGTAACATATAAAATGAAGAGTCTTCACTGCCTTCCAATGAGTCCCAACACATCAACCCAGACACATTCTCATAAGCAGAATTTTATCAACCTCGGACGACTCTAAAATCCCGAGCACCTCATGCAACCCCACAAGTCAACTACGCACAGCTCCCACTGTCCCTGTTATTCCAACCCATGCTAAACCAGACTTCATGAGACGAACCTCCACTCGTATTCAACCAGCGAAAACCTTCACCCAATACCAGTACAAAGATCCAATCAAAAGTCAAACCACTGATATCCAGACCAGTTAACAGCAACGATCAATAAAAGTAGAGAAAACAAGCGTTAGTTCCATGACTTGACTAACTTTTTTTTCACTCGTGTCGACACTAGCAACCCGGAACAGGAATACTCAAAATACAAAGCACTCCAAACCTGCTAGCTCTATTTTCTTCAAAAAACGGTACCATATCCAACAGAAAACCAGTCCAACCCAAAACCCCTGTATATACCCAGTCGAACAAAGGCTTAACCCTAATCAACCTAATACCTTGTTTCAATGGACTAACTTCAAACGATGGTACTTATCTTCTTTTCTTTTCTAATCGATCAAGGTAATATCACAGCAACAAACTTGGTAACAACCACCCGCAAAAACCACACCCTATTCGTGAATCAGAATAACCCGAGATACAACTCAAACAATAAACTGAACAGAGACAATACCTCAACCTCTGATCAATGACGAACAAGAATGTCACGGTGGTAACCAAGAACAGTAGCCAATACCTTCTCGAACAAGAAAACCAAAACAGTGCTTTTATCATCTTCCAATCGATCAATCAACACCAAAACCCCAAAAAACATAAACCCTAACAGAGTTCCAATCGGCGGCGGCTGACAACAGCAAAGACAGACTGCAACAGCGGCGGCGGACGTTTGATGATGAAACAACGGCGGAACAGCAGCAAAAAAAAAACTGCAAACCAGACCCAACACAGATTGAAACAGGAAGAACAAACAGTAGCAGAAGCAGTGAAATAGGTCCTGAATACTGCTGTAAAACTGCAGCAACAACAGCTAATGACTGCCTTAAACAGCTGCAAATAAAAGCAGCAAACAGCTGCAAATAGCCAAAATAGCAGCAGCAGCGAACAAGGGTAAAAACCCTAAACGCGTACAGCAGCTAGCTAGAACAGATCCGAACAGCCTTGCTCTTAAGAACCCTAATTGCAGCGGAAACAAACAGCAGCAGCTCTGTTGGTTGACTGTGAAAAACGGCGAACAAGAGAAAGTCTGAAACAAACCCTAATCGCGAATAACCAACAGCCACGAACAAAGACAATCGTATCAAACAGAACCTAATCTCTGATACCACTTGTTAGGAACAGCCCTTAGCCGTAGCACAGCGGAAGCAATTAAACAAGAAGATAACAACCAGAAAATAGATAAACGACACAAGATTTAACGTGGTTCGGCCCCAGTGGGGGGCCTAGTCCACCGGCTGCAACTAGGTTATTTTATTAAGCTCTGAACCATAAGATTACAATTACAATGGAGGTATATATAGGAGAACAGCTAGGGTTAGAAACTTGGTCCCCAAGGAAACCTAAACAGGCCTCCTTAATAGATCAGGCCTTTTGGCCAACAAGCCTTCAAACCCAACAGTGTTGACCAAGTAAATAGAGGAGAAGTGGCAGGAGCGTTGAAGTGGTAACTTGTGGTTTTATCTAACATATGCATGTTTGTTTTATTATTAGCAAGTATATTAGTTGTTTTTTGTTACTTTATGTTTTGATATGCACGTTGGATGATAGGTGGTTGTGTTTGACCTAGTATGGATAGTGGAGTCATTTTCGTGTCACTTGTTTAGAAAGTGGGTCAGGCTTTGTGAAAGCTATATAAAGCCATATGTACCGTTGAAAGTAAGGTACTCTCTTTTAGAAAGAATTGCAAGTTTTCTCTGCAAGTTTAGTAACCACTTTTCAAATTCATATAACTCGGAATCATATAATCGGCTACAATTGCGATAAAACCATTTATGCAAATTATTGGATCTGCAACCTATCGGTTTACCAGCAAAGATACGGCCCGGAGGCCCGATTCCCATTTTCTAATCGTTTATCATCATCGCCCCTTTAAATGGATAGCCATGGAAACATTCAAACAGATAAAAAAATAAACTCGCCAAAAACCTCCAACGGGTATCCAAATCTAGCTAGAAAACCACAATAGGGTGAAGATATTGGGTGTTTCAGCATGTGGCATCGATTCTGGCTACATATAGCCAAGAAAATTACATCTAGGATGTGTTAGTGCAGGTTTTTTGATTGTCGCTATACATTTCAGGACAAATGGCTTGAAGTAGTTTGGACCAAAAATATCTACTATCATTAGTTTGGGCCGAATCTAACTATGGGCCCATCCCACAGGAATGTGTGGCTGGGATCCATCTTCAATACCTATAAATATGTGTTAGGTTAAGGTTTCAAATTGTTGGCTTTGTCGCAATTGTAGCCGTTCATATGGTGTTAGGTTTAGGTTTCAATCTGATCGTTGATGGTTTTAGTTGCAACTTGTAATCATTTATATGGGATCTGAGGTAGAGCTCACCTCAGACTCTCCAAGATGTATACTCATTTTGTGATTGTAATCTGTCATAATTATTATTGATTATGATATTTATTTATCTTTTTGCTTCTGTTTATATCTCCTGTTCTTATTGATTTCGTGTTCATATATATGTGATTCATTCAATTGCCTCAATAACAATTATGTTTGGATTCCGCACTCCATGAATTCGTAAGATTTCTTGATCATTCCGAAAATAGGATGCCTCTATCCAAAACCCACCAAAAAAATATGTTTCCAGCCAACATTCTAGAGGGACACATTTATTTATTAAAAAAAAAAAAAGTTCACAAGCACACCCCAACGTTACAATCAATCGCATGATGGTGTCAATATTTAAAGTTGATGTCGCGTGCCGATGTATGCTGATAGGTAGGGCGGTGATGCCGCATGCCACTACAGACCAATTTCCCATGCCGATAGATATATGCCGACCACCCTTCACCCTTAGAAAATTTCCGGGCCGAGACTTGGAAAACTAGACTAGATGACAAGTCTTTCTCAAGACTGGGGTAACCACGTCGAGGATATACCTTTTGCCCCATCTAATCTAGCTTAGCCACCGGTTCATTGATTACCATGGAAAAAGCTTAAGGTCAATAACATTTTATAATAGTTAAACGTTTGTTATTTAATATTCATCATGTTTTAGCTCAAATTAAATATCTTTACTTTTAGAGCCTCTTTTGTTAGATGAGTAATTTTGATTATATTTATTTTAAGGCCGGCCTTTAAATCCTCACGTATAAGGATTTTAACTATTAAGAATTATTAATAATAACTTCAAAAATAGATAAACAGCGTAAGGTTATTTTAGACTTCTAGTAATTTCATTATGAAGAGGGACATATTTTTATGGAATAGTCGGCCACCCCGATTAGACTGCGTACATCCTTGCAACTAAACAATGCCTTCATATACCAAACATGCCAAAAGTTTTGAAATGAACCAACATGCATATAATGCTACAATTGCGATAAAACCATTTATGCAAATTACTATGACTTAAATACTATTAGCTAATTATACTTGAGAGGGAAATAATCAAATTAAGAAGAAATGTTTTGCGTTTAGCAAACCTGACCCCATTCAGCAGAAAAAAAAAAAATAATAACTACTTTTAGCATGTTACCCAACCCACCCCATATGCCAATTTGCCACCTAATACTTTCATAAATAATAATAACTCCTTTTAGCATGTTACCCAAGCCACCCCATATGCCAATTTTGCCACGTGATACTTTCATAAAAAGGGGAGTAGCTAGCATCATACCTTCATAACCTTCTCCAACATCCTTATGCGGCGGTCACAAGCAGCAACTCTTACTTTTTTCTTAGGCTTGATGCGAAGGTAAAGAGTACCAATTTTTTATTCTACAAAGTCCATAAAACATATCAAGCACGTGAGTGGAACAGGTTAACAGCAACTGAGGTAGGTAGCTATTTCAACAAATTACTTGTAAATAGGTGGAGTTAGGTTATGAATTACATCAAACGGGTTGAATGGAGAAAAAACTTCGAGCTAAAGAGAACATGTCACTCCATTAGAACACAGTAAAAGTTGTCAAAGATATAATAAAAAACAAAATTCAATAAAACATTGTATGCAAATAATCGCATCATTAGTTTAATAACTGTTATGGTGTTACTAGGTGAACCCAATCTTTTTGACCTCTTACCCAACCTGCCCTACCCACCCATCTTGCCATCTTTAGCAAGTGGGATTATGTTTAATATAGAAACAATGAGATTCTAATGTAACAAACAAATCCGTACTTTTTTGTTGCCGATCAGATTGGTTGTTAAGATCACATTCCCCATTGCCATCACCATTTTGGCTTTGCCTGCAGCAAGAAAAAGTTATAAGCAAATTTTTTTTCCAAATGTCTTTATGGCCCTGATTCCAAAGTGTACTTCAAAGGATATAATGCACGTAAAATATATCTTTGCTCAAATGATGCTGGAAACCGGTCTGTAAAATGCTCCTTTTGTTTGCTATCTTTATAGGATTTTTCTTTTTTGCTTCGGGATACCTTTATAACCTTTGGTATAAGCATCATTCATATTAATGGGTTAAGAAAAATTAATCTTTTGGGCTGCAAATTTTACCCTTTAGGCCTTATAAATTAAGACTTGAATAGGTAACAAAATTGGGAGTATAAAAAGATAACAACTTACTCAAACTTGTCTAATAAAAAAAGTATATCGTACATTTTTACATTGATTGTTGATAGACCTCGTTGTAACCTGATGAGCCAAAATAAAATAAAAATAATCATTTTGGGCTGCCTTTTCACATGTTACATGTTAGCACTAATGGCTATGTAGTTAAGGACCGAAATTTGTGGGTTTTGGTCAAGGACCGATATTTGAAAGATCGGTCATCTCAGTGGGATTTCGGTAATTTTAATAGTATGCAAAATCAAATATATATAAATGCTTAATACTTAATAGAAATATCAAAAGTCAAGCTTAAAAGTGTCAATATTTGATAATTAGTGATAATACTTGCAAAAATAGTATTTATTATGTTGTGTTTAAGATTGGACCAAAGAAAAAAAATTGAATAAAAAAATCAAAGCTGGAAAACCGAAATCCCACCGAACTTGACTACACAGCTAATGGGCTAACCAAAATTAGTCTTTCGGGCATAGTATTTCTATGGTATTGACTTAACTAAGGAAAATGTACATACTAAATAGTAATTGGCAGAAATAAGCCTTAAACCTAAATAAATATATGCCTTATATTTTAAATAGTTGTTCATATAAGTTATTTATAAAGTTAGGGGCAAATCATAGACTGCTTGGTTAGTATGGAAGATATTTAACTTAGCATTGTTAAACTCTATTAACACCGTTAACAGGTTCAATTGGACCATTTGGCTTTTAAAGAGCAACTCATAGACTGCTTGGTTCGTATGGAAATTATTAATTGCCACACTCTTTATGAACAGATTAAAATTGGTGAACAAGGACTATGTAAAAAAATAATAGTAGCAAAACAGGTAGCTTCCCTCTTCGGACAATTTCCAGTTATTATACTATTGACATGTATATAATATATATATATATATATATATATATGTATATATGTATATATATATATGTATATATATATATGTATATATATATATAGAAAGAGAGAGAGAGAGAGAGAAAGATGAGAGAGACAGAGAGGGGGGTGAATAATACTCACTTTGTAACATCAATTCGCCTATCACCGGGATGACACATCTAGTAACAAAAGCCTACAAATAAATTATATCTTGAAAAAGTAAATTATATCACATAATAAGTTACTTACATTATTGTTTTGGCTAATATTCACTAAAGTTAGACAATTGTCAACTGCATAAACAAACATATGGGAATGGCTCAAATCATTTACATGCATTTTGGAAAGTCAATAAAAAGGTCACCAACCAATTACTATCACGCTAATAAAGCCATGAAGTCACCTACTAAGCCTGATTTTTCAACAATTTTGGATACCTAACATTCTTTCTTTTAACCCATGGTTCTGCCCGCTAATGTCTAAACTGATAGAGTCCAATCAAGTTTACAGCAGGAAGAAGAATCGGGCCAAAACAAGTGAGCTGATTTATATTGGGCCAGAACTTAATGGGCTTAATATTATTTTCAGAAATTGGATGGATCCAGGTTAGGGAGTAGTACCTGAACGCAAACACAAGCAGTTATGAAACCACCAAAATTAAGCTTAAGTAGGCAGTTTGCATCTTTATTTTCCTGTCGATGTTTTTATTATCAGTTTAAGGTATTATACCTTGTACTTGGAGATCACCCTTCTCGAACAGGGCTTCTATCTGTAATCTTTTTATTTTCAATCAATCAAATTAATTTGGGGTTCTATCAATGGTTCCATTGCCGGGAATCTCCGTGACGGTAAATACCCGGAATAGTGTAGAAAAAGGGGACTCAGAGACAATCATCGTTAACTGTTCTATTGGAAAGAATTGAAGATCGAATTGAGTCCTTGGCAACATGTCTGAAGGAAGTTATTCAAGTGGTAAAGGCTAGTCAACCTGAAACACACTCCAGGTGCCACGAGTGTGAAGCCACTTCATTAGAATCAGCAGTTCCTGCATTGTTAATGCCATTTGAATTCAATGAAAGAAATTGATGTTCAGATTCTGGATGGCGTTCGATCGGCGATTCACGTGCTTCCCATGAACAAGAAGATTGAAGGCGCTTTCGTTGAGATGGGTGGTTCTTCAATTGAGAAGGTGTTGCTGCCCCATTGTTTGAGCCAATGGCTTATGAGGCACCCTCCTAATTTAAACTAAGGATTGTTATATGAAATCGCATGATTATACGGTGGTGGTACAACATGAATCTTCACCTTTGTTCAAGACCACAACCATGTCAAAAGCCCATCAGCAACTCATGAATGTGGCTGTACTATTTATCATTGTGTGGGATCCAGGAAAAGAAATTCTTGGGACAAGTTTAGCATTGAAGAGGCTACATGGGAACAATATGATTTGATTGCTGAACAATTTCCCAATTTCCGCCTTGAGGACAAGGCGTTTTACCGTGGGGGAAGTATTGATAGAGTCCATCAAGTTTACAGCAGGAAGAAGAATCGGGCCAAAACAAGTGAGCTGATTTATATTGGGCCAGAACTTAATGGGCTTAATATTATTTTCAGAAATTGGATGGATCCAGGTTAGGGAGTAGTACCTGAACGCAAACACAAGCAGTTATGAAACCACCAAAATTAAGCTTAAGTAGGCAGTTTGCATCTTTATTTTCCTGTCGATGTTTTTATTATCAGTTTAAGGTATTATACCTTGTACTTGGAGATCACCCTTCTCGAACAGGGCTTCTATCTGTAATCTTTTTATTTTCAATCAATCAAATTAATTTAGGGTTCTATCAATGTCTCTTAAAAATGGAAGGATATTGATAGGGAGGAATCGACCGGTAATTGGCTACTGCAGATCTGATTGACAAATGGGTCACGTTGATTTAATTCGGAAGCTCCAAAGACATGATGCACGCATGAATTTTTATCCTACATATTATTTTAAATTATTTTATTATATTTACCTTCTCAAAAGTAGTTGTTTGAGAATTCCACAAGTGTAGGGAAATGTGGGGTAGTGGTGCTTGGTGGTTATTCTATTTTATGTATTGGAAAAGAGGAAATGAAACACAGTTTTCGAGTTTCTAAAATTCATATTCTCTGCACCAGGGAGTATTAGTTCCTTTACTATCTTAATTTTTGGCCGGAATTAGGAGGTGATCTTGGAAGATTAACTAAGAGTTCTCATGGTGAGTCTGTATCGAGTATTTGGATTAGTATTTTGCCCAACGAAACTCGCTAGTGGTGCGTCTATAACTCATCCGCAGTTCAATAACCAACAACATTATCGGTATTTTTCGATCCACTAATACGCTCATGGCTATCATTTGGTATCAGAGCTATTGATACCCGGAATATGAGTGTGATGAAATCTGCAAGTTGGAGCTCTCAAAACCAACTAAATGGAAATGGCACACTAAATGAAGGCTTTGCAGGTCAGGAACTCGTTGATGAAGTTTATTCAAGAGGCGCCAGCGATTTTTTTGTTTGGGGGGGGGGTGTTAAAGAACATTCTAATTGGCATCCGAACAACAAACCAGGGAAAAATTTTATTCAGACGTGCCAAATATCCGCATTATACAAGGTTGTAAATATCGCTTTTCGGTATCGTCTCGGTCGACCACCGATAAGCGATATATCGGGGATATATCGGCCGAGATCACTGAGATTTACATCCGTATTATATACAAAACAACTTTGATCAACCGCACGATCACTGCACTCACTGAAGCAAAGCATCAGCACCGGCGCACCGCTAAAGAATACTCGTGTAAATTTGAATAACTTCTGATGAAGTGTGATGTACATGTACCCGAGAATGGTCCTCGGATTCTTGTCCGATACCTAGTGGGCTGGAACCACGAGTTGCTAAGGTTGTAGAGTTGCACTGTTATCAAACCCTAGCTATCTCATACTGTCAAAGGTGAGTTAGAGCCCAACCGTCCCTCTATTAAGCCCACCTCATTTGTCAAGCCCAATTCAACCCCCACGAGCCGTCCCTCTATTAAGCCCACCTCATTTGTCAAGCCCAATTCAACCCCCACGAGCTCCTCGCCATTGTTTCCACTGTCAAGCTTTAGGGCACATCGCCTGTGAGTGCTCAAACAAGAAAATCATAAAATTAGCAGCTGGATTCAATTCGATGACCATCCCTGAGTTCCCGTTGGAAGAAGAGGAAGAAATAACCGGAACGCGTAATGGTCTGACGAACCTCGAGTACTTCCCCGATCCAAAACGAAAACCTACAAAGGGAATCCATCTCTCACACGCGTAGTAACGCTTGCTCAGAAATCAATGATGAGGGCGGTACCTGTTGGGTTTGAACATCACCACCCAAACCTTCGGCTATATATAAGTTATACCAGCCAACGCATCCCCACCTGTCTCCTTATATGATTCATTGGCTTAATTAGGGGAAAAGAATACGAGTACAGAGTTTTGTCATCTCTAGGTATTGGCAAATCTTACAACATCAACCAAATGAACTATGGTGTAATGTCATTCTTAATTAGGGGAAAAGAATACGAGTACAGAGTTTTGTCATCTCTAGGTATTGGCAAATCTTACAACATCAACCAAATGAACTATGGTGTAATGTCATTCCAATGAACACGTGCCACAGCTTATTAGGATACCCCCAAGAGTACGATCGAAATGACAACTACAACGCTTGCTCCTTCAGTCATACCAATCAGAAGAAAGATTGTGTTGACTCCTATTTTCCATTGACACAGGCAACCAAACCTTCTTTACCATTAAGTACACTACTCCAATAGGAGCAACATGATGACAAGCCCCAAAACATACAATATCGAATAGTACAGTCACTATTGAAGCACTAACCTTGGGTTTTTCAGGTTAAAGTACCATCTGGTCTACTCAACATATAACCGATCTAATTCCGGGTTCTGACTACCCAAAAAACCAAATTACCACGCTAATCGACATAAAATATAAGAGATCAGAAGGGAAGTTGATAAGTTGCTGGAAAAAGGACTCATTTACGAATAGCTCAATCTGTGTGTCGTCCCCACACTGCTTGGACCGAAGAACAGGCAGCGGCGTATGTGTAAAGATAGTAGATCCATCAATAAAATCAATATCAAAGACCGATTTCCCATTCTGCCATTGAACAATTTATTAGATGAGCTTCATGACACTTCTGTAACTTCAAAAGTTGGTCTAAGGAGCGTAGATCATATTCGAATTTATGAAGGGGATGAGTAGCAAACCGCATTCAAAACGAAAGAGGGTTTATGTAAGTAGCTCATGATGCTTTTTGGCCTGTCTAATGAGCCGAGCACGTTTACGAGACTAATAAAACGGGTATTTAAGCCGTTTTGGGGCAAGTTTATAGTTGTTTACTTTGATGATATTCTCATACACAGATGAACCCCAAGAGAACACCAATCCCATCTTTTACAATTATTTAAAACACTCAATCAGGAGCATCTCTATGGGAATTTGAAAAAATGTGACTTTTTTACTAATCAAGTCACTTGTCTGTGCTATTTAGTTTTTAAACAGGGGATGCAAGTTGATGATAAAAAGATTCAAGCCATAAGATATTGGCTAATGCCTAAATCCATCTAGCAAGTTCGAAGTTTTCATGGTCTCGCCTCTTTCTGCGGACGTTTCAGCCGAAATTTTTGTACAATTGTACCAACTATGAGCAGTTTACTTAGTATCGACAAACCCAAAATGCTTTCTAAGAACTCAATAGGCTATCATTTACTACTCAAGTTTTGGCATTGCCATGTTTCACAAAGGTTTTTGAGATAGAGTGTGATGCCTCCTGGGTGGGAACAGGGTTGTTTTGTCCCAACTAGGCCACCTTGTCGCATATCTATTGAGAAGTTCAACAAAGTATAACGGCGCTATTCGACATACGATAAAGAGTTTTGTGCTATGATTCAAGCATTGGATCATTGACAACACTACCTGATTTCTAAAGAATTTATTAAATATTATATCATTGTTGATAAAATACTACGTAATCTCTCTCCAAAACTTGACTATGTAGCATCTTCCATTGAATTGCCTGTTTATGTTTCCACAGTTACCCAGTGAAGCTAATGGGGTAGTCACAAGAAGAAAGAATGAATTGCCATCAGAATGTGAAGTTTGAAAAGCCACAAACAAGCTCTTCAAGTACTTCAGGAAAACAATCCTTGATGAAGGGGATGTTGGGTTATTGTTGTCTACGGCCCACATAAAGCTACAGCAGATTCTAAATTGGGTTGTTGGTACGGGATGATCCTGAAGTAAATGTAGCTGCTCAAGAACAGAACAAGAACAAAAAGTGTAGGAGCAAAATCTCTATGGCATACATCAGCCTTGATGATATTCATGTTAACGGCAAACTACTGTTATGGGATAACAACTACAAGTATTTGGCCTGACCTAAACCATATAGAGTAATTCAATGTCCTTTTTGCAACTTCTTTAGCGAACGGATATACATACGTTCTATTAAAGTGGGCTAACATTAGTAGATTGTGTTTATCTAAGATCAAATTCCACATACTCGTTCGTTCGCTGATAAGATAGAGCCATCTAAGATGAAATTCAACATCAAACATATAAATAGCATAAGCATATTCTCAAGTATTATACATCTTGGAAAACATGATTATAACACAAGAAAAGATATAAATGTAATACCTTTATTAAGAACAAGATAGCAGCGTCAAATATTGATAGATTTGGATGAAGTCGAGAAACAGCGAGAAGTGTTATGATGTCGATGTCGATATGACATGGACCATAGATCGGGATCATGCTTCATTACAATTGGAGTAAATAAAAACTTTCTCGCAACATCCATATGATTTTGCATTCCCATCGCCAACGCCTGTGTCGATTTTTAATGGCTGATTGAAACCGATTGCAAATCCTAATTTATATTTTTGCAGTGATAACCTATAGCTATCATATCTATCCTATCCTATATAAATAAACAATATAGAGTTATTGTCACAAAAACATCCATGTAGTTGGCAAATTTGAGTTTTAATCCTTGTGCCGTTTTCTTTCCCAGCATTAGTCCCTGACGTTTGTTTTGTATCTTGTGATCAAAAAAAGACCTAGTTTATTATTGTTGGTAGATACCCTTATCAATCTAAATAATTCCATTAACATAACTTGATTTCGATTGTAAGCTTTATACGGTTAACTATTTAACATATTGTATTCACCACTAATCTCTAAATATATATAAAAGAGAAACTTTAATTTTAAAATGGAGAAGTTTGGACCTTAGATGAAAGTTTAACTTTTAATTAAAACCATTAGATCAAAATTGATGATGTCATATACCTTTTTAACTTTTTTTTTAATTTTAAATTTAATATGGTCATTAATTATGGAAAGTAAATTCCTACATTTATAATTATAATATTACACAACTAGATTACGCCGGTGCGATGCACAAATTGACATAACTTTTCAATAATTAGTCAACGAATTTTAGGTTAATAAGAACTAAAAACAATATGGAATCTATAGTAAGCTATCACAACTATGTATCTAATTAGTTAACAAATATTTTACAATATTTATAATAAATAAAGAAGAATTGTGTGTTAGAATTATTTTTAGAAAGAATCTCGTGTGGCAAGCCTAAATTTGTTGTTAGAAACATTTTTTTTCAATTATGATGTCATAAACTTTGTAATACTTTCAAAGAAAAATAGCTAATAAATATGAATTTTCTTTAATGTAATATTTATTCTTATTTTATAATTATTATGTTGGTTTATTCAATATTTTCACATCAAATTATGATGTATATCAATAACAAAAATTACATTATACATTTTTAACATACATTTCGGTTTTAAAGTTTTAATAAAAGTACCTGGAACCCGAAATAATTAACTAATATCATTAATAAACATGTTTTTTTGCGTATAACTATTAATTAATAGAAAAAATAGAATTAAAATTTTCTATCAAAGAAGATTATCATTATTTAGCTATCATTTGATACTAGATTTATGTTTGTCAAATACACGAGTTGTTTATGACATTGTCAAGATAAAATAAGTTAAATATGTAAATTTAAATGTAAAAAATGTATAAAATTATAAAAAAGAATATAATTCTAAAACATTGACATATATTGTATTTTCATTTTTAATACTTTTTTAGATAATATTTGTTTATATTTTTTGATCTGATTTGTTGTTTATCATCACTTATAATACTTTTGATTTAACTCGAGATATCACAAGTACTTAAAAACTGGACGTTATAACTATAAACCAACTTTTGAAATAAATAATAACAATTTACATGAACATTGTACCATTTATTTTTTTTATTCAAAACAATGTATCAATTTACTGGAAAAAAATAAATTCGAGTTTTTTTTTGAGTGATTATTATTTATAAAGGTTAAAAAGTGTAAATTGGTGATTGAAAACAAAAAATTATAAATATATTAATGACATGAGTTGATTTAATTAACTTAGAGAAATTTTTATTCTACATAGAAAAATATAAAACTTTTAAGATTAATATTAAGATTTCAATTAAAATTAAATTTTAAGAAAACGTACAACAAAATTAATTCGTATTATAAAGTTTATATTATTTTAACGTCTAAAAGATATAATTAGTTAATAAAAAACATCCGTATATTTTAGTTTCTTTATCATATTTTTTTCCTAACAATTGAATGTTAAATTTATAACTTAATAAACCTAAAGCGTTAAAAATTCAAAAATATAAAAAAAAAAACAAAAACTTGAATCGAGTCAAAACGAAGTAAAAACAAGTCGACTCGGTGGATGACTGATGAGCGTTCATTTTGTGATAAAAAACCCTATCGAAAGGCCTCATTTCAATGTCTTAAATGAGTTAATATTCCGAAACTATCGGTACTTAATGGATTCTATGTTTATGCAGGTTCACGGAAGATGCGAGTGAGGGTAAATGGCATCAAGTGACTCAAGATGAAGGCCTATGAAGTTACAAGACACAAGGAGGTGATTTGGGAGCCGAACGAAGCGATACGAGAAGCAGCAGGAGCTGCCAGCGCCGCTGGCCCATGCCAGCGCCGCTGGGAAGCCCAGTTCAGCAAACCGACTTAAACACCTATTTAAGCCGAAGCAGCCCTCAAAACCCTAAGAGAGAGCCGATTCAGCAGCCCTAGCCGCCCACATCAAACCCTAGGTCGACTTTGCAGATTCCAAGGAGGTTTTGGAGCTTCTAACACCTTCCGATCTTCATCCTCAACCTATATCTACTCTTTTATTTTACTTTCAGTTGGTAAACAATGTCTTTCATCTTTTCAGACTTTGTTATTCCTTTTAAGTATTGACGATGTACCCCTTCGAGTCCACCATACGAAGGATACTAACACGAAGCACCCTCACGAAGGGCACAAGCCCGGAGGTGCTTATCATGATCGACAACCAAAGGATTAGCAAATCCTTTCCAAAGATAAACACAATCCTTGCCTAGTCCGGAATATTCTAGGATATCCTCCTAAGGAAACTAGATCGGATAAACATGGTAAGTAGAGTTTGATTCAAAGAAGGAAAGGGAAAACCCTAACCTTCTCCTCCAAGGAACCTCCTCCTATAAAAAGAGGACTTCCCACATATACAATCGATACACATATAATCATACGATCACTGATCGAACCCAAAAAACCCTAATCCAAGTTGAACACGATTCGACAAACAATCCAATTAACCTTAGTTGGCGTAAAGGAGCACCGCTCCTACCTTCGGGGAATCGCCAACGAAACCTAAAACCCTTTAGGGTTCATCATACGTTCTACAAAGCCTCTCGACGCGGTTTGGTGCACAATCATTTGGCGCCATCCGTGGGACCTCATACAAGAAACCCACCATCAAACCACCACCGATTCACTACAATCATGTTGAACGCAGGCCAGGAAACTCCAATCAGTGCAGCTACATCCCAGGCGATGGGAATTTCATCCCCATCATTCAGCACGCCAGCAGATGGGACCCAAAGTCTGCCTGAGTTTGCAGCCGCCTCCCAATCGCCATTCGGTCCGAACCATACTTATCGCCCAGAGGCAAAATAGTAGGGCGGAGTCCTCAAGACAAGTAGAGCCCATAAGCGAAGAGCAACTCTTGGGAAACCAAGCCTTGATTGAAGAAGCCCTAAGGTTTATTAATAGGCAACGAATGCGGGAAGAGCACTAAACTTTGGAAGCGATACTGAAGAAGAATGGGAGGTCGAGGACCAAGATGAAGAATGTGATGGTGGTTTTATTTATGTCTTTAAATTTATAAAATGTTGTACAAGTAACTATCTTAAAACACACACACACACTTACGGGCAGAGAACCCGGTCAGTGTAGTATAGTCTAGTGATAAGCTACAGGATCGTTCGCAGGGACGCTTTGCACTACCTAATCTAATAATACGTGTAATTCTAGCGGTTGGGGGTTGTCACGATTTCCTATTAAACTAATTAAAATACTGAAAAGTAAATAGAAGCCGCAACCGCTTATTCAGCGAGAGGCTTAGTCTGAAAAAGTTGAGGAAAGCAAATAACAGTAATTAAATTAAAATACTTGTTTGGCATCTCCGATCTCATGGTACGACCAAATACTATTCTACCTATTTGTTAGACTGTTGGAAACTTAATCACGGCTCAGATTCTCGTTAGATTCACTTTGCCTAATTACTAGTGCTGTCGTTAGACTCACACTACCCTATAAACAAATTCTCATTAGATTCATTGTTTAAGCTTTATTGACCTAAAGTTTGTGTTACTAGTTCATCTTTTAGTTACCCGGCTCTTAAGCCATGACAGATAGTAATTATCTCCGGTGACCACAGTGCTCGTTTCCAAGTCAAAGGATCGCGTCTGACATTGTTAAGCATCATGTTCAATTTGTCCTAATTACTATGGTTTTGGATCCCTCGGTTACAAGTGAATCACCTTTTACATCTAGTTATAGACCGACTAATGTTTTCCATCCTAGCATATTAGTCCTAGTGTATGATCATAGACAACCATCAGAATTAAACTAATATATTCAGATATAGAACCAATAATAATATGAAGAACTAGTAAAACATGGATCTACGATAAACAGTAAAACACACTCCAACAGATTCTAACAAACACAGTAAAACAATAAACGTCTACATGATCACATTGATCCAAACAAGTATTCAGCCTACTAGCCTAGCATTATTAAAGGAATAACAAAGTCTGAAAAGATGAAAGACATTGTTTACCAAAAGAAAGTAAAATAAAAGACTAGATCTAGACCGTGGATGAAGATCGGAAGGCGTTAGAAGCTCCAAAACCTTCTGGAAATCTGCAACTACGAACTAGGGTTGATAGTGGGCGGCTAGGGCTGCTGAATCGGCTCTCTCTTAGGGTTTTGAGGGTTAGTTCGGCTTAAATAGTGATTTAAGTCGGTTGCTGAACTGGGCCGCCCAGCGGCGCTGGCTGGGCTTGCCAGCGGCGCTGGGCTGGGCTTGATGGCCAGCGGCGCTGGAGCTGCTGTTCTCATCTCGTACTTCTTCGTTTGACTCCCGAATCACCTTCTTGTGTCTTGTAACTTCATAGGCTTCATCTTGAGTCACTTGATGCCATTTACCCTCTCTCGCATCTTCCGTGAACCTGCATAAACATACGATTCCATTAAGTACCAATAGTTCCGGAATATTAACTCATTTAGACATAGAAATGAAGCCTTTCAATAGGGGTTTTTATCACAAAATGAACGCTCATCATATACCCCCACACTTAAGTCTTTGCTTGTCCTCAAGCAAATAGTCCAAGAAAAAAAAACAATGATGAGTGGACATCTTAAGTGTTAAAGTGTTCTACTATATTAAAAACATTTGAAAGATTAGTCATGCAAAATGATTTGAGAAAGCTTAAGACAAAATCAGTAAGCTATAGCTAGAGGCAAGATAATTGGTCAATCAGAACTAAAAGCTAACTTTTTATTTGTGTTAATACCTCTAAAACAGTTCTATACTTCCACATGTCTTACAGCTCAATCTTACTACTTTCTGCTGACTAGTTAAGCACTTAATTAAGGTTTGTATAGCAATCAGAACTACTAGCTACTAGTAAGGCATTCACATTTCAAAGTTTGTGTACTTGTGAGTCACTACTTAGATATACTCCTACACTACAGTCATGCTTACTAGCTAAATACTAAAGCAGTCATACGATTTATCATCTTTAATAGTTGAGACAGCGGTGACAGGTCGGTGGTTCCCCACTCGCAGAGCGACATAACTCAACTAATGGTTAGAGTTTATACCTTACATCAAGACAGCGGTGACAGGTGGTGGTTCCCCACGCGCAAAGCGACATAACTTGATGTGTATAGATTTTACTCGTTATTAGTTCTTTGAACTCTTTTATTAATCTACTGATTGCCTTTCTTAAGATTACTACATTATTCATGCAATAGACATTATCAGAGATCCCAGATGACTCATACTCCTACTCTGCATGCAACTAGTTCACATTAAATAGTGTAAGAATTAAGGCGAACCATACATCTAAACTAGTTCCTACACAAGCACGTATAATTAAGTCCAATTAATATACCTACTAATGACTAGAAAGCTCTAATTGCTAGGCATATTAAAGTCCGGTTAAGTGTGCTATGGCAAACATAATCGCATACAGTTTCAGTCTAAGCTCTAATCCAGTTGGAAGCATGAACAGCCACAAATCTATAGTTAAGCTAACAATTCTAACTAACCGTTCATCTACCAAAGCTAATATTGCTTAGTTATCGTCATCTTTTGTCTACTTGCAAAGCTTATATTCTCAAAATAGTTTTTAGACACAGAAAAACTTTAAATTTGCATGAAATAAGTAGTAGAAAACTTGTATTAAATCAAACAATTAGACCAAGGGTTTTTCCTATTCCATCCCCCACACTTAAATTGTACAACGTCCTCGTTGTACTAGACATAGAAACTAAGGGAAATAGGAAAAACACGTAAAAAGTAAAAGTAAAAGGATTAACGAAACTTCCCGGGTCTAGAATTGCATGATAGTTGTTGAAGATGGCATTTGCGGAGCGACTTGAATGATGTTGAATCTTCAAAGACTTAAATAACAGGTGTTTGAAAATCGGGATAGTTAATAAACTTTAAACAATCTTAATGATACTCAGCTTCATTATAGTAATATACACAGGGAATCAAACCAGGCAATATAAGTACTTTGTATATATAATCATTAACCAAAGTCCAGATGATGCAATATGTAATACTGAAATACATGTTCAAAATTAAATAAACCGAAAAAGATAAATAAGAAAACGGAACAATATGTAATACTGAAATACATGTTCAAAATTAAATAAACCGAAAAAGATAAATAAGAAAACGCGCAATATTAAGAATATCACCAACGTAGTTTGAACTGGGCGAGAAGCCAGTCACCAACAGCCGATTCATCAGGAAAGAATTTCCAGTAATCTGCAAGGGTTTCCCAGTGTCCTCGAATAGGATCTTTAATTCCAACATCTTTCAAGTCAATCAAACCCACATAAAAAAGATTACCAGGAATACTTGCACTCCATTCCATATGAAAAAACCACCAAGAATATGATAGAGTAAGAACACATAATAAATAAGTAATGAAAAGGACCTCCCATGATAGTTATTATCTTCAAATGATCATCTTGCTTAAACATACCCATTCTGATAGCAAGCATACCATTATCATGTAGCAAACACATGAAAGCTTACAAGTTAATACCAACATTGATGCAGATACGGATGATAATAGACTCCATAAACATAAACCATTTGCAAGTATCCATAGGCAACGCCCATAACAGTTGACTAATATAATAACTTTTACTGTACATGATAATAAAATAATCATAACTAGAAAAACTAAAGGCAGAGTATATAACTAAGTTATACTCGTAATTGAAAGCCCACATAGTACTCACAATAAACTAAAGTCAAAGGATAAATATTGTTCGTTTAATCAGAAACATTATGCCAAGGCTTGATTAGCCAAAATGGTTAGTAAAAAAGATAAAGACTATATGCCCGTTACAATGTTCAACCATGAACAATACAAATTGCTGATATATAGCTTTGGAATAACCCAACGAACTGATTTCGGATCAGATTGCCATCCAACTTTGCATTACAGGTGAACAGGTGCTTCAACACTCTGTTTTCTGAGTGATTGTCAATTTTCAAACCGTGATAATTAAATAACAGGTGTTTGAAAATCGGGATAGTTAATAAACTTTAAACAATCTTAATGATACTCAGCTTCATTATAGTAATATACACAGGGAATCAAACCAGGCAATATAAGTACTTTGTATATATAATCATTAACCAAAGTCCAGATGATGCAATATGTAATACTGAAATACATGTTCAAAATTAAATAAACCGAAAAAGATAAATAAGAAAACGGAACAAATTAAAGATGATCGAGCAAGCGCAATATTAAGAATATCACCAACGTAGTTTGAACTGGGCGAGAAGCCAGTCACCAACAGCCGATTCATCAGGAAAGAATTTCCAGTAATCTGCAAGGGTTTCCCAGTGTCCTCGATAATATATGCCCGTTACAATGTTCAACCATGAACAATACAAATTGCTGATATATAGCTTTGGAATAACCCAACGAACTGATTTCGGATCAGATTGCCATCCAACTTTGCATTACAGGTGAACAGGTGCTTCAACACTCTGTTTTCTGAGTGATTGTCAATTTTCAAACCGTGATAATTAAATAACAGGTGTTTGAAAATCGGGATAGTTAATAAACTTTAAACAATCTTAATGATACTCAGCTTCATTATAGTAATATACACAGGGAATCAAACCAGGCAATATAAGTACTTTGTATATATAATCATTAACCAAAGTCCAGATGATGCAATATGTAATACTGAAATACATGTTCAAAATTAAATAAACCGAAAAAGATAAATAAGAAAACGGAACAAATTAAAGATGATCGAGCAAGCGCAATATTAAGAATATCACCAACGTAGTTTGAACTGGGCGAGAAGCCAGTCACCAACAGCCGATTCATCAGGAAAGAATTTCCAGTAATCTGCAAGGGTTTCCCAGTGTCCTCGAATAGGATCTTTAATTCCAACATCTTTCAAGTCAGACCAAAATCCCTTTTTAAGTCTCTTTTCCATAGCCATCCTTGCCATTATCTTGTAGAAGTACTTCTTGTCTTTGAAGGCCGTGAACTGATATGCATCTACGTAAGAGGGACGGCAGACAGAAAAGAAAACGTCGAAATACTGTGAACCGTCCCACAAGCGTTCCTCTGAACATGTAGAGAGCGATAAATGGTGCACGTTTTTAGCAGGTAAGGGGAGCTTTCTTCTCGGATCATCAACGTCGAAGTCCAATGGAAGTAAAGGACGAAAAGGACAGTCATCAACAATAATAACGTCAAACGTGCTTGATAAATCGAGTATTTCCTTCATGGAGAGAAAAAAGGAACAGTCAATGGGCTTGCAGAGCTGGATTTTAAGAGTTATCTTATTAGGAGTAACAGTTGGAAACCAGATATGAGGAACTGCATTGAAGCCATTGTAGCAAAAGTACAACAGTTTTGGAGCAAAAACGTGTACGTGCAATTGGGCTTGACTTGCAGTTGCCGAAACAGTCAATCTCTTGAGTGAGATACATGTGATACGCAAGCTACGGAGTTTCCAGTCGAATCCCAATATAAGGGTCAGACTCTCAAGAAGCGGTAAACTTGACGGAATCATGTCAAAAAATGCATTCTTAACCATCCCACCGCCTAAACATAATTCTGTAAGGGTTCCTAATGAATCCAAGTTTACGGATAGGGGGTCCTTGTGAGGACGCATTGAGGAGTCATAAGTAAACGAGCTAAGACGTGGGACGTCGGCAATTTCCATTATATAGCTTTCTTCTATTGAAGTCACTTCCAATCGACGGAGGCGGTGAAGGTTTTTAACTTTGATTTTCTGCACGCCCAGAGGCGTAAAAAGCTTAATAGTTTCAAGCAATTTACAAGTAGACAACAAGTTATTAAGAAGGTCTTCACTTATGCAAACATTAATCAACTCTAGTTCTTGCAGGGACACACAATTTATGGTCACAGGATTATTATCGTTATTATTGCTACTAATACAAAGGGGATTCCTAAAACAGGAAGTGGATACCACGCTTAACTTAAACAGGTTTTCGCCGGAAAATAATATCTCGAAAGGCAGCGTAAAGGAACCAATCGTAACCTTGACCGTAACAGACAGGTGTTTGAGATAACTTTTCGGAGCTACTCGACGAATCAAGTTTTCAACAAGATAAGCAGAATCATGGTTTAGAATATAGATTTGAAGAAGAAAACTTTCGATGGGTATTCGATTACGAAGATACCTTATAATAGTGCGATGGATGAGCTTTCTGAATTTGGTTTCTGATTGTTTGTTGAAAAGCATCAGGGATTGAGGAAACCTGAGGGTAGGGATGGTCCGCCATGCATGCAGCCACGATTTACACAAGATGCTTGTGCGGCCTGCTTCTTTCAACGGCAACAGCAATTGTATCTGATGTATCAACTCCGTAGGAACATCACGCTGGATCGCACCCATTTGTTCTTGTTTCACAACAGAATCACCCATGTTAGTGTTGTGGCGGTGGTTTTTCAGATATGAGGAAAAACAATAACTTTATCATTCTCTTTCTTCCCCCTTTTATGTATATATATATATATATATATGTATATATAAGAAAATATAATTAATATAATAATATAGCGTCCCACCGAATAAGTCTTTGCTAACCCTTTGACTTTTATATATCATAGTTGGTCCAGTGGTTGGTGAGTGCCTTGGTGACATCCTTGTAACTTAACTAACTAGATTAATACCCGGTCGGTGACCGGGTAAAAAGTAAATTGATATATGCATCAAACATTGCAAAAAATATACGTCAAATTATTAGAAAATGTATCGTGAAAGAGAGAAAAAAAAGCATATAGTTTAATTGTAAAAATGAATTTTTAGTTTTGTTCATTGATATTTTTATGATTCTCATGATATTAGTATTTTCTTGGCATGTTTACTAATATGAAGTTTAATATCATAGATTGAATATAAAGTTCAGATAAATTTTACACACGTGTAATTTTGGGTATATCATGTTAAGGTTGTCAATAGTCGATCTAACCTGATACACAATTTGAAGAAAAACAATTTTAGGTCAGGTATCTCAACCTGCCAACCTAGAAACTTGATTTTTTTCAGGTTAGTTCAGGTTGGGTCGTCCTTGGGTTGTCAGGTCCACTTAGTGGTGTATAAAAACCGGTTTTTACTTAACCCGACCCGGTTTTTTGGTCAACGGAATCAAAATTGGGTTTGACCCAACCCGACCCGGTTTGAAACCGTTTGGTCAAACTTTGACGTATTGACCAGGTTTGACCAGTTTTTTTTTGACAAAAACCGACCCGAGCTCGATCTCGACCCGGTTTTATCGATAAAAAAACCGAAAACCCAAACCGGTTAGTAACCGTCGGGTTGGGTCAAACCCGGTTGTTGACCAGTTTCGGGTTCGGTTTTCGGGTATGGGTTCCAACCCGGTTTTTTTGTACACCTCTATCTCACCTCCAACCTGAAATATTTTTATATTATTTATTTATAATTAATACCGGTCCGTTTGACACAAAACCAACACATTTGACATTTCAACCCGTCAACCAATTTGTCTAGAAAACAACTCATTTGACTAAATTGATCCAATACCAACCCATTTAACCTAACAACCCGCAAACCTACAGGTTGACCCGAGTTGGGTCTTGGTTGTAATTTCTGATATGAAACTTTAGTGGGTCGAGTTAAGGTTAAAGATTTTTAAGCTGCCACCCCAATTGAGGCGGTCCTAATTAACAAATGTATATCATATATATAAAGCTTTTATGAATCTTTATGTAGGCTAAAATAAACTCTAATTGATTAAAAAAACGTAATTATAAATTTGAGAAAAATTATACACTATAAATAATTACAACTCCTGTATTTTTAAAGATTTTTTTTGAAAGGATGAGGATATGTAAAAAACCCTCTTTTAAGATATTGTAAAATATTGTAAATATATAATTATGCATGAACAATAATGGTGGAGTACATAATCCCACTTCTTTTAAACAAACTTTAAAAACCCCTATGTTTAAAAGTATATAATAATTTTGATAAGCTATTGTTATCGTTATGTTTGACAATTGTGTTCTAGTTATATAGACTTTAACCGATTTACGAACCCATATATAAATTTGGTTTTTATTATGTTCAAGTTAAACTAAAAATAAATCAAAAGTATAATATTTCTTTAAATAATTTGTTTGCATCTTCTTTAAATAGCCAAATATAATTACCATTTTATATATTAACTTCATTAATTAAAATATCTTTCTATAAATATATGTCAAATCATTTCCAAAAATAGTCTCAACCAATCAAAACACAAGAAAATAAAACCATCAGCCAATCAGAAGCAAGAGAATTAAATCTTTTTTTCTCTCAGCTCTACCGGCAATATATATATATATATAAACTTTTTCCAGAATTTTTAGTAAGAAATAACATCTAAATTAATAAAAGAGAACCTTTAATTCAAGCATGAATAAATGTGAACCATTGGATAAAGAATCTTCCATGAATATAAGCCATTGATAAAAAAGATGATGTCATCTTTGACTAATCTTTTATCCAAGACCAATTTTAGTCCTTATTACATTGAGATAAATTTTGGAAAATTTTAATATCTTTACGTAAAATCCTTCTAATTTATTCCAGATTTTGAATTTCAAATGGTACATCTATTATTTGTTATTAGTTTTAGGTCGTCCATTGGACGGGTATTCTCAAAATATATAAATTAAAGTTTTAAATTTACATATCTCTCTCTCTCTCTCTCTCTCTCTATATATATATATATATATATATATATATTATATATATATATATATATATATATAATTCTCTATCTCAAAGCAATGATGTGGCATATCTCTGGTATCGCCACATCATCTTTTTCATACGTGCATTCATACGTTGTTTATCTCAGTTAACTCATCTCATGTCATCATCACATGTACATAATAATTATGCTTTCAACTTAAAAAGTTGAAAACTTGTCTAACTAGGATTCGAACCCGCATTAACTTTAGGATATTAACACCATTATGCCACTTGATCTAGCAAAAATGGTTATTAACATCTTCCTCAAAACTTATGCTAATTCCTGAAAAGCATGAAGAAAAAGTGTCAACTACAAAAACATAGTTGGTGAGCACATAGGTTTGCAAGTAAATCTCGTTACATATCATTTCCAAATCATAATACAATCTTGGTTGCAACACATTTTGAATCCATCATAACATAACAACACAAATACAAAGCTCGAGCAACAAATAATCACCACAATAAACGCCCGTCGGCGGAGGTACCCAAATAATACCTCTGACCGGTGGGGGTTCAGGTACATCGGCGCAAAATTTCAGCCCGGTAAGAAACGAACGACATGATCAGTGCCGCCGTGCTAAACTCTCCACAGACGCTCGTATGCATAGTACGCCCACCATACATATGCACACTTACGTGGTGGGTTTTTAAGATACAACCAAGTTTTATAAATAAAACACATTTGTCCGCAGACACATATATACATATATAACATGCTTTTCACCCCGAAGTTTGTAAAACAGTAAAAACATTGAAAGGGGATGATGGTGGTTTTATTTTTGCTTTTAAATTTATAAAATTGTTGTACAAGTAATTATCTGAAAACACACACACTTACGAGCAGAGAACCCGATCAGTGTAGTATAGTCAAGTGATAAGTTACAGGATCGTTCGCAGGGACGCGTTGCTTTACCTAATCTAGTAATATGTGTAATTCTAGCGGTTGTGGGGTTGTCACGATTTCCTATTAAACTAATTAAAATACTAAAAAGTAAATAGAAGCCGCAACCGCTTATTCAGCGAGAGGCTTAGTCTGAAAATAGTTTGGAAAAAGCAAATAACAGTAATAAAATTAAAATACTTGTTTGGCATCTCCGATCTCATGGTACGACCAAATACTATTTTACCCGGCTCTTAAGCCATGACCAGATAGTAATTATCTCCGGTGACCACAGTGCTCGTTTCCAAGTCAAAGGATCGCGTCTGACATTGTTAAGCATCATATTCTATTCATCCTAATTACTATGGTTCTGGATCCCTCGGTTACAAGTGAATCACCTTTTACAACTAGTTATAGACCGACTAGTGTTTTCCATCCTTATGTATTAATCCTAGTATATGATTATAGACCGATCATCAGAATTAAATCAATACATGCAGATATAGAACCGATAATAATATGAAGAACTAGTAAAACATGGATCTACGATAAACAGTAAAACACACTCAACAGATCTAACAAATAAAGTAAAATAGAAACGTCTACATGATCACAATGAGTGGTTTTTATTTCTGCTTTTAAATTTATAAATGTTGTACATGTAATTATCCTAAAACACACACCTACGGGCAGAGAACCCGATCGGATGTAGTATAGTTTAGTGATAAGTTACAGGATCGTTCGTAGGGACGCGTTGCTTTACCTAATCTAGTAATATGTGTAATTCTAGCGGTTGTGGGGTTGTCACGATTTCCTATTAAACTAATTAAAATACTAAAAAGTAAATAGAAGCCGCAACCGCTTATTCAGCGAGAGGCTTAGTCTGAAAATAGTTTGAAAAAGCAAATAACAGTAATTAAATTAAAATACTTGTTTGGCATCTCCGATCTCATGGTACGACCAAATACTATCCTACCCATTTGCTAGTCTGTTGGAAACTTAATCACGACTCAGATTCTCGTTAGATTCACTTTGCCTAATTAACTAGTGCTGTCACTAGACTCACACTACCCTATAAACAAATTCTCGTTAGATTCATTGTTTAAGCATTAATGACCTAAAGTTTGTGTACTAGTTCATCTTTTAGTTACCCGGCTCTTAAGCCATGACCAGATAGTAATTATCTCCGGTGACCACAATGCTCGTTTCCAAGTCAAAGGATCGCATCTGACATTGTTAAGCATCATGTTCTATTCATCCTAATTACTATGGTTCTGGATCCCTCGGTTACAAGTGAATCACCTTTTACAACTAGTTAAAGACCGACTAGTGTTTTCCATCCTTATGTATTAATCCTAGTGTATGATTATAGACCGATCATCAGAATTAAATCAATACATGCAGATATAGAACCGATAATAATATGAAGAACTAATAAAACATGGATCTACGATAAACAGTAAAACACACTCCAACAGATCTAACAAATAAAGTAAAACAATAAGCATCTACATGATCACATTGATCCAAACAAGTATTCAGCCTACTAGCCTGACATTATTAAAGGAATAACAAAGTCTGAAAAGATGAAAGACATTGTTTACCAACTGAAAGTAAAGTAAAAGAGTAGATCTAGGTTGAGGATGAAGATCGGAAGGTGTTAGAAACTCCAAAACCTCCTTGGAATCTGCAAAGTCGACCTAGGGTTGAATATGGGCGGCTAGGGCTGCTGAATCAGCTCTCTCCTAGGGTTTTGAGGGTTACTTCAACTTAAATAGGATAGAGTTGCATAACTCAGATGATATTGTGGTGGTCCGTGATGATGATATTTTGCATCACCATCTTACGGAGGACCTATATCTAATGCAGTCTCTGAGGATAGAAGAGGACAACATGATTCTGAACAAGAAGTTATCTCAAGAAGATCTGATGAACCAATGGGTCCAAATACTTCGGTTGAGAATACTTCTGGACATGTTGTGACAGAGGAGCATCCCTCAGTTCATATTGAGGAAGAGATTTCTACCAATTTGGGAGGAAATCTTGATGTTGATCGTGTTACACAAAAACACATTACGAAGGCTCATCCCGTAGAAAATATCTTGGGAGATCCTAGCGTTGGTGTTAGAACTAGGAGCAGTCTTCAGGAAAGCACAAGTCTTTTTGCTAGCATCAAAGATACAAATATACTGGAAACATGTAAGTACAGTTGCTTTATCTCTCAAGTGGAACCCAAGAATGTGCAAATGGCACTAAAGGAGCCATCTTGGGTGGATGCCATGCAAGAAGAGTTAGACCAATTCAGAAAATTAAAGGTTTGGGAATTGGTAGATGTGCCTGCTGATATCAACCCTTTTGGAACAAGATGGGTGTTCAGATGTAAAAGGGATGATAAAGGGATTGTTACTAGGAACAAGGCTCGGCTAGTTGTTCAAGGATTTGCACAACAAGATGGATTGGATTACACCGAAGTATTTGCACCTGTAGCTAGAATAGAGGCAATTAGGCTTTTTCTGGCCTTTGCATCCTTTAAAGGTTTTAAAGTATACCAATTGGATGTAAAGAGTGCATTTCTCTACGGTAAGGTACAGAAGTTGGTCTATGTGTCTCAACCTCCTGGGTTTACTGATCCTGACTATCCTGATAGAGCATATAAATTGGATAAGGCTCTATATGGTCTTCATCAAGCACCCAGAGCCTGGTACGATACATTGTCCACACATCTAGTGGAAAATGGGTTCGTAAGAGGTCAGATTGATAGCACATTGTTCACAAAATGGAAAGGTGATGACTTCTTACTGGTACAAGTTTACGTAGATGACATTATATTTGGTGCATCGGACGAAAACATGTGCAAAGAGTTTGAAGAAATCATGAAAAGCAAATTTGAAATGAGCGCAATGGGAGAAATGAATTTCTTTCTTGGTTTAAGTTGAGCAGAGAAAGGAAGGAATTTTTATTCATCAAACCAAATATGTCCATGACATACTTAAAAAATTTGGTATGGATGATGCTTCACCCATAGGCACTCCAATACAAGTAAATCACTTGTTGGGAGCTGTCAATAGCTTGGATGAAGATGTTGATCCAACATTATATCGGTCAATGATAGGATCTAATGTATCTTACTTCATAGACCAGATATTCATGTTTGCTGTTTGTTTGTGTGCTCGATTTCAATCCTGTCCGAAAGAGTCACACTTAAAAGGAGTAAAAAGAATTCTTCGATATCTCAAAGGACAACCATCTCTTGGTTTATGGTATCCTAAAGGAGGAGAATTCGATCTGTATGCTTATACAGACTCTGGTTATGGTGGAGGTAATTATGATAGAAAATCTACTTCGGGAGGATGTCAATTTTTAGGAGATAGACTGGTGTCATGGCAGTGCAAAAAGCAAACACCCGTTGCCAATTTTACCTGTGAAGCAGAATACGTGTGATGTGCGTTTTTATTAAACTACCTAAGTTTTAAATTTATAATTCAAGGATCTACTTAATCTATATTATAACGCAACTAAAGGGCAGTGTACCCTGTCTAGTAATAGTATAGTCTAGGTAAGTCCAGGTTCGTTCGCAGGGAACTTGTACTAAGAAAATTAAAAGGCTAAAATGAAAATACAGTTTTCTTGGGGGTTTCCTAATTAACTAATTGCATATGAAATTGAAAACGATAATAAATAGTAAAAACTGACATTCGTTTGGTTTTGATTGACATGCTTAAAAGTGGTTATGGTTGAAGTTGTTGAACGACTCTTTTCACGTTTAGATTCTCGTTAGATTCACTTAAACTATTTAGCCTGACTGCCTTTCAACTGGTCAGACACTTCAATGAGTTCCTGTTAAGGTCGCTCACTGAGCATTAAAAACTGAGCCTGTAACTATGACTGAAATCTTTTATGTAAGTCTTGATTCTTGTTAAAGTTTAAAGACACTGATTACCCTAACCACCTGGATCCGGTTTCCGTTCGCCAGATCAGCTAGATTAACCTAATTAAACACATACTCGTTTGAACCAATTATTAATTCTCAATCAAATGTCCAGTTATAGATCAAATGATTACACTGATTAAAGACCGACCAATGTTTCGCAAACAGATTAAAATGACCCTAGAGCCTCGGTACCAGTTCGACTCAACCAAATCAATTAAAATCAGTTTGTATATGAAAACTAATAACAAATCAGATTCAAATAAATATGGATCTGCGATTTAGCATAGAAACTGTTCAACAATCAACCATAATCAACAATCAAGTCATGTTTACATCACGTCGAAACGAATGTCTAGTAACTTAGCTACTCATAGGCTGAGTAGCCATGAACAATCTGATAAAATAAAATAACATAAAAATCTAGAGACAACGGAAAGAGAGAAAGAGTGTAAACCGGGTGATTATAAATCACTGGGTTGGATTCACAAGCTTCTGATGATGTTAGATCTGCTCTGGAGTGCTTGAGAAGTCCAAATCTTCGATCCCTAGCCGTCACTTTCGACCTATGTGCTCTGGTTATCTTTTTAGGGTTTATAACGGGGTATTTATAGGCAAAATACGAAAAACCCTAATCTGTCGACCTAGCCCAGCGGCGCTGGGTGTGCACCTGAGGCCAGCGGCGCTGGCTGTGTGCCAGCGGCGCTGGTCTGTTTCTGTACGATCCAGCGGGCTGGAGTTCCAGCGGCGCTGGGTGTGTCCCAGCGGCGCTGGCAGCTCCACTTCGCTCGCGATTTCTTGTTTCAGCTCCAATTCTTCTTGTGTATATCTCCCGAACTTCATCCTTAATCTCCTAAGCTCATTTCTACTCTCTCGATCAGTAATCTCTCACATTAAACCTGTTCACAAACCTAATTCCATTAAGTACCATAAAGTTCATACTAACGATTCATTTATACCTTAAATACGTGTCAAACGAATGGGGAAAAAGTCACAAATAAATCACTCATCATATTCCCCCACACTTAAACCTTTGCTTGTCCTCAAGCAAACTTCTAATTCAATCTTAAGAAAAAGTAGGAACTAGCTTTGACAAATCAGGGTTACTAAATCCTATGCTAACATCTCTTTTTCTCCCACACTTATTTCGTTCATACCTTTATCGCTTACACAAATGTCTAATGCAATCATTCATAATTCTATTACCATGATTGATAGCTAGTATAGATTAATGGCAACAACTCATAACCTAGTGTATAATTATTATTGATGTGTTTTGCTTTTCCCTTCTAGAAATACTTCCATTCCATGGTTGCACTAGTTTGACTAATCAATGAGTATGATAATTACAATCTAAGATAAACATCTTTAAGAGTTAAGACAGAGGTGAACAGGTCTGCAAGCATTGCAACAAAGAGACATAACTTAACTCAGGTCAGGGTGCATACCATTTTATTTTTGGTACTAACTGTGTAGGTGGTCAAGACAGCGGTGACAGGTCGGTGGTTCCCCACGCGCAGAGCGACATAACTTGACCTATTTATTACTTTTATATTTATCTCATTCGTTCATTTCCAAACACAGCTAGATAACTTATTAAGCATAATACACCCCTTTTAGATATACAGGCTACCGAATGATATATGGCAATTATTAAGCACAATTTAGCCAGTAAATCCCCAGATGGTTCATACTATCATCAAAAATTCTCACTAGGTACAATCCATTTCCTGAAATTTAAGGACTTCCATAAATCTTAAAGGTTCTAGCTCACACGGTAGTTATTAATTCATCTTAACCGAGAATTACAAATGAAATTGCTAACACTTTCTCTAGTACGCACTATCAATCGTTTTCACTTAAGTCCAATTTATCATGCACGAAACATTGCTTATCACTTAGGGTAGATATAATTAGTGCTAAGGATTCAAGAGATGTAGCTTATAACAGCATCTATAACTAATACTCATCATTTTTGTCTAACTAATCACTAGTTCCAAAACTATAACAAATTCCATTTCAAACTCTTATATTTTGAACCAAAAACTGAAATTTTTTCCTATTTTACGCATTTCTCCCCCTACACTTAAATGTTACAATGTCCCCATTGTATAAACTTGTTAGGTCGAAAATCGACCAAGTATAATTTGTTCAGAAATAGCTGAAGCTCAGTGAAGAATACCTGTATAGAATTCTGAGGTCGCTCAGAATTAGTTCACTGAAGCTTCACTTCAGTTCAGATCAACGTATCAGAATACCGTTCAGAATGAAGTCAAAGACTGAAGTCTGAAGAATGAGAATCAGTTCAGATGTGGAGCTCAGAAACTGATTCTACCTGATCGAAGACTGAAGCATCTCAGTGTAAAAGTACTTACACACTTTTACACTGATTACGAGGAAGACTTTTTACTTTACATATCTTTACCCGGTTAATAGATTTAACTATTAATTAAAGTACAAGGTAAAGTAAAGGTTGGGAATAAGGTTTGATAAGTCACATCAATGACTTATATACTTAAACCTTAAAAGTACGTATGTAAGGAATTAGCTTTAATTCCTTAAATACTCCCAACCATATTTGTACGATCTGGTCCACGTCATCATGGACTTAGGTCTATAAATATAAGTCTTCTCACAACTTGCAAATGCTTGAAACCTTTGCATTGCAACTTGTGAGATATACTCTAAGTAATTCTTACGAGTATTTCCAAGTCATTAGATCACTTGTATTTCTAGGTTGTTTAGATATTTACACTTGGGTGTTTATCTTTGTTCCGCAACAACCTTTGTATTTGTTTATATATCAATAAATCAAATACCTTGAAAAATACATCGTGTCTCAATGCTACATACTTGATCTATACATATTATTTATATAGTTTCAGCCCTTATTGTTTCTTGCATTTACTTTCAGTACCTTTATCGTATTGTTCATCCATATCTGGATCGTATTCTGAACTGGTCATCTTCCAGTTAGAATTACTTGCCAGTCGGGTATTAAGCCATCTATATTTGGGACTCACAATTGGTATCAGAGCAGCAAGGTTGAATTATATCAATTCATTAACCTTTGATCTGCAAAGATGGTTGACCAAATGTTCAATGCTAATGCTAATGCCAATGCAAATGCTAACACTACTCCACCCCCTATCATCAACAACAATATACCATCGCATAATGTGCATGTACACTTTCCAAATAATCCTGTTCCCAAGTTTGATGGGAACAGTGAAAACTTTCAAACATGGAAAGCATGCATGCTAAAATATATTGCTGGTGTTGAAAGACATTTGACCGATATTCTCAAAGAAGGACCCTTTGTCCCCTTGAATGCCTCCACTGTTGTCAGAAATGCCGATGGGACTCCTAGGGTTCACCCAAGGAGAAGGATCATTGGTCTGAAGAAGATCATAGGCTGGTAGACCTTGATACCAAGCTGCAAAATATGATCTTGTATGCTGTTCCTGAAACTCTAATGCCCACCCTTGTTTTACTTGAAAATTCAAAATTAATGTGGGAGGAACTCATGACACAATTTGAAGGCACCAATGAGACAATTGTCACAAGAAAAGTTGCTTTGAATAAAAGATATGAGTCTTTTTTTGCTATCCCTGGTGAAACTTTAACACAAACATACATTAGATTCACTAATCTGGTAAATCAATTGAAAGCCCTGGGTGTAACTAAAGATAAAGAAATTTTGTTGGAAAAGTTTTGTGACATCTTACCTTCTAAATGGGAAAACTTGATCTTGGTTTGAGACAAGGAAAAACCTTGCACAGTCACACTCTAGCCTCCCTGTATGGAGCCTTCAGGTACACTAAAGAGAACAAGGCTGAGAGAGCTGTGGCTGAGCAAGATGCCAAAAATCATGCTTCTACCAGTTCAGTCATGGTTCATAATTCTGAACCACATGGGACTGCTCTACTATCTTCTGAGAGTGATCATTCTGACTCGATGAAGAAGATGGTTCTGAAATGTTAAAAACTGGTATTTCTGGTAATGTAACTCATAGTTGTGATGAGGATGACAATGATGATCTGGTTGCCATGCTGGCTAAAACGTTCAATCATTTTAAGGCCAAATCTAATCGATCTAGCAAACCATTTGCTTCCAGCGCTTCTATTGATAAGTCTAATCTTGAATGCTTTAAGTGTGGCAAGAAAGGACATTTCATGAAGGAATGCAGATCTAGTCAGCCTTCATCATCATCTGCCCCTAATCATTCTATTTTTCAGAAACCTGATGACAGCTATAAGGCTAAGTACAAGAAGCTGAAAGCCCAAATAGCTCTCATGGCTCAAAACAACTCAAGAAATAATAGTTGTATGATTGCCAAGACTGAAAAATGGGAGGAATCTGATGAATCATCTGATGATGAAGAAGAAGTAAGGGATATGTGTTTCATGGCACGTGAAGATCAAGGTCATCTGGTCAAATCTGATGTTGAATCTGGTCGTTGGGTGGATATTGTCATGAAAAAAGGTTAGTGACTTTGGTTTTGAAAGTGATGAGGAACAAAAACTGGACCTTTTGGTTCTTTTAGAGGCAGACATTTCTTTTGTCGAAACTGTGCGTTCAGAAAGCCTAAAAATGTTTGAAAATAATACTTCTGAACTGAACGCCAGTCAGGCCAGACTAAAAGAACTGAAAGATGTTCATTTGGCTTTAAAAGGTTATCAGTCTATGGTTGCCACTTTAGAATTGGAAAAAGAAGAATTAAAAACCATCCTTGAAAAAGAACAAACAATAATTAAATCTTGGATGAAAGCACCAAGGCCAGATGCTGCAATTAAAAATACTTTTGCAACTCAAAGAACATCATATGAATCTGGTGATCTTCATTTGGCATCTATAATCACTGATTTAGATGCACTTCCAAAGGAAATAAAACCTGAAATCATTTTTCCTAAAGTTGGCAAGCAGAAAACTATGACTGATAAGGCCCAGGAACAATCTGAGGGTAAATCTGAAACGGTTCAGACAACTGGTTCAGAAAGGAAGGCTAAAACCAAAAAGCCATCCCCTCAGACTTCATCTAAGGCTCCTAAAAGCCAAAAGAAGAAGAAAAATATCTCCCCCACTGAGCCTTCTACCTCAGATTCAGGTAAGGCTCAGGTGTCTAATGAAGAATCTATTTGTTGAGGTTAGAGAGTCAATTTTAGTTATTGGCTAGACAAGTGCAGAGTTGCAATGCACGTTTAAAAAATGTTGAAACCACTCCTCTTCAACCTAAGCAAAATGCAAAACCTTTTTCCAAACAAATCAAGCAAAAATCTGAGAAGAAAAAGGTTGAGCCCTCCATCAAACCAACTGTTTTCGTGTCATCTGAGATTATGACTGAGATCCCCTTCGATCCTTCTGTTCCTTATGAACCAAAGAAATCTGAGACTGCTAAGGGAGAGTCTAGCGAACCCATCACCAGATGGGTTCCCAAAAAGAACTAATCTTTGTGTTTGTGCAGGGAGACCGAAAGAAGAACATATGGTATCTTGACAGCGCTGCTGGCAGAACCATGACTGGTTATCAGACCCTGCTGGAGGAATACAGGGTGCAAGAGGGGCCCTCAATAACATTTGGAAATGATGAAAATGGAAAAACTGAGGGATATGGTGTTGTGAATAATGGACAAGTCAAATTCACATGTGTTGCATATGTGAACGGTTTGAAATATAACCTGATCAGTGTCAGTGAACTATGTGATGATGGCTTCAAGGTATTATTTGATATTTCACAAGGCACCATATTCAACAGGGATGGAAAGGTAGTTTTGATTGCACCAAGAAAAGGAAACATTTATATCATTGATATGAATAGTTCACCCACTGAACAATGTTTCTACACAAAGGCAGATGAAGACACAAATTGGTTGTGGCACAAGAGATTATCCCATCTGAACTTCAAGAATATTAATAAGTTGTCAAGAAAACAATTTGTTGATGGGATACCCTCAATGTCTTTCAACAAAGACAAGCCATGTCCAGGTTGTGAAATGGGTAAGCAGAAAAGAGCTTCATTCAAGACAAAACAAAGTTTTAGTATAACTGAACCTCTTCACATGCTTCACATGGATCTCTTTGGACCAGTGAATGTTCAGACAAGAGCAGGAAAGAAGTATACCCTTGTTGTTGTTGATGAATATTCAAGATATTGCTGGGTAATTTTCCTCAGATCTAAGAGTGAAGCTGCTGCTGAAATCATTGCTCTCATCAAACAAATTGAACTCAAGCATAAGCGAAAGGTTTGTCAGCTCAGAAGTGACAATGGCACTGAATTCAGAAATGCCACTCTGGAGTCCTTCTGCACTGAAACTGGCATATCTCAGAACTTCTCCTCAGCCCACACACCAGAGCAGAATGGTGTTGTAGAAAGAAAGAATTGTACGCTGATTGAAGCTGCTAGAAGTATGCTGAATGAATCTGGTCTTCCCAAGAATTTCTGGGCTGAAGCTGTTGCAACTGCTTGCTACACTCAGAACAAATCTGTCTATGTCAAAAGACACAAGAAGACAGCCTATGAAGTACTCAGAAATAGAAAGCCTAATATTGGATACTTCCATGTATTTGGATGTCCAGTATACATTCTGAATGATTCTAGTCAGCTTGGAAAATTTGATGCAAAAGCTGATGAAGGGTACTTCCTAGGATATTCATCAAATCACAAGGCCTTTAGAGTCTTTAACAAGAGACTTGAAAAGGTTGATGAGTCAATTCATGTTACCTTTGATGAATCTAATTCTGCAATCTTTAAGAATTCCACTCCTGTACCACCCTCAGAAAGTCCAATAAGTTTTGGTGATTCTGATCCTATTGCTGAATCTGATCAGTCACCTAAATCTGCTTCTGAACATTTCAGTTCAGAACCAAGAATAATCAAGTGTAGCAACATTCCATTTTATCCTCCAGTCAGTTTTAAACTACCTTCTGAACTGACTATTGGATCAGATGTACATGCTGCTTCACCTCAGATATCAGGCTCAACTGAAGTACCCCAATCTGAACAGTTTCATGATGCAAATCATGATCTGCAGGAGGAAGATGATGAGACTGAGGTAGTCTTTTCTGAAGCACCTTCTGAAGTATCTCAGAGGAGTTCTTGCACTGATATCATAGTTCATCCTGGTCAATACACTAAGTGGACTAAAGCACATCCTATCGAGCAAATCATTGGGGATTCCACTAGTGGGGTTCAGACCAGAAGAGCCACAAGCGATCAATGCTTAAATGTCAGCTTCTTATCTCTAATAGAACCAAAGAAGATTGACGAGGCTATGAATGACCCTAGCTGGATTGAAGCCATGCAAGATGAGCTCAATCATGTTACCTTTGATGAATCTAATTCTGCAATCTTTAAGAATTCCACTCCTGTACCACCCTCAGAAAGTCCAATAAGTTTCGGTGATTCTGATCCTATTGCTGAATCTGATCAGTCACCTAAATCTGCTTCTGAACATTTCAGTTCAGAACCAAGAATAATCAAGTGTAGCAACATTCCATTTTATCCTCCAGTCAGTTTTAAACTACCTTCTGAACTGACTATTGGATCAGATGTACATGCTGCTTCACCTCAGATATCAGGCTCAACTGAAGTACCCCAATCTGAACAGTTTCATGATGCAAATCATGATCTGCAGGAGGAAGATGATGAGACTGAGGTAGTCTTTTCTGAAGCACCTTCTGAAGTATCTCAGAGGAGTTCTTGCACTGATATCATAGTTCATCCTGGTCAATACACTAAGTGGACTAAAGCACATCCTATCGAGCAAATCATTGGGGATTCCACTAGTGGGGTTCAGACCAGAAGAGCCACAAGCGATCAATGCTTAAATGTCAGCTTCTTATCTCTAATAGAACCAAAGAAGATTGACGAGGCTATGAATGACCCTAGCTGGATTGAAGCCATGCAAGATGAGCTCAATCATGTTACCTTTGATGAATCTAATTCTGCAATCTTTAAGAATTCCACTCCTGTACCACCCTCAGAAAGTCCAATAAGTTTCGGTGATTCTGATCCTATTGCTGAATCTGATCAGTCACCTAAATCTGCTTCTGAACATTTCAGTTCAGAACCAAGAATAATCAAGTGTAGCAACATTCCATTTTATCCTCCAGTCAGTTTTAAACTACCTTCTGAACTGACTATTGGATCAGATGTACATGCTGCTTCACCTCAGATATCAGGCTCAACTGAAGTACCCCAATCTGAACAGTTTCATGATGCAAATCATGATCTGCAGGAGGAAGATGATGAGACTGAGGTAGTCTTTTCTGAAGCACCTTCTGAAGTATCTCAGAGGAGTTCTTGCACTGATATCATAGTTCATCCTGGTCAATACACTAAGTGGACTAAAGCACATCCTATCGAGCAAATCATTGGGATTCCACTAGTGGGGTTCAGACCAGAAGAGCCACAAGCGATCAATGCTTAAATGTCAGCTTCTTATCTCTAATAGAACCAAAGAAGATTGACGAGGCTATGAATGACCCTAGCTGGATTGAAGCCATGCAAGATGAGCTCAATCAATTTAAGAGGAACGATGTTTGGGAACTTGTTGCAAAGGGTTACTCACAAGAAGAAGGAGTAGACTTTGATGAAACTTTTGCACCAGTTGCTAGACTAGAAGCTATCAGAATTTTCTTAGCTTTTGCAGCTCATCATGAGTTCAAAGTCTATCAGATGGATGTTAAAAGTGCATTCTTGAATGGTGAATTGGAAGAAGTTGTGTATGTGCATCAACCACCAGGGTTCATAAATGAAGAAAGACCTCATTGGGTGTACAGACTGAATAAAGCTTTATATGGTCTGAGACAAGCACCTAGAGCCTGGTATGATACTCTTACTAAACATCTTCTGAAAAATGGTTTTAAAAGGGGTGCAATAGATAACACTTTATTCATATTGCATGATAAAAAGATATCTTACTTGTACAAGTTTATGTTGATGATATTGTGTTTGGGTCTACAAATAACAAAATGTGTGAACAGTTTCTAAAATAATGTCATCTGAGTATGAAATGAGTATGATGGCGAACTGACATATTTTCTAGGTCTTCAAGTGAAACAAACCAGTGATGGTATTTTTATAAATCAAGAAAAATATGTCAGAGACTTGTTAAAGAAATATCAATTTGATTCAGTCTCATCAAAAGATACTCCTATTTCTGCACCATTAACTTTGGACTCAGATCCCAATGGAAAACAAGTGGATCACACAAAATATCGTGGTATGGTGGGATCCCTCATGTACTTAACTGCTAGTAGACCAGACATAATGTTTGCAACATGCCTTTGTGCAAGATTTCAGTCTGATCCCAGAGATGCACACGCTAATGCTGTGAAAAGGATTTTCAGATACCTTAAAGGTGTCCCAGACTTGGTCTTTGGTATCCCAAAGGCTCAAGTCTAGATCTAATGGGTTATTCAGATTCTGATCATGCAGGTTGTAAGATAGATAGGAAAAGTACCACAGTGGTTGTCATTTCCTAGGTGGCAAATTGGTTAGTTGGACAAGTAAGAAACAGACTGCAGTATCACTCTCCACAGCTGAAGCTGAATACATTTCTGCAGCCAGTTGCTGCGCTCAGATTTTGTGGATGAAGAACCAACTAACTGATTATGGTGTTAAGTATACAAAGACTCCAATATTTTGTGATAACACCAGTGCCATTGCCATCTCTCACAATCCTGTCATGCACTCCAAAACCAAGCATATCGACCTCAGGTATCATTTTATTAGAGATCACATTATTAAAGGTGACATAGAGCTTTATTTCATTCCCACTGATAAACAACTCGCTGATGTTTTTACAAAACCCTTGGATGTCAAAACGTTTAAACATCTCATCAGTGAGTTGGGTATGCTAAATCCTGAATAGCATCACCTCAGGGGGAAGTGTCAAATATTTTTATGTTAAAAGAATTTTTCTCTAAGGGGGAACTTTGCTTTCAGAAAAATATTTTGACTGAAATGCTTCAGAATTTCTGAAATGATTTCAGAATAATTGTGTAAACTGAGATTACAGTTTAACGTTTGAATAATGATGTTTTTGGCTGACGTGGCACACAAGTTGCGCCGTAAAAGGAAAGTAATGATCACTTTTCTTGAAAGTGTTGAAAAGTTTTGAGAAAATGTGGGGTCATAGCCGTCGTTGCATTAAATGCGGACGTGTACCCAAAAATTATTTTCGGACTTCAAACCCGATCAAAACTGATTTCATTTTAATAATATTTCATTTTTGGGTTTGAATTTCAAAATCTTTTTATTTTATTTATTTTGGAAAAACCCTTTGTATTCCATCATAAATATAAATACCCTTCCCAAAATAATTCCTTCATTTACTTCTCCTTACATTTACTCCCAATCATCATTCTCTCTCTTTTCTCATTCCTTCATAACTTCAAAACCCTAAATTCATCTTTCACTTTCAGTTTTCCCTTGCAGATATAATGGCTAAAGTAGTTAAATCTTTAATTGCTTTCGAATATAAACCATCTAAGGTAGTCAAGGCCAGTGCTCAATGGCCACAAGGGTTCGATGCGTCGACCCTTAGATTCAATATGAATAATTTTATGGCCGCACTGAATGCCAAAGGCAAAACTTTAATGGGGAGGATAAATAAATTTCTTGAACAATCCCCTCTCCATTACGCCTTGACTGCTGATCCTCAGGTAATGTATCATCGATACTTACTTGAATTCTGGTATACTACTACTTTGAGCAAGGATGAAAAATCCATTGCTTTTTCTTTACAAGAAGGCACAAAGCAGTATATCCTTTCACTTGATGGGTTTCGGGAGGCCCTTCATTTGAACTACCTTCCCTCCTCTTCAGCCTATGCTAAAAGGCTCAAAGGGATTAATTTCAGGGAAGTTATGCTGGCCACTGGTCATAATGACATGGTTGATGCAGACGGCAATCTGAGGACATCTGGACACATCTTTCTGTCTGGATTTGGAAACTGTTGGAGATATTTTTGGACTCAGATTGTCGAGTGCCTTGGAGGAAGAATTATGGTGGCTTGGACCAGATTTCCTTGACACAAGTAGAAATTGGGTATTACTTGTGGCATGGGATTGAGGTGGACTTTGCTGAGATACTTTTCTCTCAGCTGGTGGCAAAACTGAAAGGGAAAAGAAGTCCACATATCTCATTCCCTAGATTTCTGAGCGTTTGCTTCATAAGCATGCTTGGAGATGCGTATCACTTTGAGGGGCTTGAATCTTCAGCAACAGAGTTCTGCAGGGATCTTTCAAAGCTATCTACTTCAGATCCAGAACCAGAGCTCTCCGCTGCAATGCTTCAGGTAATAAATAAAACTGAAACAGCACGACCGGCTGGCTCAGAAAGGTCACCGAGCGGGTCGCAAAAGAATGCGAGACCCATTGGTGCACCTGGTGGTCAAATGTTGAAGTTGTTTAAAACCCCAGCAACTTCTTCTACCCAACCACCACCTCCCTCATCCATTGACCAACCTGAGGATCTCCCAAAAGATCCCTCAGGATCTCCAAAGGGCGTTTTAAAACGACGTAAATTTAAGAAGTCCTCACAGCCCAAGGACACTAGTACCGAAGCAAACCCCTCTGGATCTTCCCAACAAGAACCAGAGGAATCGAGTCTAAAGGGAAACCCACAAGCAGCCATCTCCAAAACTTCTTTAGGAGGAGATGGTTGAAGAAAATATTAGTGTGTCCGCCCAGCACACAATAGAGTCCGTGTCTGCACGCGCACCCCCTGTAAACTTCACAAATCTCACACTCTTCTGCTGCAACGAATTGATGAAGTCTTTGGTGTGACACCACCTGAGACCGAGATTCCAGACTCTACGGCCGATGAAGTGATTCTTGATGACGGTACGATAATCATTAAGGCAATCCCCGTGTCTACTGTCTCTGGCGATGAAGCTATGGCTGAGCCAACCAATAAATCTGGTGACGATGCATCTGCAGCAGCAGTTGTTGAACCAGAAGCTGGTTCAGGTACCAGTGATCTGAACCAGGGCATATCTGATCAGACTGCAGTTACGACTGACCTCTGGGATGAAGATGAGCCACCTCAAGGGAATCTCGATTCCTTTGCTGACTTTGAGTTTGACGAGGGTTTACTGGAGGAGAATCAGTCTTTGATTCTGAGCCAACCTTCAGCCTCGCAAACGTCCAACCTCCCCCAGAAATCCAAAATGTTGAACAACCATATCGCCAACCAGAAACTTCACATCAACATCCATTTTCCACCCGGCTCTACACCTGCCTATGTTTCATCACCACGTTTTCAACCACAACTACAACACTTACACCCACAAATTCACCAAGTGCCAAGGCCCATCAATTATGATATTGAAATTGAGAAAGAGTTGGACTCTGATACTGAATCTGAGAGTCCAACTGAAATGCAGTTGGAAAAGGCATTGGATGGGCTTGGTAGAATTCCCTTTGTTGCTTCTGCTTCTGCACAACCCCCCTCCTTTGAGTGTAGAAGCACAGTTAGAGAAACAAAATGCCGAAGTCCAAAGCCTACTTATCAAGGTGGAGGACTTAACTAAATCTCTAACTGCCAATACCAGTTCCATCACTGAAATGAAGGGTGCTCAGATGTTTCTTGGAACTGAGTTCACCAAGGTTGCTGGAAATGAGGGACTGGTAGGTGGGAAGCTAAATGAGCTGGTACATTCCTGTAACAAAATAAGTTCAGCTATCAGGGAAGCCTTCAGACTGGCCAAAAGAGATGTGCAAGCTTCTGTTGTTGCGAACTTGACATCTGGTATTGAATTGATAAAACAAGAGGTTCTGGCAGTCGGGAAGGAGGTGAATGAGTTGATAAACAGGCCAAGTGTTAATGAGAAAGAACTTGGGTCTGCTGTTAGTGATGGTGTGATTGAGAGGTTGAAGTCTGAGATATCTCAGAATCTTGTTACTCAGATTTCAGCTTCTGTGGCTGAAAAGGTTGAAGAAGGGGTCAGAAGGATGGTCTTAGAACTTACTCAAGACACTTCAGAGAAGGTAGATAAAGCTGTTGAAGAAGTTCAAAAATCTGTATCTACTCTCGAAGAAGTTGTTAAAGGCCAGTCCAAACAGTTAGATGAAATTCTGACCCTCCTTAAGAAAGAAAATGTAGTTGCTGCTCCCCCTCCTCCTTCATTCTCTGAAGAAGATAGGAAATTGCTGAAAGAACTAACTGAAAAAGAGAATCTGAACCTTAACTCATCATTCAGGTTAAGGGCTCAGTTCTCTACCATGGCAAAAGGCATTTCTGATTGCCTTCTGCAGCAGAGTTGGGAACCTCTGAAGGCCATTCAGACGGCGATTGATGTTTATGCAAAAATGCCTTCTGAGGTCCCCAAAGGGGGAAATGTGCCTATTGGTCTGCTTTCAAGTACTCAGGAATTGATAGAAGCAACCAAGAAGCAAGCTGAGGTACCATCTGGTAGTGCCTCAGTTCAGGGGGAACAGGTTCAGAAATCTGAATACAAGCTTCTGAACTGCTAAGAAAGATAAGGGCAAGGCCCAAGTGGTGGAAGAACCAACAAAGAAAGATGCAAAGGGTTCTGGTCTGGTTGGTTGGTGAAAATGTTGATGAACAAGGTTATCCCATTCATGATCCGAATGCTGATAGCAAGAAATTAGAAGCTTTGCAGAAGCAAGTTTCTAATCAATTTATTATGTGGGGAGAAAATAAGGAAAGAGAAAGGGTTCAACATCAGAAAATGGAACCCTTGATCATATTGATGCTGCAGCTCTTGGTCTCTCACTTGAAAGATATCTGAAAATTAAAAATGATCCAAGAGTGCAGAAGGCTGTTGTTGATATGCTCGAGTATGAATATGGGGTGAATTATTCTCCCTTAGAACAAAAGCTGGACCATCTCACATTCAAAATGTCCATTGAGGACTTGGTGAAAAACAGAGAGAAAAGAGATGGCAATTAAAAAGAAAGAAATTCTGGCTGGAGTTATGAAGGTTGAAAAAGAATTGTCAAGGCCACCCATTAAGCCCAAAGTGACTGGACCAAGATCATCAAGAAAGAATGTTCGTGATGCTGATCTTTCTACCTTCAAGCCAATGTCTGATGATGCTATTGAAATTGAAAGAAAACATGAAAGGGATCAATATGAGCATTATATGAAGCATCGATCTCATTCAGCCAAAATAATTGATATGGAAGTAACAAAAGCTGATGGATTGAAGCTTTTTGACTTGGTTGTGAAAAGGGAAGGAAGGGCAGCTGAAGAATATCATCAGGTTTCAGTGCACGAATTTAGGATTTCTGAGCATAGGGAGATGATCCAAATACTGAGGGGGAAGCCGAAATCTGCTTTGATTGGTGCATGGTTATCAAGAATACAACAAAAGATGCAGGCCAAGGTAGAGATTGAAGGCAGATTGTTTGGAAAGAAGGATCATTCTCCACTGAAGAGGAAACCTACTGAAGCACCTTCTGGTTCAAGACCTGCTAAGAAGTAGTTTCTTTTTCAGATTATCATGTACTTGTATAAATACTTGCAAATGTAACAAACATTTCAGTTTGTATATATATGTTACATTTTGTAGCTTATAAGTAGATGATAGGTTTAAGTTAGAAAAACCACAAGTAAAATTCTGAGACATCAATGATCTATAAGATGTACTTAGAAAACTTTTACAACTTAAACAAAAACTTGCATTTCAGACTTACAAACATGTATAGATAGAAGTCTGAGATGCATGCACTATTTTAGAACAAATAGGGGGAATTTGTTAGGTCGAAAATCGACCAAGTATAATTTGTTCAGAAATAGCTGAAGCTCAGTGAAGAATACCTGTATAGAATTCTGAGGTCGCTCAGAATTAGTTCACTGAAGCTTCACTTCAGTTCAGATCAACGTATCAGAATACCGTTCAGAATGAAGTCAAAGACTGAAGTCTGAAGAATGAGAATCAGTTCAGATGTGGAGCTCAGAAACTGATTCTACCTGATCGAAGACTGAAGCATCTCAGTGTAAAAGTATTTACACACTTTTACACTGATTACGAGGAAGACTTTTTACTTTACATATCTTTACCCGGTTAATAGATTTAACTATTAATTAAAGTACAAGGTAAAGTAAAGGTTGGGAATAAGGTTTGATAAGTCACATCAACGACTTATATACTTAAACCTTAAAAGTACGTATGTAAGGAATTAGCTTTAATTCCTTAAATACTCCCAACCATATTTGTACGATCTGGTCCACGTCATCATGAACTTAGTCTATAAATATAAGTCTTCTCACAACTTGCAAATAGCTTGAAACCTTTGCATTGCAACTTGTGAGATATACTCTAAGTAATTCTTACGAGTATTTCCAAGTCATTAGATCACTTGTATTTCTAGGTTGTTTAGATATTTACACTTGGGTGTTTATCTTTGTTCCGCAACAACCTTTGTATTTGTTTATATATCAATAAATCAAATACCTTGAAAAATACATCGTGTCTCAATGCTACATACTTGATCTATACATATTATTTATATAGTTTCAGCCCTTTTGTTTCTTGCATTTACTTTCAGTACCTTTATCGTATTGTTCATCCATATCTGGATCGTATTCTGAACTGGTCATCTTCCAGTTAGAATTACTTGCCAGTCGGGTATTAAGCCATCTATATTTGGGACTCACAACAAACTAAACTACGGCTCAAAGAAAATGGGAAAAATTAAGAGAGTAACGAAACTTCCCGGGGTTTTTGGGCGTATTCCTCCATGAAACCTGTAAAATCACTCCTCACTCGATAATTCTCACTGTCACAAACACTTAAACAAGCATCACAACAAAACATGTAAAACATAATATCATAATCATTAAACTTAGAAGCATAAAAATTGTTTCTTGCTTGTCTGTTCATCCTGCATACTACAACAAACTTAACCTAATAAGATTAAAAATGTTAAGTTATGAAATAAGAGAGAGAAAAGAGAAAATTGTTTGAAAAGTGTCACATAATTTAACTACAACTATATGCTTAATAATGGCAGACAATCAACAGGCAATCCAGGCAGTCCCATCAACAATCTCCTGGCGGAAACTAGTGGCACACCCTTATCCATCATCCTGTGTATAGTATCCAGTGGCTCCAGAATGTGTACCTGCACTAAAATCAAAATCGAATCGGTCGGAGGCCCTAGTACGGTCTCGACCGTATGAAAAGGTGTCAAAGCCCAATGTAGTGCTGGTAGGAGGTGGCTGGAATGGAGTGGAAGGATAGTAATGAACGTAGAAAGGATCCTGGACATGATGAACTGCAGGGGAGGAATACTGAGGCATGCTGGGGAAGAACTGCTCAACAAGTCTCTCCTGGATGGGCTGGTATCTCTCAGTATGGTACATCATGTACCCCATAGCCGATCCCTGATAATGCTGCTCCTCCCGCTGCTGTATCCTCAGTCTCTCAACCTCTGCTGATAGTGTATCAATGTCATGCCTTAACCTGGTGGTGGGACCTCTATTGCTCTGTCCTGCCTCATATGCGGGTGTACCTGCCTGCCTTTCTGCTTCTGTGGCTGCTTCCTTGGTGAGTGCCTTTGTAATGGATTTTCTGCTTGTCTAGGAGTTGTCTTATCAACTCTTTCTCGTCCATCACATCCGTCTTCTTAAAGTACGAGCACTCCCTTTTTGTGCTCCCCAAACCAGCGTGACATAAATCCTGAGAAATGAAGTGCCCGCCCACTATCTTGTCGTCCTTATGGGACTGAAGATAGCGGGCGAGTAGTAGGGGCAGGCAGTAATCATGGGGTGCTCCCTCGATCCAGAATCTCAGCATCTGTGCATCCTGATGGTAGACTTTGTCCCAATTCATTGATCTATGCCTGAAGTTATAAGGTACCAACTTTTGAAGAAGTCTGTGAATCGGATCACAAATATCCGATGCCTTGCTTGTATTTCCTTGAAGATTTGATTTTCCACTTATTCTGTTCCAAAATAGATTCATGGTGTCCACACTACTGTCTAGCCTTGACCTAGCTTCTTGAATGAAAGTGTCTAAATCAATATCATTCAGATGATCGAAATCCCAGCATCCTATCAAATAACCGAAATCTGCAATGGTGCAATGTCTCCAAACTCCTCCAGCCCTAAACTGAATTATTTGAGCTGTGTTGATATCACTTTCCTTGAAATTCTCAACATATAGTGAGCTTCCCAGCGGCGCTGGCTGTGTGCCAGCGGCGCTGGTGTTCAGGTGGCAGCCAGCGGTGCTGGCTGCCAGCGGCGCTGGGTGTTCTGGTGCAGGACCCAGCGGCGCTGGTTGTTCCATTTCGTACAACAGATTCTGATTTTTAGCGTTTTTATGCAAGGTTGTTGCTTCTGAACCAATTTCGACCTCATTTTAGTTAAACACAATCATTGTTTTCCAAAAACTTGCTTTCATTTTCTCAAAACATCATTTGTTCAACTAAACTCAAGTTACTATTCCTAAAGCAAACTAATTAACCTATATTTTCTTAATCTATTGGTTTTAATAATCTGAGGATGGGGTTTTGTTACACAAAGCTTAAATTAGCTATCCTAACCATTTTTAATTCATAAGTCTACCTAAATTGCATAATCCTAATTTTGACCTAAAACTAATAAATTAGGGTTATATAACTAAAAATGCAAGAAAAAGAGATTAGGGGGAAGATACATTACCTCATGAGACATGATTGTAGGAAGAAAAGAGAAAGAAAATGGTGGAAAATGGAAATGGTGGTGGTGGCCGATCGGATTAGGGGGTGGAGGGTTTTGAATTTTGTTGTTATGAGGGAGGAAAGAATGAAAAAGGGTTTTTAAGCCCTTATTGACTAGTCAAAACCTGGTCGGCGCACGTTAAGCGTGGCAGGACAAGATTAAGAAATTAAAATGTTTTTTTTTTTTGAAATCTGGAAAATGCTCCCCCAGGTTACCTTCTAGCTGTGCTGGGTCAGGCCAGCGGCGATGGATGCCAACCCAGCGGAGCTGGTGAGTGCTCAGCGAGCTGGTGGAATACGAAATAGACATCGAACTTACCATGTACTGAATGGTGAGGAGAGACAGGAGAAGGCACAACCCCTCCTCTCTTTAACCTGCAATGTTAATGCAAAATACAGATTTCCTATTCCTAATATACTAAGTTAGTTCCTAACCTAATTTGCTATCCTATTTAAGTCATTTTGAAAGTGAAGTCGTCACTAGGATCGACTTCTTTTTCTCCTACTTCTTGGTTATAAATCTTAACTCTCTGTCCATTAACTATAAAACTATCTCCATTCTTGGCTCTTAATTCTACGTATCCTGAAGAATATACTCCTAATGACTAAATATGGTCCTGACCATTTTGGTTTAAACTTAGGTGACGTAAGCTTAAATCTAGAATTAAAGAGTAACACTAAATCTCCTTCCTTAAACCTTTTAGCCTTAATCCTCTTGTCATGCCAAGCTTTTGTCCTTTCCTTATACAACTTAGAATTCTCATAAGCCATCCATCTAGTTTCATTTAGCTCATGAAGCTGAAAGTCTCCTATCTCCTGCTTCAAACATGTCAAGATCACAGTTCCTAAGTGCCCAATAAGCCTTATGTTCTACTTCTAATGGCAAATGACAAGTCTTACCATAAACTAACTTATATGGTGTTGTTCCTATTGGTGTCTTATAAGCTGTCCTAAATGCCCAAAGTGCATCATCTAACCTCTTGGCCCAGTTCTTAGGGTTGTCCTTAACTGTCTTTCTAAGATCCTCTTAAGTGCCCTATTGGTGTTCTCTACTTGTCCACTAGTTTGAGGGTGGTAAGCTGTTGAAAACCTATGGTTGACTCCATACCTCTTAAGCACTTTTTCTAGTTGAGCATTAGCAAAATGACTACCCCTATCACTAATTAAGGCTTTTGGCATTCCAAACCTACTAATATTCTTAAGGAAATCTATGACAGACTTAGCATCATTAGTTGGTAAAGCCTTGGCTTCAGCCCACTTTGACACATAATCTACTGCTACAAGTATGTACCTATACTTATGGGACGGTGGAAATGGTCCCATAAAGTCTATTCCCCAAACATCAAACACTTCACATACCTGTATGCTCTTCTGTGGCATCTCATCTCTCTTGGTTATCGATCCTTGGCGCTGTCATGCATCACATAAGTTGACTAAGGTCTTGGCCTTCCTGAAAACTGGCCAATAAAATCCTGCTTCAAATACCTTCCTAGCTGTTGTGGATGGACCATAGTGTCCTCCTGTGGGTCCTGAATGGCAATCATCTAATATCTTCCTACTCTCACTCTCTGACACACATCTCCTAATCATACCATCTGCACACATCCTAAACAAATATGGTTCCTCCCAGTAATAATACTTAAGGTCCGAGAAAAACTTCTTCCTATGGTAATAATCTAAGTGCAACGGTAACACTCCTGCAGCTAAGTAGTTAGCTATATCAGCATACCAAGGTGCCATCTTCCTTATCATCTACTTCTACTCTCATTAAATTCTCTTCTGGAACGGCTTCATCAATCTCCTCACAATCTGGTTCCTCTTCATCTAAGTTATCTAACCTACTAAGGTGATCTGCAGCTACATTCTCTGCTCCTTTCTTATCCTTAATTTCTAA
>CM067168.1:37562685-37572685 GCA_034093135.1 Erigeron breviscapus
CCAGGAGCAGAGGCAACAGAAGAAGGGGCCGCCAGTGGCACGAGGGGGCGGAGCAAGCAGGGGTGGAAAGGCAAAGAAGGAAAAGGCGGGCGGCGCCAGAGCAAACAACATAGAAGTGCAGAAAACAGGGAGGGAGGGGACCACACCGACGAGGAAGGAGGGCAGGCGGGCCGCAGGGCGCCAGGGCAGTGGCACCCGGCCGCGGGCGGGACCGCCGGGAGGGCTCCCGTGTAACCCCATATACCCATAACAAGATAAGTTACCAATTGGGAAGTTATAATTATGAAACCATTCTTTTCGTTGAACCCTCAGCGTGACAAAATAGTGTATCTTACCTTGGTACGGCTTACCAACAAATGATAACGCAAGTTACCGAGCTTTGCAAGTATTCCCGACTTCCTAACAATCAACATAAGACCAATTAACGAGTATAATGAGACTAAACCGACCTACAGTCTATATATGTGCCACATACCCCTTTACTTACCATCATTTCAGGTAATAGTCTCATTTTAACTATTACCCTAGGTATTTGTCTCTTTACGACTATTCTCAATTTTTGTCCATTTTTAGACTATTACCCGAGGTATTTGTCTCTTTCCGACTATTCTCAATTTTGTCCATTTCTAGACTATTACCCGAGGTATTAGTCTCTTTTGGTCTGTTTTTCCAAAAACGGGTTTTAGACCAGAAAAAGACTCTTTTAAAACCTAATTGATGATTTGACACCATCAATTGCTCCATGAACGAATTGTTAAATGGATCATTAGGTCACATTAAACAACCATTCCTAACACCATATATGAATTTAATCCATCAAAACCACCATTAATCTTCGTTAAACGATTCCCCCATAATCCAATAATTAATCCTAATGACTCATAATATCAAAAGGACCTGAAAACAATGAAATATTACCTTCTATACACGAAGATCACACTAGAGATGCAAAACACTTGATTAAACGCATCCGAATCACACGTTGGAAGGCTTTTCGGCTTGCAATTAGATGGAAGAATGCTATGGGGCGGCTAGGGCTTGTTTAGAGAGTGTTATGGCTGCAAAATATGATCTAATGACAACCCCTAATTCCTTAATCTCGTTTTTGACTTTGCCTCCATGTCAAAACTAGCCCCTAAGCTTCCTAATGCTTCATTATTGGTCACAAACTACTTTATTGACCATATACATCATTAATCCTTCATTAAATGTCACCACATGGACATTAATCTTCATATTACACACATTTATACTACATTAACATTTAGGCTTTCAAGCCTCACACATAACACACATTAACTACACATATGCATAAAATAAAATAGACTTAACGACACACACGATATTGACTTAACGGCATTAGTCAACTAGTAAAGAAAAGTTTGGGATGTTACATAAATCATCTTAATTAGTTCATACGCATGTCAAGCATATTATAAACAATCATCACATATCAATCGAATAACACAATAGGAAGATTACATTCCTACATGTGCCTAGCAACCTCAAATCATCTCAACAATCATCGTTATCAATCTCAATCATCAATAATAGGTTATGCCATTTTCAATCGTTAAGTAGTGACTTATGTCACAAGTAAATCAATCGCGGGTTGTGCATAGGCGGTCATTCAACCTTTCAAGGAACCTTTCACCCGACATGATGGGTAGTCCTTTCAGGGTCCATCAGCGTCGTTAAGGATAGGCATAACCAAATCCAGGAGCAAGCCGTTTAGTAAAGCATGGTGATCGGTCCTAACCACCCGGCAAACTCAAGCAATCGTGACCATGTCGTAAGGGGCATCATGACTACCCCGTCCTACCAACCGTAGCACACCAGCCCCTCCCGGGACTAGCATGGGTTAAGCTTAACACTTTTCAACCGTAAGTTTATACTCGAGTATTATCAACCGTATTTACCTTAAGGATTTTTCAACCGTTTCAATCGCATAGTTTTATCAACCAATCTCATTATAGGGCCCTTATCGTGCAACCGTGTATCATAGCAATCCTACATGAGTCTAGTGCACTACATGTATAGGCCAATCAAACATCAAGCATGCAATCACAATCTCAATCAACCATGCAAATCATAACAATATATCAACCGTAAGCAATCGAATCAAGCATGTCCATCATCACAAGCTAAAACATGCATTACATTAATAACTAAAGTTAACTAAGGTATAGCATGCATAAAACCAACCGTAAGCCCTCCCGAAGTTCTCATAACTTAACAAGCGTATGAAAAGGGCTTTAACCATCGTTAATTATGAAAACTAAGTTCATGTTGTGTTCCTCGTGTCAAAAGATAGTTATCTTACCTAATTACACCAACAAGCCGTGCAAGCCTCGCTAGACAAAATCCCCTACAAATAGAATATATTTCACTAAATACTTGTACAATGATATTAATATATTTATCAATAATTTTCTAGTTGATTGGCCATGCTTCTAGTACTGAATACCGACGCATTATTACGTAGTCTTGAAAAATGAGATGTGAATGCCCTCCTGCCGGGACTATCACGCGTATCTGAAGGGGAAAGAACTATACGGAAACAATCATCACGCAAAACAAGTTCGGCAATTTACGAGGACGCGAGAGGAGGCTGAACTTGCCTCGATGCGGAAAGGGGAAGAAAGAGCTAAGAGAAAAAAATAGAGTAAGATCAGGAGAGAAAAGAAAGGACCAGAACAGAATGAGCGCCAAGAAACGCAGAGCAGGACAAAAGCCACCATACGTATAGGACACAAATTAGTTAATATGACCAGGATAAATCAAAATTAGCTTTAATTAATTACATTCTAGATTTTATACTACAATAATAATATATGCAGTATATGACACAACTTTACTGCTATAAAAAGCGAGACATCAAATTTCAACTTATAACTAGTTCACTATTTTACTGTTATATATAGATTTAACTCCATGATTATATTAATCGTACTTGTCCATTAATATGGATGAACGTGTTTATACTCCTGCAATACACACTAGATGTGTAGTAATAAAAGCCTTTAACTTGCTTACACCCCATGTGTTCTCCATAATAGACCACCATGTACCAAAAAACTTACGCTTTGTTAGGGAAAACACTCGACATGACAAACAAAACATTCCATCGGTAATCAAGACTCTCTTATAATCTTAGAAACCTGGCCAACCAACGAATAAAGGTGTATTTATCCGTTTAGTACAAACAATTAAGCTTAAAAAGAAGGTTACCTTCCATGCGTTATAAGGACATGACCTAGAACTCGATTACGAAATTACTAGCAAACGAGAACCAACATCCGTTTGACCTTCCTAGTTCCCCGCAACACGCATACGGTAATGACTAATGAGGTAGCCGTGCATAGATGTTGCTACAGGTCGAAAACATGATCTTCTTACAACTCAAGAACCACGATCGATCCCTCTCAAGTCTCTTATGAAGGGTGTTTGTTTTCATGTCTTTAATTCGTGGAAACAAAACCGTGTGAAATCGAAACCAAAAACAAATCATACGGGCTCTCTTTCTATAGCTTCTCGCCTCTTCTCTATCTTTGTCGATGTTGAAAATTGAAGAGTTATTTCACGACTCGAACAAGACGGGTCGAGTCGAAAGGTTTAGTTCATACGAGATATGTGTGGATAAGTCCTTATTCCCCTTTCCTATCTAAAAGTTGTTAGTAGGAGTTAACTGGTTTTTAGGTTGTAGAGATAGAGTCAAACTCTAAGAGTAGTTAGAGATTATCTTTACATATGAAGAGCCTATATATTGTATTCGTTGTTTTGAGTTATTTTCAATGAAATACAAGTTTTGGTGGGGATCTCTTTGTGTTCTGATCATTAATACCAATTCCTTATACTAAAAATTGGTATCAGAGCGACAGGGAGTAGTTCCTGCAAATCGATTGAAGTGTTCGACCAATAAGACGAGGGGTTTGACGAGCAATCGAGAAGTTGGCAGTAGATCAGATCGAGATAAGGGATTGCGATGGGAGATAATAACCCACCACCGCCGCCGCCGCCGCCGTCGTCTACGGCAAAGGAGAACACCAGTTTTTCTCTCCAATGCCCGGTGCTTACACCAACTAACTATACGGCATGGGCGGTGAAGATCAAAGCTATATTTAATGTTCATGGGTTGTGGGAAGTAATCGAACCAACCGAGGGAACAAGCACAATAGATGTAAAGAAAAACGCCATGGCTGTGGCGTATCTGTTTCAGGCAATACCAGAGGAGCATGTGTTGCAGGTTGCTCAACACACTAACGCTAAAGACGTGTGGGCAGCAATCAAATCAAGGTATATAGGAGCTGATCGGGTAAAAGACGCACGATTGCAAACCTTAAGGGCTGAGATGGAGTCAATTCGTATGAAATTTAACGAGATGATTGATGAATTTGCAGCCAAGTTATCAGGAATTGCATCAACTTCTGCTTCTCTTGGCACCCTGATTGACGACTCTTCCTTAGTGCGAAAGTTTCTAAGTGCCATGCCAAGACGGTTCATTCACATTGTTGCTTCCTTAGAACAGATGGTAGATATCAATACCATGAAGTTTGATGAAGTCGTTGGTCGCTTAAAAGCCTATGAAGAAAGAACTCGTGAACATGATTTCCATACAGAACTACAAGAGCAACTACTTCTGAACCAATCAGATACTTCCAGGAATAAAGAAAAAAGTGAAACAAACCGTGGAAGGGGTAGGGAAGGAAATAGTCGGGGTAGAGGTCGTGGAAGAGGTAGGACGAGTCAGAGATCTGAAAGTTCGAGTTCCAGGTCTGAGAATCAAAAGGGTTCGAATGGCAAGGACAAGTCAAAAATCCAGTGTTATAGATGTGATAAATATGGGCACTATGCCTCAACTTGTCCCGATCGAACCAATAAAAAAGGGAATGAAGCGAACGTTACTGAAGCCTTCGATGATGAACCAGCCCTGTTTATAAGCTCGGCTAGTAAAGTGTTCTTGAACGAGAAGAAGGTACACCCGAAGAAGTATGAACAGGACTCAGGCAACAACAATATGTGGTATATGGACAATGGAGCCTCGAATCATATGACAGGTAACAAATCTTTCTTCTCGGAATTGGATGAGTCAATTACGGGTAAAGTTCGGTTTGGAGATGGTTCATATGTTGACATCAAAGGAAAGGGTTCGATATTTTTGGAATGTAATAATGGCACACAAAAGGTACTCACCAATGTTTACTACATACCTAGTTTAAAGACAAATATTATAAGCCTTGGTCAAGCAACTGAAAGTGGGTGCAAGGTACTTATGGAATATGATTATTTGGTCATGTATGAGAAAAATGGCAAAGTGCTTTTACGTGTGTACAGAAGCAAGAATAGGCTATACAAGACACAATTGAAGATAGTTAGTCCAGCTTGTTTTAGTCACAAAGTAGTAGAAGACACGTGGACTTGGCATGCACGATTAGGACATTTAAACTTTGATTCTTTGAGTTTAATGTCTAAAAACTTATTGGTGGAAGGGCTGCCAAAGGTGCATTCTGAAAACCGTTTGTGCGATGGTTGCCTTATCGGGAAACAGTCAAGGAACTCGTTCCCTAAATCCTCTTCATTCCGAGCTACAAAAAGGTTGGAACTATTACATGCAGATTTGTGTGGAGCTGTAACTCCCTCCACAATTGTCGGTAATAGGTATATTTTGGTTATTATAGATGACTTTTCTCGCTTTATGTGGACGTTTTTGTTGAAGCACAAAGAAGACACTTTTGATGTTTTCAAGAAGTTCAAGACGAAGATTGAGAAGCAAACAGGTTTGTTCATCAAGTCGTTAAGAACAGACAGGGGAGGAGAGTTCACGTCAAGCGAGTTCAACAAGTTCTGTGATGAGCACGGTATTGAAAGGCAACTTACAGCCCCGTATTCTCCGCAACAAAACGGGGTTGTGGAACGAAGAAACCAAACGCTCATGAATATGACTAGATGCATCATGAAAGAAAAGTTTGTGCCAGATTACATGTGGGGTGAAGCAGTGAGACATTCGACGTATCTCCTCAACAGGGTACCGACTCGTGCCTTAGAGAAAAAGACTCCTTATGAGGCGTTCATGAGGTCTAAACCAAAGATCAAACACCTGAGGATTTTCGGTTGTATTGCTTATGCTAAGGTTACTAAACCTCATCCCAGGAAACTTGATGACAGATCAAAAACTTTGATCTACATCGGAGTTGAGCCAAATAGCAAGGCTTACCGTTTGTACGACCCGATAAAACGAAGTCTTGTGATAAGTCGTGATGTAAAGTTTGATGAAAAAGGGGACTGGAGATGTTTTTATCTGGTAAAGAAAAGAAGAACGTGACCCCTCCCGGGTCCTTTGTAGTTGAAACAGAAGCCTCAACAGAACACCAACATGAGCCCATTAATGATAGTTGTAATGATGGGACAACTAGTGAACCCGAAGAAGAGGCAGAAGAAGTAATGGGCGAGGAGCAGGCCTAAAATGTCACACCCGCCCTTGACGGGGTATGACGTACATAGATTCACAACACAAGATATACTGAACGACACAAAATGTTGTCGTTTTAAAATACATTTATATAAAAGCATTGTTCACAAATTTATATTACAATTTATGAAAGATATTATTCTTGAAAACATTTATTTAATATTAAACAATATTAAACAGTAGACAGAGACTTTAGCAAATTGACTTGTCTTTACTAGAGTCTGAGGGTAGGCCATGGTCCAGTATGTTGTATGCAGCGGAAAAATGTCCCATAGAGTACCGTCTAGTTATCTGAGAATACATGCTAAAATACGTCAACATAAAGTTGGTGAGTTCCATAAGTTTTCATATAGAAATTATAGTTTCTCAAAGTACCGGAGTTCAGTGTGATCATTGCCTTACCGCAATGTCAAGTAGTTATGATACAATATAAAGCAAAGAGTATCATAGATTTTTAATAAAAATATAGATTATGAACCACAAGATTTAAAGTAACTATTTGATAACACAATGGATCAAATAGAATATAAGAGTAGATACTGTATACATCAAGTTCTAAGCTCATGAACCGAAACTAGACAAGTGTGTGTTTATTTGCCTCCAGAGTAGGTACCTTGTTCAGGGTACCCTAAGCTTTCCAAATATAATGCATCCGTATCCAGTTGGTATGACCAACACGGATGGGGGTGCCTACCCCAATAGTACTATTCAATATACCCACATTTATGTTTCCATAATTAATCGTTCATGATAGTGAGGACTTTGAGTGAACAGAGCAACTTAGAATCAACCATATATACATTTCTGGAATACTTGTGTTCATCATAACAGTAAAGAGTTTGTATTTTACCCCGAAGGTAAAATAAATAAAGTGGAGTTACAAAATATATATAATATATATATATATATAATAAATATATATATAGAATATATATATATAATATATATATATATAATTTTGTAAATATACATATAAGTATATAACTTTGAAAATATACATATAAGTATAACAAGTAGTTTTATTGCATGTATCTCAGTCCCCAAATAAATGTATAAATAATTGAAAAGGGGAGTATGAAGACTCACATTAGCTGATGGTAGAAGGTATATGTCACAAATAGCCTTCCTGAATTCGTTAACCTAAAGCATAGAGAGTATAATTCATTTAATAATATATAAATAATAGTGGATTACAAAATATATATAATATATATATATATAATTTTGTAAATATACATATAAGTATATAACTTTGAAAATATACATATAAGTATAACAAGTAGTTTTATTGCATGTATCTCAGTCCCCAAATAAATGTATAAATAGATATATATATATAATATATATATATACATATATATATATACGATATATATATATATATATATATATATATATGTATATATATATATAGATATATATATATATAGACTGAAGATATAGATCAGATATATATATATATATAGATATAGATATATGTGAAGATATAGATATACAAGTATATATATTAATATATATATATATATAGATATATATATATAGATATATCTATATATATATATATATATATCTGATCTATATATATCTATATATATATATATATATATCTTTATATTTATTATATATATATATATATATATATGTATACACTACGCATACTTACAGTGGGGTGGTATTTAGCGGTTCATGGTGATGAGGATCGAAAGTAATAACAAGCAAGCAACAGAGGTGGTTGTAGTTCAGCCGTTTCATAAAGGAAAAGAAGGTGGTTCGAGCAGCAGTGAGGTTTGGTGATGATGAATATATATCTATACGTGTATCTTTATGCAATCCTAGACGGTGATGTTAAAGGTTGGTCGTGGTGCATGGTGGAAAGGTGGCTCGTGACTTCCTTGGGTGTTAAGGAGTCGATGGTGGTGGCTAAAAGAGTACTGAACAGTAGCAACAGCCGTAGAAGGTTGTGCTTAAAACGAGCAGCAGCAGTTGTTATGGTGGTGGTGTTGCCTAGAGATGGTGGTGATTTCTCATGGCGGTAACATCAACCGAACAGCAGCAGTAGCAAAAGTAATAGCAGAGCAACCGTAGCAGCATGGTGGTAGTAGTAGTGGTTCGATGATGGTGATAGTTTCTCGATGGTAAGGCAGCTGCAGTTCGAGTAGTACAGTGGTGATGTGTAAAGGTGGCGATGTTGGTGAAGATGGTGATGCCGTGGTGTTTGGAAGGTGGTGATGAACAACAAGGTGGCAGCGGCGGTTTTGGATTCACGCAGTGGTACGTGGTGGTTCGATGGTGTTTGAAGATGAAACCATGGTGGTTGTTAAAAGGTGGTAGCCGTGAGGTGGTAAGTGGTGATGTTTATGTTCGAGTAGTAGCAGCAGTAGAACTTCATGGTGTTTTGGTGGTGTTGTTTTGATCATGGTATGTATATATATATGTATAGGTGGTGTTGGAGCCGATGGTGGTGTTCGAATGATATATATATATATCTATATCTATATATATCTGTACGTATATATATATATAACCACGCACACACACTACACACACATATACATATATATGGTTTATATGTGTGTGTGCCGAGAGATAGAGAGTGAAGGAGAAAGGTGGTTTAAGGTGTTGAATCCTATCTATGTAAGTATCTATATATATAGTCAATATATATGTATTGAAGAGGAACTAAATGTAGTGGGGTTGTTCAAAAGAAAAAGAGAAGAGCAAATGTCGACATTTTTGGTTTGCATGAAAGCAAAAATGGGGGTGGGGCGGCATTTCTATCTATATCTATATGTAGTTATAGTATTATATAGCAAGGGGGCGGTGGCTTATGAAAGAAAACAAGAGTAGTATGTCGACATACTCAACAAAGTAAATGGGGGCGGCTGGACTTAGATATTTATATTTAGTGTTAATCATCATTCGCCAGATGTTTAGTCCGTCATTTAGTCTAACTAGTTGTCGTTAAATCGCCAAAATTTAAATATAATCTTATTAAGGCTTTAGACATAATACCTTAACTATTTTAGTTGTTCGTAAGATAGTGTATTAAATAGACAAATTTATATTTAATATGAGGCTTAATACTTAATATTTCTTAATATTTTTGGATTAAATCTTAATAAAAAAAATTAAAAATTTTGTTTATCCGAAAATTGACGATTGTCACATTATCTACCCCTTAAATGAAATTTCGTCCCGAAATTTAAAGTGTATCAAGTAAAACAAAATTTTCCTTATTTACATGTTATCCTCAATGATAATAAATTAATGTTTAAAAGCTGCCTCATTTAATCTACCTAATATATAGATAATAAAATTTCAAAATTCGAATTCACCTTTCTATCTATTTCCTTTTTCGACCGTTTGAACCTGTCTGTTTTTCTACTATATAAAAAACGCTACAACACACAATTCATACTACTTTCTTTATACTTAATATTTCTTAATATTTTTGGATTAAATCTTAAATAAAAAAAAAATTTAAAAATTTTGTTTATCCGAAAATTTCTAGAAAATGTTGAACCCTCTTAT
>CM067168.1:37580185-37583522 GCA_034093135.1 Erigeron breviscapus
TCGACATTTTTGGTTTGCATGAAAGCAAAAATGGGGGTGGGGCGGCATTTCTATCTATATCTATATGTAGTTATAGTATTATATAGCAAGGGGGCGGTGGCTTATGAAAGAAAACAAGAGTAGTATGTCGACATACTCAACAAAGTAAATGGGGGCGGCTGGACTTAGATATTTATATTTAGTGTTAATCATCATTCGCCAGATGTTTAGTCCGTCATTTAGTCTAACTAGTTGTCGTTAAATCGCCAAAATTTAAATATAATCTTATTAAGGCTTTAGACATAATACCTTAACTATTTTAGTTGTTCGTAAGATAGTGTATTAAATAGACAAATTTATATTTAATATGAGGCTTAATACTTAATATTTCTTAATATTTTTGGATTAAATCTTAATTAAAAAAAAATTTAAAAATTTTGTTTATCCGAAAATTGACGATTGTCACACAAAATGAAGACAATACAGAAACAGGACCTGAGCTGAGACGGTCTGATCGCCAAACCAGCATGCCTTCCTATTATAAGGATTTTGTTTTATTGACTGAACATGAGGAAGAACCCACTTCGGTTAAAGATGCAATAAAGAGAAAAGAGTGGAGAGAAGCTATGAAGACTGAGATGGATTCAATAGTGAAAAACAACACATGGCGGTTGGTTGATTTGCCAACGGGAGAAAAATGTATCGGTCTCAAATGGGTATTTAAAATTAAAAGGAACGCGGACGGATCTCTTAACAAGCATAAGGCTCGTTTAGTTGCAAAAGGTTATTTGCAACAACCCGGTGTGGATTATGATGATGCATTTGCACCAGTGGCTCGCCTCGAGACAGTACGACTACTCGTAAGCTTGGCAGCTAAAGAAGGGTGGGAACTTCACCATCTTGATGTGAAGGCCGCGTTCCTCCATGGTGAATTAAAGGAGGACGTGTATGTATCACAGCCCGAGGGGTATATTCAAAAAGGCGAAGAATATAAAGTGTATAAATTATCTAAAGCACTATATGGTTTACGCCAAGCCCCTCGTGCATGGAACTCAAAGCTCAACAAAGTTCTTAAAGCACTCAAATTTCACAGATGCTCTCAAGAACAAGCAGTGTACCGACTAATTGATAAAAACACCATTATAATTGTTGGTGTATATGTTGACGATATGGTAGTGACAGGGAATAATGTCGAGAAGGTCAAAGAGTTCAAGAACAACATGGCCAAGAATTTTGAAATGACTGATCTTGGGAAACTCTCCTATTATCTCGGTATTGAAGTCCAGCAAAATACAGATGGTATCTTTATTACACAACAAGCCTATGCAAAGAAGATGCTTAAGGAGTTTCAGATGGATACTTGCAACCCAACTCAATTTCCTATGGATCCGGGGTTGCAACTTGTAAAGGATGACGGTACAAAGCCGGTAGATGCAACATTTTACCGAAGACAGGTGGGTAGTCTGAGGTATTTGGTACACACGTGTCCTGATATTGCATATTCAGTTGGAGTGGTCAGCAAATACATGCAAAATCCGAATGAAACTCATGCTACAGCCGTTAAACAAATACTACGTTATGTGCAAGGAACTGTTGGGTACGGGATAAAATATGAACGAAGAGGAGGAGATATGTTGGTTGGATACAGTGATAGTAGCCACAACGTCGATAAAGATGATGGTCGAAGCACAACAGGTCATGTGTTCTACTATGGAGGATCGCCTATCACATGGTGTTCCCAAAAACAGCCCGTGGTGGCATTATCATCTTGTGAAGCTGAGTTCATGGCTGTCAATGCAGCCACATGTCAAGCTTTATCGCTGAGAAGACTATTGGCTGAAGTAACGGGCAGGAAGGAAAAGAAGGTGCCGATACGGGTTGACAACAAGTCTGCTATAGCTCTGACTAAAAATCCTGTGTTTCATGGCAGAAGCAAACATATACATACTCGTTTTCACTTTATTAGAGAACGAGTCGAAGAAGGGCAAGTCTCAGTTGCATTTGTAGCCGGGAAAGAGCAAAGAGCTGATGTGTTGACGAAGGCCTTACCGCGGTTGAAGTTCAAGGAGATGCGAGATCTTATTGGAGTTCAAGAACTCCCTAGTTCGAGTCATGAATTAGGGGGAAGTGTTGAAAATTGAAGAGTTATTTCACGACTCGAACAAGACGGGTCGAGTCGAAAGGTTTAGTTCATACGAGATATGTGTGGATAAGTCCTTATTCCCCTTTCCTATCTAAAAGTTGTTAGTAGGAGTTAACTGGTTTTTAGGTTGTAGAGATAGAGTCAAACTCTAAGAGTAGTTAGAGATTATCTTTACATATGAAGAGCCTATATATTGTATTCGTTGTTTTGAGTTATTTTCAATGAAATACAAGTTTTGGTGGGGATCTCTTTGTGTTCTGATCATTAATACCAATTCCTTATACTAAAAGTCGAAACCTCGATTGAGTTATACCCGCGAATTATGAACCCGCAACACCAACAAATGACCCGCACTCGTTATTCTTTAATCACCGCTCTTTTCCATTTTAGTTATAGTTTTTCTAATGATATAAATTTAACCCTACGCCGCTACATGTACACGGATAGGGGCAGATCGAAACAAATAGAGTTTAACCCCTTACTTATGGGCCGTTAAATGTGAGCCCACCTTTGATATATTGTGTACGATCCCAACTTTATGCTGCTTCGTTTCTTTTGTACAAACTCAATGCCCAAATATCTCTTTTGACTTTGGATATATTTTTTTGTCTTGTTTATTGTTTCTTATGGCAGTTAGGAACCTAAAAAACAAACACCATCATTTTATAACCGCAGCCCGTATCCCGACTATTAATTTTTGGTATCTCGACAAAAAGAATTTGCAGCGCTAGTCGCTGCAAATACTCTTGCCACGTCATCAATCTACCATTCACCGCCATTATTGTGCTGACCCTTTGACCCGAGATTTTGCAGCGCGAGTCGCTGCAAATACTTGAGTGGGGCCCAAAATTCGAATAAAAGCCTCCGTCTCTATCTCTCTTTCATTATCAAACCAAAAAAAAAAATTACATCCTCTCATTCTCCTTCTTTCAATCCGGTTTTCCCCCATATTTTTCATCCGGCCACCGACAAAATATTAGCAGCGACATATTTGGTTTTTTTGTTGTTTATCCGTCCATCACCGCCGCGGTACAGACTTTTCCGGCGACTTTTCCGGCCACCTTTCCGGCCACTTTTCCGTCGTACTATTTGCAGCGACTTCTGGACTTTGACCAGGCCAGCCACTACTTCGGCCATACATAGCCGGCACGGTTCGTTTTTTATTGTTATAATTTGTGTTTTTGCTTGTTAATTGATTATATTGATATGTTAGTA
>CM067168.1:37584522-37681928 GCA_034093135.1 Erigeron breviscapus
TCAGATAAAGAAAGAAAGAAAGTATAGGCACACTTTAGGACATGTTGAACCTAATGTGTATCTTATGATGTTATGTATGTGTGTGATATTAACTTAAAATGCGGATTTTGTTAATATATGAAATTGGCAAACGTTTTCAAGTTATGTTATCTTACTTAGCTAATCTTATTAGCTAACACTTGTTCTTTGAAAATGTTGTGCCTTCAGGATAATCAAGTTTGAGATAGGCAAGGATTAGCTTGGTGAGACTTGGGTAGACGAATAAAGAAGCTTAGCTAAGACATTAAACGCTTAGACTTCCTTTTAGCCTCTTGTTTGGCTATTTCATTTATGATTAAAGACTTGTATTTATGTGGCATTTATGTTGGTGCCAAAGCTTGGATTTACTTTTATTGTTTTGATGATGTTAGTAGTAACACCAAATTTTAAAGGTACCATCCGTTACGGATGGGGCAGATTTTGAAAGTGATCCTTTCCGCTTATTTTAAACGCCGTTTGGCAAAGTTTTGAAAAAAAATCCAAGTTTTTAAACGACGGGTGTTACAGTATGCTTATTTAAATTGATGTCTATTTGGTGCACACATGTGCTTAAACTATAATTAGTTAAACAGGAAATAAGTTAAACGATTCAAACGGGTTGAAAGTATTGTCATTCAAATAAGCTTTTAAATCATTTTATTCAAAGAAGTACATCATTAATGTAATACTAAAGGTTTTATAATCTTACGTAACACATTACTTTTTTGGACAAAAATGTGTTTGTGGGTCAAGTCAGATATGTTTCGACCTGTTACCCGCCCCACCCATATGGCCTCCACCGGTATTTATGCATCTTATCTCCTTGTCTTGTGTTTTATTGTGTTTTATTGGTATCCCTATGTACAGTTCTATCTAGATTTTATTCATATGGCAGTTTCAATGTGCCCTTTAACCAAATTATTAGTTCTCGTGCAATACTGTAATTTATTGTTCTCCAGTCAAGAATTCATCCACTACAAATTGCCTCCAGCATTTCCAAAGAACAGTGTGCAGCACTACACAAGTCCCTCAAAGAGGTGCCTAACAATGCTCATCTACTTTAATTTATATCTGTTAAGTAGAGGTGGAAATTTTGATCTATTTACTCGTGAATGGGTTGATTTTGATTATCTTTTATCTCTAGCAATTAAATAAGAGAGCATATCTTGTCATCATGTGAAACATGTAGTGTTTATCCGTGTTTTTGCAGTTTTGAAATATTGCATGCACGCTGGGCTATGTTTGCAGCACTTGGTGCTCTAATTCCAGAGTTATTAGACCTTGTAGGTGCTTTCCATTTTGTGGAACCTGTATGGTGGCGTGTGGGCTACTCAAAGCTTCAGGTATGGATCTGCACTTTAATTTCAAGAAGCAAACACTTGTGCGAATCTAATACATTGTTATCTTGCCAATTTAATCTACAGTCGAGTTTCAGAAATGTCACTTACATTGTTAATTTAATTTTTATATTACAGCGCAATTTTATATATGTTGGCAGGGTGAGACACTGGATTACCTTGGTATCCCAGGCCTCCATTTTGCTGGAAGTCAAGGAGTGATTGTCATAGCAATCTGCCAAACTCTTCTCATGGTAACTCTTAATATCTTCCATCTTCAAATAAACCACCTTTAACATTCCTATCAATAAAATTTACATTCTCGTTTCAAAATCGACAAAATAGTTTTTGTTATATATTAGATTCAAAAATTTGTGTATTTCATGCATGCAGTTTGGGCCAGAATATGCAAGATACTGTGGCATAGAGGCTCTTGAGCCTTTAGGAATATACTTGCCTGGTGACATTAATTACCCAGGTGGTGCGCTATTTGATCCGTTGAACCTTTCTGGAGATCCCGTTGCTTTTCAGGAGCTGAAGGTGAAAGAGATTAAAAATGGTTTACCTTAATGAACCCAGGTGGTGCACTATTTGGTCTGGTTTTGTGTGGTTAGTTTACAGGCAAATCAAGGGTGAGAATACACGGATGATGATTTGGATGAAGTTCGTGAAGAATGGGCAAATTATGTGGCAAACTTCATTTACCGGTGTTGAATTTTATATAATTTAGTAGTTGTAAACTTTTATGGTTAATATTAGAATTTTATATAATTTAGCAGTTGTAAACGCATTGTTTTGATATATATGAAATGCGCTCTTTTGCTATTTGTGTATTTATTTGTATTGTGAGATTAACTGTTATTTAATGTGTGGATATTAATAATTTTATAAAAAAAAAAATTTTAAAAAAAATTGAACCATGACACGCAAATACGGTGTCATAAAATAATGTCATAAAATGCGTGTCGTAAAAGGGTGTCATAAAAGCGTGTCATAAATTTATGACGCTGAAAATGCGTGTCATAAAAATTTATGACGGGTCGATTTATGACACCAAAAAGCGTGTCATCTGACCCCTTTTATGACACGCATTCGGTGTCATTAAAGGTGTTTTTTCTAGTAGTGTCAAGGTGAGTTTCGTAAACCTCTCCCTACTCAATTGAGATTCGGGCTGAAAAGTGTACACCTACGTGCTCGTTGGATTGTTTGATTGATTTGATTGGCGGCTTATTGATTTTTTGTTTGATTGTTTGATCGATGGATGATTTTGATTGATTGTTTGATGGTTAATGACTTGATGGCCGCGCTTATGATATTGCACTATGACATTTGTATGCATACGGTATATGATTGTGATATTATGATTATTTAGGGCAGTCGTGCATACATAGAAGTCGTTTATGCCTTCAAAGGGTTTTAGATGTGGTGGGAAGGCTGCGGGTGACCCTATATATAAGCATCTAGGACTCGTTGAAAGTAAAATCCTCCTAAGTGTATGTACGTATAGTTTTGGACGATTTGTGGTATGATGGATTTGTGATTGAGATATGTTTGCGCATTATTTATTATGTAAGTCGCACCGTTAGCGCATTATTCATTATGTAAGTCGCACCGTTAGCGCATTATTCATTATGTAAGTCGCACCGTTAGCGCATTATTCATTATGTAAGTCGCACCGTTAGCGCATTGTTCATTATGTAAGTCGCACCGTTGTATGTTAGCGCATTATTCATTAAGTAAGTCGCACCGTTATTGAACGTTATTAATCGTATTATGGATCGTTGTTGTTAAACGTTGACTTGTATTGATTTGTGATATTGTGAGACCTTTTTAGGGTTTTCTTGGAACGTGATTAGGTATTCTAATCCTCGCTTATCGTTAATGGTTGTTATCCCGACACTTGTTTCCTATTACTTGTCCCTACGAACTCACCAACTTTATGTTGACCCGTTTTAGTACACTTTTCAGGTGAACAGGTTAGCTCCAAGACGTATTGAATGATTGTTTGATTGATTATGCTAGAATTGGACTTGGACCTTCCCACGGATCCGTGATTCATTTTCCCGATCAAGGGTTACGTTTATGTATGAGCCGATAATTGTATTCGTGAATGTTTGTATGGATTATTTAATCCTAATTATGTATTTAGATTGTCTCTACTTAATTTCCATGTCGTGCTGTGCTATTGGTGTAACCCTCATGATTCCGTCTTTTTTGGGTGTTACATTATAAAACCCACTTATATTCATTTCTGATGGAAACAATGGAGGAAGAAGACCATTATTAATTATCTTTATACTAGCATGGTGCCCGCGCGATGCGGCGGTGGTGGCGACAATGCGGTGGTGACGGGTGGCGGCGGCGACTGATGGTGGTGACGACGAATAGTGTAAGCTATTGATGTAAATATAATTAAAATAGTGGTTATTGTAGTTATTTTAAGACTTAAGGGACTGGTGGTGTAATTTATTTCATTAATGGTATTTTAGGTATATTAGTGGAAATAATTAAGTTAGTGAATAAAGAAAATGATGATATAGGAAAAGAGTAGGGATATTATAGTCATATTGCATAGAGTAATTTCAATACTTCCATAAATAAAAAGGGCTATTCTATGTAGGTATAGAAATGAAAGCCTAAAACTACACTTATTCTAAATTTAAAATCTCTAAATAATTAGATTACTTGCGATCTATTCAAGCTTAACTCGTTAAAATCTTGATTCAAACTGACCTTAAACACATTCGAGCCGAGTTCGGTCCTAATTATGTTTAATCAAAAAACGAATTAAGTGACAAAAAAATATAATCAATATTAATCATATCATATCATATCTAGGGCTGTAAACGAACTGAACAGTTCATGAACCGTTCAGCGGGAAGTTCGTTCGTGTTCGTTCTTTTAGTTAAATGAACGAACATGAACAAAGCTCTCGTTCGTTTCGTTGTTTGTGTTCGTTCGTTTGTGTTCGTTCATTTGTGTTCGTTCGTTTGTGTTCGTTCGTTTGCGTTCGTTCGTTTATGTTCGTCGTTCGTGAACAATAGTTTGTTTATGTTCGTGAACATTTGTTCGTTATGTTCGTTTACATACATATATATACATAATCAACTATACTATAAAAATAGTCTAAATATAAATATTTGTTTTATATAATATATATATATTATTAATACCTAATTATTTAAGAAAAGTTTAAATAAAAATACTTAATTTATAAATATTTCGTTCGTTTGTGTTCGTTCGTTTGTGTTCGTGAACATTCGTTCATGAACACAAACGAACGAACATGAACAAGTCATTATGTTCGTTTATCTGTTCGTGAACCGTTCGTTAAGTTAAACGAACGAACATGAACAAGGTCTCGTTCGTGTTCGTTCGGTTCGTTTACAGCCCTAAATTCATATCATGTATAATAGAAAAGGAATAAAGATTATAATTATCACACGTACAAAATCACTTCAAAAGGGATGGAATTTACCAAAGGGTAGATCTTGTATCTGTGATTAACGACATTGATTTAGAGATGGTTTAAAAAAACGTAGCTGTCACACCCCGTTGTAGCGGAAATACAGGGTTAACAAGTAATTGCGTACTAATCAGAAGGTAAATAGAGATTACATCCATAAATCCAAATACAAGTTATTACAAGTATAATCGTTCGAATGTGGGACCCAAAACACGGATACAAACTATCCTCAAATGGAAATGGGCCCACAAAATACAAACATAACATTTGGACAGTCTAGTACAATTAGGACTAATAATACGATAGTCCTCAGAAGTCTGACGCTAATTGTACGTCCAAGTTCAAAAGATGGCTTCTAAAATGCCATATACGCTTCCAAAACTTACTGTTGGTTCCCTGAAAAGCATGAAATTTGAGAGGATCAACTATCGAAATAGTTGGTGAGCTTACAGTGTGTTTGACCAAATGTTTAGTCGTCATTGATACAACACAATGACCAGTAGTTATAAATGACCAGACAGTTAGAATACTACATCTAACAAAACTTTTATTTCAAGATAGTCAGAATACCACATCTGACAGCATATGACAGTCAGAATACAACATCCGACAATTTAACCAAGACAGTCAGAATACAACATCGACAATTTAACCAAGACAGTCAGAATACAACATCCGACAATTTAACCAAGACAGTCAGAATACAACATCCGACAATTTAACCAAGACAGTCAGAATACAACATCGACAATTTAACCAAGACAGTCAGAATACAACATCCGACAATTTAACCAAGACAGTCAGAATACAACATCCGACAATTTAACCAAGACAGTCAGAATACAACATCCGACAATTTAACCAAGACAGTCAGAATACAACATCCGACAATTTAACCAATAGGGGGAAACATTTTAGTTTGTCAAACACAAAGAAACATCTTAATCAGCCATCACACGGCAATTCAACGTCATTTTACCCAACATTTAATAAATGACATGTATACACATTTTCGACAGCCGTCAACATGGCAAAATTTAAGTCAAATGATCTAAGTATCCAAGTCACATGGCATACTCACAAAACAATCATTTATTTAACAAATAGTGTATACAACAGTGCATGCTTTTTCAGGCCCAAAGTAAAAGGAAAAGGGCGCCATAAACTCACCTTAGCGATCTAAATGCTAAAAGTATAATGTAGCTCGAGAAGATCCACAGTCAATTCTCCTGGTTATCCAAAACCTATGATATCATTACCAAAATGAGGATCAAATCCCTTGACGACGGGTATCCTACGTACAACTACTTAGCTATGTGTGTGTGTGTGTGTGTGTGTGTGTGTGTGTGTGTGTGTGTGTGTGTGTGTGTGTGTGTGTGTGTGTGTGTGTGTGTGTGTGTGTGTGTGTGTGTGTGTGTGTGTGTGTGTGTGTGTGTGTGTGTGTGTGTGTGTGTGTGTGTGTGTGTGTGTGTGTGTGTGTGTGTGTGTGTGTGTGTGTGTGTGTGTGTGTGTGTGTGTGTGTGTGTGTGTGTGTGTGTGTGTGTGTGTGTGTGTGTGTGTGTGTGTGTGTGTGTGTGTGTGTGTGTGTGTGTGTGTGTGTGTGTGTGTGTGTGTGTGTGTGTGTGTGTGTGTGTGTGTGTGTGTGTGTGTGTGTGTGTGTGTGTGTGTGTGTGTGTGTGTGTGTGTGTGTGTGTGTGTGTGTGTGTGTGTGTGTGTGTGTGTGTGTGTGTGTGTGTGTGTGTGTGTGTGTGTGTGTGTGTGTGTGTGTGTGTGTGTGTGTGTGTGTGTGTGTGTGTGTGTGTGTGTGTGTGTGTGTGTGTGTGTGTGTGTGTGTGTGTGTGTGTGTGTGTGTGTGTGTGTGTGTGTGTGTGTGTGTGTGTGTGTGTGTGTGTGTGTGTGTGTGTGTGTGTGTGTGTGTGTGTGTGTGTGTGTGTGTGTGTGTGTGTGTGTGTGTGTGTGTGTGTGTGTGTGTGTGTGTGTGTGTGTGTGTGTGTGTGTGTGTGTGTGTGTGTGTGTGTGTGTGTGTGTGTGTGTGTGTGTGTGTGTGTGTGTGTGTGTGTGTGTGTGTGTGTGTGTGTGTGTGTGTGTGTGTGTGTGTGTGTGTGTGTGTGTGTGTGTGTGTGTGTGTGTGTGTGTGTGTGTGTGTGTGTGTGTGTGTGTGTGTGTGTGTGTGTGTGTGTGTGTGTGTGTGTGTGTGTGTGTGTGTGTGTGTGTGTGTGTGTGTGTGTGTGTGTGTGTGTGTGTGTGTGTGTGTGTGTGTGTGTGTGTGTGTGTGTGTGTGTGTGTGTGTGTGTGTGTGTGTGTGTGTGTGTGTGTGTGTGTGTGTGTGTGTGTGTGTGTGTGTGTGTGTGTGTGTGTGTGTGTGTGTGTGTGTGTGTGTGTGTGTGTGTGTGTGTGTGTGTGTGTGTGTGTGTGTGTGTGTGTGTGTGTGTGTGTGTGTGTGTGTGTGTGTGTGTGTGTGTGTGTGTGTGTGTGTGTGTGTGTGTGTGTGTGTGTGTGTGTGTGTGTGTGTGTGTGTGTGTGTGTGTGTGTGTGTGTGTGTGTGTGTGTGTGTGTGTGTGTGTGTGTGTGTGTGTGTGTGTGTGTGTGTGTGTGTGTGTGTGTGTGTGTGTGTGTGTGTGTGTGTGTGTGTGTGTGTGTGTGTGTGTGTGTGTGTGTGTGTGTGTGTGTGTGTGTGTGTGTGTGTGTGTGTGTGTGTGTGTGTGTGTGTGTGTGTGTGTGTGTGTGTGTGTGTGTGTGTGTGTGTGTGTGTGTGTGTGTGTGTGTGTGTGTGTGTGTGTGTGTGTGTGTGTGTGTGTGTGTGTGTGTGTGTGTGTGTGTGTGTGTGTGTGTGTGTGTGTGTGTGTGTGTGTGTGTGTGTGTGTGTGTGTGTGTGTGTGTGTGTGTGTGTGTGTGTGTGTGTGTGTGTGTGTGTGTGTGTGTGTGTGTGTGTGTGTGTGTGTGTGTGTGTGTGTGTGTGTGTGTGTGTGTGTGTGTGTGTGTGTGTGTGTGTGTGTGTGTGTGTGTGTGTGTGTGTGTGTGTGTGTGTGTGTGTGTGTGTGTGTGTGTGTGTGTGTGTGTGTGTGTGTGTGTGTGTGTGTGTGTGTGTGTGTGTGTGTGTGTGTGTGTGTGTGTGTGTGTGTGTGTGTGTGTGTGTGTGTGTGTGTGTGTGTGTGTGTGTGTGTGTGTGTGTGTGTGTGTGTGTGTGTGTGTGTGTGTGTGTGTGTGTGTGTGTGTGTGTGTGTGTGTGTGTGTGTGTGTGTGTGTGTGTGTGTGTTGTGGAGGATTTGAAAGTATTTTGGTGATTTGTGTGTGTTCTGTGTGTGTGTGTGTGTGTTTGTCAGGCAATTTTAAGAAAAGGGGTGATGGGGGGTTTGTTGGTTAATTTCCCTCCATTCAAACATAATTAAGCCCATGTGGCTTCTTTTGTGATATTTTTGTACCCTTAATTCGGTAAAATGCCTACGATTAAATACCGTTTGACCCAAAGGTTAAAATGTAAAGTGAAGGTATTTTCCCTCGTGTCATTTTAATTAAGACAAGTCAATAAAGTTTCGTCAAAGTGAACTTTATAATATTAAGTCTAGACAGTCTATTTACTGTGTTCAATTATAACATTTAAATCTTAATTTAACGTTATTTTAAGACTCGGCATTCGTCTAAATAGCTAATAGTCTACGTCACAAGGATACGCCTAATTGAACTATAACGAATGTTCAATTAACTAACAATTTCCACGTCATAATCTCTATATTAGACGAAATTATAATAATGATCGAGATTAGGACTAACCCGTTGTTAATAAATTACGAGTTGTCACAGTAGCATGAACACTCCTTGAGTCGAAACTCATGTCACAATTTTGACAACTACATAAGGATAATTACTTTATTGTCGAACTCATTACTCTTATATCATCGATCAAACGGCCCAAACTTATGGATGACGACCCTGTCTCACTAATCGATTCCTTAGCAAGATTTGCCCAAATATTCGTATTTTTTGTAAACACATCTCGTTTCACATCCATGATTTCTCTCACAGCCTTTTCAACAATCAACCGATCACAAGTATCTTTTACGTCGATTCCAGCTTTCCATACCTCTCCTACAAATCGACTATTCACTAGTTGGTCCACGTAGAACGGCCGACATATCATTGGAATACCTTGGACTATGCTCTCCAAGGTCGAGTTCCACCCACTATGTGTCAAAAACCCACCAACGGCTCGATGGGCTAGGACATCTTCTTGTGGTGCCCAATCTACTATGCACCCCATTTTTTTTGAATACTCGAGTAATTCATTCGGAACAATAGACTTGTCGTACTCACCAGTGATTGACCCTGGGCGTCTCACCCACAAGAAAGGTTTGTTACTATTTACCAAGCCATGCCATACTTCGAGCATCTGGTCAAAAGTCAAGGTTGCCATACTTCCAATGCTGACATAAACAACCGTTTTTGTAGGGAATTTATCGAGCCATGACAAGCAAGTTTGATCTTCCTTCCAAACGCTGTTTGAGAACGCGGTTTTAGGGGTCTCATTGGGAATGAGTCGGGCTTTGTGTAAAGAGTGTAACGGGCCTATAGTGTAAATGTTTGGGCAAAGCTTTCTCAAGTTTGGGAGTACTAGACCATCTAACTCTTCGAATGTGTTGAGTATGAGCCCTTGAGTCCGAGGAATCGTTTGGGCTTCTTTTAAGGTACGTTGAATTTCAGGGTCTGACATATTCTTTTTACGACAAAATTCAGCAAGATCCCGTTTACGCAGAACATGTTCAGTGCCAGCCACAATTTTGATCGGTTCGTCTAAATCATTTCCTACAAAGCAACAAAAACAAAATATGCCATTTATAGTTTGTTTGTTGCTTTAACGAAAATACTATAAATCATACATTTGTAATTGTTTAATCGAATGGTTAAATCACTTTGTTAAATAACTTGGACAATGTGCTACTCCTTTGAACATTTAACTTAGTTTTAACCTTTTTCAATATCAATTTCCACACAAAACCAGATATATGATCACATATATGATGATCAGTTAACACAATGTCAAACTTCTAGTATGTAAGCTAGCTAGCGCGCGTATCATATCTTATGCAATTATCTTTTAATGAAACGGTTTTAGCGCACATATCATTAAGGCCGGGGTTTCTTATATATGTAGTTTTTTAACCTTAATGAATTAAGACTCTCTATATCTTATTTTTCATTCATTAAGACTGTCTATATCTTATTTCTCGTTCAGTAAGTATGGTGTTGGTTTCGATACACGTAACGTATTACTAGTTCATTATTTATTAGATAAAAACTAATATATATAATCTGTATACAGAGACGGAGCCAGGATTTAACATTGAGGGAGCTCAACTGTAATTTTTTCTTGATCGTTGTACACAATATAATGTGAAAGATATAACCATTTAATAAAATGTTAGTAAAATAGAGTTTTATTACGGTGGTTTACTTTTATGGACCCAATGCAAAGGTTTTACTTGCACACGTCATGGCTAGAAATCAAACATTTATAGATTGGGGGTGGCTCGGCTCGAAATGACCATTGTACTAGTCGGCTATGAGCTAGCCTTGCAATGGAAAGCATGGACGGTTGGAGGGGGCTAAGCACCCGCCAGTCCCCCTACTGGCTCCGCCCCTGTCTATATATTAAATGTTACATTTTGTATAGATGATGTACAAACCTTTGAAAGGAAGATGGCCAGCTTCAATAAGGTTATGGAGATGGAAATAAGAAGTCCACAAGCAGCATGGACTAATGGTTTCAAAGCTAAGAACCGGAGTAGACGTTTCAAAACCAACTTCCGCCGCAAAACTAAACACCCCATCCAATATCATCACCGTGACCGGCCGCTTAGATCTCTTACTCATACTACCCGAAACAATCATCTCCCTAAAAAGTGGTTTTGTCACTACATCTATAGCATCCATAACCTCTTGAAACCGGTCTCCAGAGACGGGGTTTTCATGCTCCAGCCCATCTGGTATTGTCTCGAATTGGAAGTTAGGGTAGCGGCTAAAACGAGACAATACCTGAGTGTGGCGGAGGAGAGGACCGTGGATGTGATTAGTGTTAAGAAAGGTGACATGAATGCCGGAAACACAAAGGAGTTCGGCTAACTTTAAGAAACAATTAACCGGGCCTTGGAATGGAATCGGAAAGAGTAATACGTGGGGTTCGAGAGGGGTTTTACTATGGACTTCTTGATAAGTTTTTCCCATTTTTGGAAGGATTTCGAGCTTCTTAATTATTATGATATAGGGTGATATATATAGCTAATAAGAATGAACTTAATTAATAACCATATATGGAAATAATTTAGTAGAACGTTAGTAAGTAATCATACCATTTGTGGGAATAAATATAAGTTGAACTTGCAAGGTAATGTTTCTAAATATTGGTAACGTTCAATTTTTTATCGGGGTTCATGCGAATATACCTAAATTCGAATATTACGATTAGATTAAAGTCCACTTGATGGACGGCCAGATTGGTTAAAGGCATATTATATGTTCACAACTTGGAGAGTTAGCATTAACTAAATGATTTGTATTTAGAGATCTATTATCTATATATTATAATTTGTAAAACTAAATATAAAAGTAAACATTGGAATCGTAAGTGCAAATTCAAATGGGTAATAACACTAATTCCAATTGATGCTTCGACTAATTTTATATTGGTCGATTAACTTTTTCGTGGCATAGAAATGATAAAGAGGCATTTAGAAACAAATCCTAATGCTAATTTTAATACTAATTAGATTAACATTTAGACATAAAGAAAACTTTTAAAACCTAATTATTATTTTTTTGAAAAGTGAATTTCGCTTGAAAATTCGTGTCTCGATTCGATAGCGAAAGGTCTAGCATACGTTGTCTTAACTGGGTCCACGGCTCCACGCTAGAGAGCTCATTCGAAGTAAAAATGTCTATTTCAAATACCCGATGGGGGGAAAACCCCCTACTAATCCGCCCGAAGGCACGACGATTAATAGGGATAAACCTTTCCCCTTCAAACTTGAACATGGGTATTCTTAAGTCAAGCCTTCATAAAGGGACCTAATTATTTAATATGGGACTTCCATTTATCAAAAGTCAAAATATTGGTTTCTTTCGGCGTAAAATAAAAATGAAAAAAAAATATCGATCAGTACTTTGGATAAGATTTCAAAGAACTATGCGGTTTTAGGTTTAAATTTTAATATAAAGAAAATGCGTTTAAAGATTATAAAAAGAAGCTTGCACGTAAGAAGTTATGTTTTTTAATATGGAGTTAACTATACGAAAAGTATCTTTCTATTTGATAAAAGAGGATCTCAAAAAAAACTTTTTAAATTTTTTGCCAAGTGGCAGCCTCTCCTCTTTCCTAAGCTAGCCTCTCATCAAAATAAATCCTAACAATATAAAATAATATAAGTTTTCTGGAAAAGCAAACATAGATCCGAAACTATTGATTATTTTAGATTTTAGATTTTAATAACAATTTTATAAGAAAAAATATAAGGATTTTATAGTTAAGCAAATAATTGAGATTCTTATTTTTATTCAACTATCCCAAATCAAATCCGACTTTTCATCGATTGATTTTTGTTTGAACATTTTATCAATTGATTTAAATATCAATTCTAAAAATTATACTTATAAAGATAAACTATGGATGGTGATTCATGAAATGATCGTCTTGAATCCCACGGATCATCTTCTGGTATTTTTCTTCTCTTTTTTTGATATTGTTTATTTATATATTTTTAATTTAATGATCATTGTATTTTGTTTTTTACTCGATAAAATTGAAACCCCGTGCTGCGGGGTCTCAATTTTCGTTTTGAAATGGTTGTGTTGTATTAGTGTACTTGCGTTGCACCTCCAACTGTCTAATTAAAAATCATTATGTCATCGATAAGTTTGTTTCAAACGTACATTAATTTAAGGTCAAAACCACATTAGCTTTCGTCTGAGCGTTACGAAGTTTCAATTATTGTGATCACATTTTGTTATTTATGATGTGCCGCTATATATGTTAACTTCAAACTTTTGACATATTAAATAAATATTGATTCAAAACAATACCACAAAAGCATCTAAAAGTTTATAGTATAGAATACATATACATATATTTAATATGACAATAAACCAAAAATAAAAAAGAAAAGGAAAAAAAGTCTAACGAAAGTATCAATATATTAGGTGAAAACCCAAAGAAGAATGTGTGCAAAAACCAAATAGGGGTACATAACTGTACGGGATATGACCATAATTCCATATAAATTTTTCGGTAAAATAAATCCATATAAATTATATAACAACAAAGAGTATTTTGGTAGTATTGGGGAAATGAAAATACCCTAACCATCAAAGATTAATGAAGCAATGATACCTGTGAATCGAAATGCAATACATGGGTATATTAGAGCAGGCGATTGTCTGAATTTAGATGAAAGAAGAGTAAGAGATGAAAGGGTTAAAGAATAGTAGGTGAAAAGCAAATAATAAAGAGTTAAAATAAAAAGAGAAAATACGTGAAAGACATGTAAACTTCACAGGTGTTATATCAACAGTTATAAGAAAAAAATAATAATATCTTTGACTACTGTAGCTGCTACAGTAACAGCTGGGCGAATCGTTACTCGCCACACATGCAAGTTACTCTCTCCGTCCCATCATATGTGTTATTTTGAATTTTTAAAGTATATGTTTTAACTTTGACCTTAAATATTTTTAATTGTGTTATATAATATTCGATAAAAGTTATATCATGATAAAAATAATCTAAAATCAATCATTCATATAACTTTATCAAGTATATATACATAAACAAATATATTTAAGATCAAAGTTGACAAAAATAAGACTTTGAAAATTTAAAACTGGACATTTCTAATGGGACGGAGGAAGTACTATTCATTAGGTACATAATGGTATGGGACGTGGACACAAAAAAGTTGCAATATATTGGTTAGAAACTCAAAGGAAAAAAAATGCAAAAAACCAATAAATAACACGTAATTAAAAATCCAAACGGAATGCGATACAGCAAAATCCGAATAATAGTTTGAGATGTACAGTGGACGAATAGTAACTCGCCATGCATTCACATTAATATATCATACCATTATATATCATACCCACTTTTTATCAATTGAAAAAATCTTGTGGCAAATAATATCATTTTGAGATTCAGGTGGTTGTTTGGTTTACTTTTTTGGATAATGGGTTGATTTGCTTTAGTAAATTGTGCTGCAAATTGGTTCCAGTGAGTGGGTTACTGCAAGAGTCCACTATTTTTAATAGTGCTACTGTTTTCGGGTTTTGTATCCATGATTGTTGATGGTGATCCGTTGTATGCTCTGTTAATTATAGCTGGTCTTCGTTTCTTTAGTTTGTAATCCTCTGAATGGTGTTGACAGTGATCATGGTCAATTTTTTTATTTGAAGATCCCATTGTTGTATTATTGTTATTGTAAGGCCTACATACATTGTGCATTACTTTGAGCGGTCATCATCTGGATAGTTTTGGTGTTCCTATTCTTATGTATTCTGAAGTTGGGAACATAAGGGAGACCGTAAACATATATATATGCAACCCTTGAGCGGTTTTTCAAGGGTATGTATCTGTAGTTACAATTGAAACATAGATATGGATATGAAACTGTAAAAGTGCAAACATCTAATTTCATGACTGCTACATTTTGATTCTAATTTCAGTAAAGGAGGATAGGCAAGTTGCAATTTGTGTGTATTTTTTAAATTAGCACCATTAAGGTTGTGATAGCATCTTCATGGCCATGATTTTTGGAGCGATGTGTAAACGTATTTTTATTGTATATAAGTTATTATAACTTTTGTTTCCTTGAAAATGTAGCAGTACATCTTGTATAGTATTTTTCCACTTCATATGCAGTATTTGTAAAAGCTACAATTCACCTAAGCAAATTGGAACGTGAGGAGCAATACTTGCTAAACCTCTGTATTTTTATAAGGATGAAAGCTATTATGGTTACATTTTGTGATACACTCACATGGCTAATTTCCTTGCGGCTGGTATACTAGCTGAACTAGAATAATTAATATTAGTGAGTTAACACAACAATTTTGGTCATCTATCTTTATGTACTTCATTTTGTATTTATAACTTATCTTATTGTAGTTTGTCTCATGGTTTGTTTATATGATACTATCAATGTAAATAAGTTATATCAAACTAAAAAAATTTACAATTTCTAATTTACTACTTATATCCGGGTAATCACCCGGGTTGATTAGCTAGTTATAGATAAAAAAAAAAAGTTAATAATGGAAAAAACTAGAGATGTTTTGATTGTGAAAAATATTTTTTAGCTTTTCCATTTCTAACTTTCTAAAAAATGAAAAGGATTTCTATTTTTCATAAATGAAAATTTTGGAAATGCGTTATATTTAATAAATCTTATTTTTATTTTCTACATTAGAAAATATGTTAAAAATGTGGAGATGGGGAGCAGGGGGATAGATAATAAAAATAGAAAATAAAAAACAACAAAAAAGATATTTTTAAGTTTTCCATTGAAAAATAGAAAACATTGTTTTCCGATTTTTAGAAAAAAAAAATCTTGAAAGACTATAATTTAAACGTATTTTATGTTTTCTTAAAAAGTAAAAATAAAAATAAAAACGAAAAGTATATTCCCCAATTTATCAAACGCGCCTTAATGTTTTCAAAAAGTTTATTTGGCTTTTTCACATTGAGATTTAGGTGAGTGTGACAATGCCAAAACCAAGTAAGCAGAGTTTTATTTGTATTTCGTTTTGTTTATTATATAGCAAACGACCGTAGTTTTGATAAATTGATGTATCTCTAACTAACCGATTGTCTCTAAAACAATTGTCTTTTATATAGTTTAAATGTAGGATCTATTATGCGAGACAGATCTCTGACATATACCCAATTAAGACAACGTGTAATAGAGTTTTTGTAATTCGCGAGTAATTCATACCTTCAAATAAAATGTATCAAGTGTAGATTAAGACTAGTAAGAAACTCAATTGTAATTTGACTTTGTTTTTTTTTTATATACATTGTAACATCCGTGAATTTTGACCCGTTGACTTTACGTGTAATATGACTAACAATATAAGTTAATGATGTATTTGGGTCGTTTTATGAATTAAATGACAATGTGTTATATTCGGGTCGATAATATGTTTTGATCGGTGCTTAAATGTCTAACGATTGTATTTTGGCTTGTGAAGGGAAACGGGTCGGCCGTGGGTCATCCACGACCCATCAGCCCTTTTGACCCATTTCCACCCCTTATCTTCTCACTACCTCTCTTTTTTTTATCTCTTTCTCATTTTCCCTCTTAATTAAAAAGCAAAGCATTTCATCTCTTAAATCTCATTTCTATTGAATCATTTTGGTGTTTTGGAGCTGGTTAAACTCGGAATCATCATCGTCTTCATCTCCTTATTGTCTAGTAAAGAATTCAGTTTCTAAGTGCAAGCATTTTACCCATTTTGCCATAAATCGGGTTCTAGCTCGGGAAGGAAGTTTTGGTAAGTCTAATTCACCCCTTTTGCATCTATTTATGTTTGGTTATTCATTTATGGTCATTTCGAGTATTTACATGTCCTAAAACGACTTAAAATGGAGTTTGGGTCAATTTAGGGTTAATTAGGGTTTTGATTAGGGTTAGAATGATTTGGAAGTAATTTTTATGTTTTTGGTCGAATTTGTGGAATGGGTTATGTGTATTTATGTTTAATGGTGCTTAGTTATGCTTCAAAACAAGTTTCAAACTCTTGTAGATCGTTTTGGGATGATTTGGGTCGAATTTGGGTGAGTTTGGTTCGGAATTCTGCAGGAAACAAAACTGCAGCTGCTGTATTTGGTCTCACTGCGGCGCAGTGGCAAGGACTGCCTTGACTGCGGCGCAGTGGCTATTCTCTGACCTTCTGCATCGTTTAGCCTCACTGCGGCGCAGTAGCAAGGCAATGCCTTGACTGCGGCGCAGTGAGATACTACTGGGAAATTCGCGCGTCAGTTTTCAAACGTTAATAACTTTTGAACCGTAAGTCCGTTTTAGTCGTATGACCTATCGTTGGAATCGTGAGAGAGCCTAGTTTCTTGTAGTAACACTCATTTTGTATGAATCTTCTTCCCATTTCTAAAAATGTCGAGTCAAATGCGTCTTGTTCTTACTCGATAAAGTTGTAGAAGTGTTTAGGGGTTTGTGACTTGACTTAAATATGCTAAACCAACTTGTTTAAGGTTGTAGAGTTAACATTATGGTATTATGATGTATATTTATGGGGCTGAATCGGAAGAACCTCAACAGGAAGCTCAACCGGAGGTACAAGGAGGTAGAGGTAGGGGCCGTGGTAGAGGTCGTGGTAGAGGCCAAGGAAGGGGTCGTGGTGAAGCTCCTAAGCCAAACATGGCTGAGGTGATCGCTCAAACGATCACCAATATCATGCCGACCATTATTGCTCAAGTCACGGCAAGTCTTGGGCAAAACAATGGGCCTCAAAACAATGAAGCCCCAGAAAATGTGAATAATAAAAATGCTCAACCTCAGGCCGTGGAAAACGAAGAAGAGGAACCAGTGGGAGTTGATAACCGCATGCCCATGTATAATCAATATGGGGGATACCGACAGGGGTGTATATTTAAGGACTTCAAAAGCTGTGGAGCACCGGAGTTTAATGGAAGAGGTGGTCCCACTGAGTGCATAAGGTGGTTTGAAGAGATTGAGGCAGTGATTGAAAGAAGTCATTGCACATACGACGACCGGATTTCTTATGCATCCGGCATGTTTAGACATGACGCCTTGAGTTGGTGGAACCAAGAGATAACTCTTGGGCGGACTTATAACTTGGAATGGATCGATTTCAAGAACAAAGTGAAGGCAAAGTTTTGTCCTCCCTATGAACTACAAAACTTGACCATTGAGTTTGCTAATCTCAACATGGACGGATCCGATTACAAGAGCTATGTTAGACGATTTCAAGAGTTGTCTACCCTCATTCCTCACTTGGTGGGTTCCGAGTCTCGGGCCATCCAGAAGTTTGTATTGGGCTTGAATCCTCAAGTCCTATCTTATGTGAATTCTAACATGCCTACTTCTTTGGCCGATGCTGTTAACCGAGCCGGGAGTGTGACTGAAGACTTGTTGAGGAGCGGTGTCTTGAGCAAATCCTCAACAAACAAGAGAAAAGAAGTGGGAGAGTCAAGTAGGGTAAAGAAAATGGGAAGGTTTGACCCCAAAAATGCTAATAGGGGTACGGTGATGGCGGCAGTGGAACCGGCCAGGAAAGCTTATACTGGACCCCATCCTTTCTGTGGGAGATGCAACCAACATCACCCCGCCAATGTCCAATGCAGAGCATGCTTTAATTGTAACCAAGTGGGGCACCTCTCCAGAGATTGTAGGGCTCCAAGAACGGGCCCAATGAATGTGGCTCCTGTTCGGGCCGTCCCTCCTCAAGGTAATCAACGAAGAGGTGAATGTTTTGAATGTGGTAGTCGTGACCACTATCGTAATAATTGTCCTCGATGGGTGGGACAACAAGTTCAAGTAGACGTCCACCCCAACCAACTACAAATGGTCGAGCCTAACCAAAACCGGGGACAACAATGCCATCAAGTGCAACCACGCGGCCGAGCCTTTGCGGCCAATGCAAATGAAGCCTGCAACGATCCCAACGTAGTAGCAGGTACCTTTCTTCTTAATGGTCACTATGCAACAGTTTTGTTTGATTCTGGAGCCGATTATAGCCTTGTGTCTTCTAGTTTTGTTCCTTTGATTGACGTGCTTCCGTGTGCTCTAAGTTATGTGCTTGTCACACCCCGCCCTAGACGGAATATGACGTACATGGATTCACAACACAAGATATACTGAACGACATAAAACATTGTCGTTTTAAAATACATTTATATAAAAGCATTGTTCACAATTTTATATTACAATTTATGAAAGATATTATCCTTGAAAACATTTATTCAATATTAAACAGTAGATAGAGAGTCTTTAGAAATTGAAGAGTCTTTACTAAAGTCTGAGGGTAGATCGTGGTCCTTCATGTAATATGCAGCGTATAGTGGTCCCATGCACAGAGTATCATCTAGTTACCTGAGAATACATGCTAAAATACGTCAACATAAAGTTGGTGAGTTCCATAAGTTTTTCAATTGTAATACCCAAACCTCCTTCGTATAGTCTACAACACAAGAGAGCTCGGTAGCTCCAAATGAACGCACAAAGAAGCGCAAGGGCAAAGGTATGCGATAAACGCGATTTAAAAACCCGCCCTTTTAGGAGGCTAGCGCACTCCGACTTATACCTCTCTTAGAGTTTGTTCAAATGGGTGAGCCGGTGTATCTCAAGGTTGTAAAACTAAAAACCGGATTTTTTTAAAAAATACTTTTCAACATTCCAGAGTGACCATTGCCTTACCGCAATATCCAGTGTTTATGATACAATCTAAAGCAAAGAGTATCATAGGTTTTGTATATAAAAATATAGAGTATGAACCACAAGATTTAGAGTAACTATTTGATCACACAATGGATCGAATAGAATATAAGAGTAGATACTGTATACATCAAGTTCTAAGCTCATGAACCGAACTAGACAAGTGTGTGTTTATTTGCCTCCATAGTAGGTACCTTGTTCAGGGTACCCTAAGCTTTCCAAATATAATGCATCCGTATCCAGTTGGTATGACCAACACGAATGGGGGTGCCTACCCCAATAGTACTATTCAATATACCCACGTTTATGTTTCCATAATTAATCGTTCATGATGGTGAGGACTTTGAGTGAACAGAGCAACTTAGAATCAACCATATATACATTTCTGGAGTACTTGTGTTCATCATAACAGTAAAGAGTATGTATTTTACCCCGAAGGTAAAATAAATAAAGTGGAGTTACAAAATATATATAATATATATAATTTTGTAAATATACATATAAGTATAACAAACAGTTTTTATGCATGTATCTCAGCCCCTAAATAAATAAAAGAGTTGAAAAGGGGATTATAGAAACTCACATAGTATATTATATATCATATAGTTTTGCAATTGTTCTTCAAAGTTTCGTATATATATAACATAAAGTAATTATTATGCATGTATCTCAGTCCCCGAAATAAATCATATAAAAGAATTAAAAAGGGGAATATGGAAACTCACCTTAGTGATGCAGCGGAAATGATTTCTTAGAAGAATTTAATTTTACCTTTACTATTTACAATTTACTTTTACCTTTACTATTTACAATTTACTTTTACCTTTACTATTTAAAATTTACTTTTACCTTTACTATTTAAAATTTACTTTTACCTTTACTATTTAAAATTTACTTTTACCTTTACTATTTTAAAATTTACTTTTTACCTTTACTATTTAAAATTTACTTTTTACATTTACTATTTACAATTTACTTTTACCTTTACTATTTACAATTTACTTTTACCTTTACTATTTAAAATTTACTTTTACCTTTACTATTTAAAATTTACTTTTTACCTTTACTATTTAAAATTTACTTTTACCTTTACTATTTACAATTTACTTTTACCTTTACTATTTAAAATTTACTTTTACCTTTACTATTTACAATTTACTTTTACCTTTACTATTTAAAATTTACTTTTACCTTTACTATTTACAATTTACTTTTACCTTTACTATTTACAATTTACTTTTACCTTTACTATTTACAATTTACTTTTACCTTTACTATTTACAATTTACTTTTACCTTTACTATTTAAATTTACTTTTTACCTTTACTATTTAAAATTTACTTTTACCTTTACTATTTAAAATTTACTTTTACCTTTACTATTTACAATTTACTTTTACCTTTACTATTTACAATTTACTTTCTACCTTTACTATTTACAATTTACTTTTACCTTTACTATTTACAATTTACTTTTACCTTTACTATTTAAATTTACTTTTTACCTTTACTATTTACAATTTACTTTTACCTTTACTATTTACAATTTACTTTTACCTTTACTATTTAAAATTTACTTTTACCTTTACTATTTAAAATTTACTTTTTACCTTTACTATTTAAAATTTACTTTTACCTTTACTATTTAAAATTTACTTTTACCTTTACTATTTACAATTTACTTTTACCTTTACTATTTACAATTTACTTTTACCTTTACTATTTACAATTTACTTTTACCTTTACTATTTAAAATTTACTTTTACCTTTACTATTTAAAATTTACTTTTACCTTTACTATTTTAAAATTTACTTTTTACCTTTACTATTTAAAATTTACTTTTTACATTTACTATTTAAATTTACTTTTACCTTTACTATTTACAATTTACTTTTACCTTTACTATTTTAAAATTTACTTTTTACCTTTACTATTTAAAATTTACTTTTACATTTACTATTTACAATTTACTTTTACCTTTACTATTTTAAAATTTACTTTTTACCTTTACTATTTAAAATTTACTTTTACCTTTACTATTTACAATTTACTTTCTACCTTTACTATTTACAATTTACTTTTACCTTTACTATTTAAAATTTACTTTTACCTTTACTATTTAAAATTTACTTTTTACCTTTACTATTTACAATTTACTTTTACCTTTACTATTTTAAAATTTACTTTTTACCTTTACTATTTAAAATTTACTTTTTACATTTACTATTTACAATTTACTTTTACCTTTACTATTTACAATTTACTTTTACCTTTACTATTTTAAAATTTACTTTTTACCTTTACTATTTAAAATTTACTTTTTACATTTACTATTTACAATTTACTTTTACCTTTACTATTTAAAATTTACTTTTACCTTTACTATTTACAATTTACTTTTACCTTTACTATTTACAATTTACTTTTACCTTTACTATTTTAAAATTTACTTTTTACCTTTACTATTTAAAATTTACTTTTACCTTTACTATTTAAAATTTACTTTTACCTTTACTATTTACAATTTACTTTTACCTTTACTATTTAAAATTTACTTTTACCTTTACTATTTATAATTTACTTTTACCTTTACTATTTAAAATTTACTTTTACCTTTACTATTTAAAATTTACTTTTACCTTTACTATTTAAAATTTACTTTTACCTTTACTATTTACAATTTACTTTTACCTTTACTATTTACAATTTACTTTTACCTTTACTATTTTAAAATTTACTTTTTACCTTTACTATTTAAAATTTACTTTTACCTTTACTATTTACAATTTACTTTTACCTTTACTATTTACAATTTACTTTTACCTTTACTATTTTAAAATTTACTTTTACCTTTACTATTTAAAATTTACTTTTACCTTTACTATTTTAAAATTTACTTTTTACCTTTACTATTTAAAATTTACTTTTTACATTTACTATTTACAATTTACTTTTACCTTTACTATTTACAATTTACTTTTACCTTTACTATTTTAAAATTTACTTTTACCTTTACTATTTAAAATTTACTTTTACCTTTACTATTTTAAAATTTACTTTTTACCTTTACTATTTAAAATTTACTTTTTACATTTACTATTTAAATTTACTTTTACCTTTACTATTTACAATTTACTTTTACCTTTACTATTTACAATTTACTTTTACCTTTACTATTTAAAATTTACTTTTACCTTTACTATTTACAATTTACTTTCTACCTTTACTATTTACAATTTACTTTTACCTTTACTATTTAAAATTTACTTTTACCTTTACTATTTACAATTTACTTTTACCTTTACTATTTAAAATTTACTTTTTACCTTTACTATTTAAAATTTACTTTTTACCTTTACTATTCACCGTTACTATTCACAGTCACTATTCACAGTCACTATTCACGATCACTATTCATAAATACAATTTTTAGATACGATTACTATTCACGGATACGGTACTATTCATAAATACAGTTATTGATAGTATAAGTATGAAAAAGTATTTATAAACAACTCTCAAATATCTATTTGAGTGCTTGGCAATAATTGTCCATAATTTATTTAAGATTTATTTGTTCAGTTTTATTATGCCATACTATGTTTATTCATTTTATAAAAATTTAAATATTACATGTAATAGTCAATAGTCAACCTGAAATTTTGGCGGTTGTCACAGTCTTGATATTGAAATGGTAAATGGTGCTCTAACTAAACTTAGTCAAATACTTCGCGATTGTGTCTTGACTTTAGAAGACGTCGATTTCTTCATTGACCTCATGCCTCTTGACGTTGGTAATTTTGACATTATAGTGGGTATGGATTGGTTAACGACGGTAAATGCGACTATTGATTATGGCGAGAGAGTTGTTAAGATACCTTTGACTAACGGTAGAATTCTTAGGGTTCAAGGCGAAATCTCCGATTCCTCTAATCCTAAGGTCTTTAGTGCTACCGTCACAAAGGTGGAATTGAAGACTGTTCCTATTGTTTGTGAATTTCCCGATGTTTTTCCGGATGACTTACCGGGATTACCTCCAACTCGTGAACTTGACTTTCGTATTAATCTTATCCCCGAAGCCGCGCCCGTAACAAAAGCTCCGTATAGACTAGCTCTAACCGAAATGCAAGAATACAAACTCAACTCAAGGAACTCCAAGAGAAGGGTTTCATTCGCCCTAGTCAATCTCCTTGGGGTGCTCCTGTTCTCTTCGTCAAAAAGAAAGACGGGTCCTTCAGAATGTGTATCGATTACCGGGAATTAAACAAGCTCACAGTGAAGAACCGGTATCCCCTCCCTAGAATCGATGACTTATTTGATCAACTTCAAGATGCTAAGCACTTCTCAAAAATCGATCTTCGCTCGGGTTATCATCAACTCCGGGTATATGAAGATGATATCCCCAAGACGGCTTTTTGCACAAGGTATGGTCATTTTGAATTCACCGTGATGCCTTTCGGGTTGACTAATGCACCGGAGGTGTTCATGGACTTGATGAACCGGGTGTGTCAACCATACTTAGACAAGTCTGTCATTGTGTTCATTGATGACATACTTGTATACTCGAAGACAAAGGAAGAGCATGTTGAGCACTTGCGCGAGGTGCTCGAACTACTAAGGAAGGAGAAGTTGTATGCCAAATTCTCCAAGTGTGAGTTTTGGTTAGAAGAGGTCCACTTTCTTGGTCACGTAGTGAGCAAGAATGGTATTCACGTGGACCCAAGCAAAATTGAAGCGGTCAAGAATTGGAGAAGACCCGAAACACCATCCGAGATCCGTCAATTCCTTGGATTGGCGGGTTACTATAGAAGATTCATTGAAAATTTCTCCCGTATTGCACAACCACTCACCCTCTTGACTCAAAAGGAGAGAAACTTTGAATGGGGCGAAAAACAAGAAAACGCTTTCCAAACTCTTAAAGATATGCTATGTGACGCTCCTATTTTGACGCTACCGGATGGAATTGAAGATTTTGTCGTTTATTGTGATGCCTCGGGACAAGGTTTGGGTTGTGTTCTTATGCAAAGGGGTAAAGTCATTGCTTATGCCTCTCGTCAATTGAAGGTGCATGAGAAGAACTACCCGACCCATGATTTGGAATTGGGAGCGGTTGTGTTTGCTTTGAAGTGTTGGAGACATTATCTCTATGGAACCAAATGTGTGATTTATACCGACCACAAAAGTCTTCAACACATCTTTAACCAAAGTGAATTGAATATGAGGCAGAGGCGTTGGCTTGAACTATTTAGTGATTATGATTGTGACATCCGTTATCATCCGGGCAAGGCAAATGTAGTAGCCGATGCCTTGAGTAGAAAGGAGAGAGTGAAACCAAGACGGGCTAGAGCTATGAGCCTCACGGTGGGGCCAAATATTCGTGACCGGATTATTGAAGCCCAAATTCAAGCCACCCTACCGGAAAACTTTGGAAATGAAAACCTAGACGGCATGGAACAACAATTCGATAGAAAAAGTGATAATGGGCTATACTTGGTTGAAAGACTTTGGATTCCTATCTTCGGTAACCTATGAACACTTATTATGAATGAAGCACATCAATCGCCTTATTTGGTCCATCCCGGGTCGGATAAGATGTACTTTGATTTGAAAAACTTGTATTGGTGGCCGGGCATGAAGCGTGATGTGGCTAAGTATGTGAGTGAGTGTCTTACTTGCTTACAAGTCAAAGCCGATCACAAGAAGCCACCCAGATTGTTGGTACAACCGGTGATGCCCGAATGGAAGTGGGAACATATTGCAATGGATTTCATTACAAAATTATCGAAGACGAGAAGCGGTCGTGACACGATTTGGGTGATAGTAGATCGGTTAACGAAGTCGGCTCACTTTTTAGCCATTCGTGAAACCGATAAATTCGACACATTGGCTCGTTTGTACATCAAGGAAGTGATATCTAAGCATGGAGTGCCGATTTCTATCATTTCTGATAGAGATGCCCGTTTCAAATCAAACTTTTGGGGAGCTTTTCAAAAAGCAATGGGTACTCGACTCGACATGAGCACGGCATTTCATCCTCAAACGGATGGACAAACCGAGAGAACCATTCAAACCCTTGAAGACATGTTGAGGGCTTGTGCAATTGATTTTGGTGGAAGTTGGGAAGACCATTTGCCACTAGTTGAATTCTCGTACAACAATAGCTACCATGCCACCATCCAAATGGCGCCCTTTAGAGCATTGTATGGTAGGATATGTCGTTCTCCTCTAGCTTGGGCGGAAATTGGTGAGAGTCAACTCATCGGGCCGGAAATTGTAGTTGAAACGACAAAAGTGATTTCTCAAATTAAGGAGAAGTTACAATTGGCCCGTGAACAGTCAAAATTGGTGAGAGTCAAATAGAAATTGTAGTTGAAACGACAAAAGTGATTTCTCAAATTAAGGAGAAGTTGCAATTGGCCCGTGAACGTCAAAAGAAGTATGCCGATGTGAGACGGAGACCGTTAGAGTTTGAAATTGGTGATTATGTGCTTTTGAAAGTGTCACCTTGGAAAGGTGTTGTACGTTTTGTGAAGCGAGGTAAACTTGGGCCAAGGTATATTGGTCCTTTCAAGATTCTCGAACGGGTTGGAAAGGTTGCTTATCGATTAGAATTACCACAAGAGCTTAGCGGTGTGCATGATGTGTTTCATATTTGCAACCTACGCAAGTGTTTGGTGGACCCTACACATCATGTGCCCATGGACGAGATTAGGGTGGATTCGAACCTAAATTTTGTTGAAGAGCCGGTAGAGATCCTGGATCGTCAAGACAAGAAATTCAAGAATAAACGCTACACGATTGTTAAGGTTAGATGGAATGCTAGGCGTGGAGCCGAGTTCACTTGGGAGCGAGAGGATCATATGAAGTCTAAGTATCCGCATTTATTTAGTAATTAGTGTTTTGTTGAATTTCGGGACGAAATTCTTTCAACGGGGGAATAATGTAACATCCGTGAATTTTGACCCGTTGACTTTACGTGTAATATGACTAACAATATAAGTTAATGATGTATTTGGGTCGTTTTAAGAATTAAATGACAATGTGTTATATTCGGGTCGATAATATGTTTTGATCGGTGCTTAAATGTCTAACGATTGTATTTTGGCTTGTGAAGGGAAACGGGTCGGCCGTGGGTCATCCACGACCCATCAGCCCTTTTGACCCATTTCCACCCCTTATCTTCTCACTACCTCTCTTTTCTTATCTCTTTCTCATTTTCCCTCTTAATTAAAAAGCAAAGCATTTCATCTCTTAAATCTCATTTCTCTTGAATCATTTTGGTGTTTTGGAGCTGGTTAAACTCGGAATCATCATCGTCTTCATCTCCTTATTGTCTAGTAAAGAATTCAGTTTCTAAGTGCAAGCATTTTACCCATTTTGCCATAAATCGGGTTCTAGCTCGGGAAGGAAGTTTTGGTAAGTCTAATTCACCCCTTTTGCATCTATTTATGTTTGGTTATTCATTTCTGGTCATTTCGAGTATTTACATGTCCTAAAACGACTTAAAATGGAGTTTGGGTCAATTTAGGGTTAATTAGGGTTTTGATTAGGGTTAGAATGATTTGGAAGTAATTTTTATGTTTTTGGTCGAATTTGTGGAATGGGTTATGTGTATTTATGTTTAATGGTGCTTAGTTATGTTTTGGATTCACCGAATCTATATTTGCATTTAGATTGTTCTATTGTAATTCCCCCTGGTGCTATGTGTTTTCCGTGATATTCCGAGCCTCGGCTTGGGGTGTTACAAAACTGCAGCTGCTGTATTTGGTCTCACTGCGGCGCAGTGGCAAGGACTGACTTGACTGCGGCACAGTGGCTATTCTCTGACCTTCTGCATCGTTTAGCCTCACTGCGGCGCAGTAGCAAGGCAATGCCTTGACTGCGGCGCAGTGAGATACTACTGGGAAATTCGCGCGTCAGTTTTCAAACGTTAATAACTTTTGAACCGTAAGTCTGTTTTAGTCGTATGACCTATCGTTGGAATCGTGAGAGAGCCTAGTTTCTTGTAGTAACACTCATTTTGTATGAATCTTCTCCCATTTCTAAAAATGTCGAGTCAAATGCGTCTTGTTCTTACTCGATAAAGTTGTAGAAGTGTTTAGGGGTTTGTAACTTGACTTAAATATGCTAACCCAACTTGTTTAAGGTTGTAGAGTTTACATTATGGTATTATGATGTATATTTATAGGTTGTGGACGTGTGGATCCCAATACTCGCTTGTAGCATTATACTAGCTTCTTTGCCGGACAAGGTGAGTTTCGTAGCTCCCTACTCGCTTGAGATTCGGGCTGAAAAGTGTAGGATTGACGTGGTTACTTACATTGTTGATTGATTGATTGATTGATTGATTGGTGTGATTGTTGGATTGATGTGATGGTTCATTTCGTTTGATTGACTTGGTTTAGGTTTTGGTTATGTATTTCATAAATATTAGGATAGACGTACATACATGGAAGTCGGTTATGCCTTCATTGGGTTTTAGATGTGGTGGGAAGGCTGCGGGTGACCCTATATATAAGCATCTGGGACTCGAAGAAAGTAGAATCCTCTTAAGTGCATGTACGTATAGGATTGGCTGGAGCATTGATTGTTGGTTTATGATTGACGTTCTGTGATTATTGAATTATGATTAACGAGTTATGATCGATGCGTTTACTATTGATTGTAAGCATGCATACATTGTGGATAACCCCCGGTTGAGAATTGCAAACATCCAAGTGTATAGATGTATACACTTATCTGATGGATGTTGATGTCATGATCCCGAGTATATAGACATATATATCTCGATGTTTTTGAGATACAGCCATGTTCATTGTGATGACAGGCGGGTATCGTTGCATAGGTGACTTGAGTTCACGCATAAGATAGGCATGTTGGCTTATTTATGCATTCGGTACTTGTATTGATACTTATATCATTTGTGCACTCATATTACGCACTTACTTGCTTTGTGTAATCTTGTTGTTGGACGTTATTGTATTACTTAGAGGCTCGCTGTAAGTCATGTCTAGCCTCTACTCGTACATTGTGATTATTGATGATGGTTCCTTGTGGACCATTACTACGAACTCACCAACCTTGTGTTGACTATGCTTAGTACACTTTTCAGGTAATCAGGTTATCCCCGGACGTGGAGTTTAGTTGCTTGCTTGCTGTAAAAACCCGGGCTTTGGACTTTATGGATCAAGGATTCATTGACCTTCTCTTTTGCATTATACTTAGGATCTATTTGCCATCTTTTGAATGTTCTTTTGTAAACTTTGATGGTTAATTGCTCCTTATGTATTTTGGTACTTGTTTCGTATTGTAATGGATTCACTGAATCTTTATTTGCATTTAGCTCTTATTCTATTGTAATTCCACCTTGCGCTATATGATTTCTGTGATATTTCGAGCCTTGGATTGGGGTGTTACATACATTAATATAACTCATAACATTATCATTAGAAAAACCTTTACTCTTTGGTTGTCTATTGGGATTATTGAAAATATATCTAACGAGAGAAACACAATAACATATAATTAGAAAGCCTGTAAATGGCCAGCAGAAGCTCATGTATCATAAGAAAACCCAATAATCTAATATTCATGTATCATATCAATCAATTTGTTAGCAATTTAACCCAATATAATTTCTTTAGATTGAGCGCCCATTATCTTAATATCTTCAACAAGACGATCCAAATTACTATAAGAAGACCCGCGCGCTCTCACGGATTCCCTTGCTAATTTCGCCATACCAATTGCGGAATTCGTAAATTCTTTTTTCCTAACCTCCATTACTTCTTTTATAGTCTTCTCAACTATCACTCTATCGCATGTATCCTTCATGTCTAGCCCTAACTTCCATACCGCCTCAACGAATCTGCTATTTATTTGTTGATCTCCGAAAAAAGGCCAACTCACCATTGGTACTCCTTCAACTATACTTTACAACGTTGAGTTCCACCCACTATGTGTTAAAAACGCACCTACAGCTAGATGGGCTAACACGTCTTCTTGTGGAGCCCACCTAACTATATACCCTCTTTGTTTTGAAGCTTCTTCTAACTCAGAAGGAACCTTATTATCACCATAACTCGACATTATATCCTCTCTAAGGACCCATAAGAACGGCATTTCACTATTCACTAAACCGTACCAAAACTCAAGAAGTTGCTCCCTTGTTATGATCGTTATGCTTCCAAAACTAACATACAACACGGATCTTGGCTCTTTTTGATCAAGCCAACTGATACACGACTTGTCTTCTTCAAATAAACTATTTGAAGATGTTGAATTTGATGTGGATCGTGCTTTCAAGTGAGCATGAAGTGGTCCTAGGGTATAGATGTTTGGGCAATATTCGCGTATTTGAGAGAGAATCGGACCTTCAAGGTCGTCGAAAGTGTTGAGAATGAGTCCATGAGCACTTGGAGTCCGGCGTGTTGCATTAATAACAGTTTGCATAGTCGGATTATTTAAACCAAAACGGCAAAATTTTGGAAGATCACGTTGGCGGAGAAATCCTTCCATGCCCTTGACATTTAGAATCTGTTCATCCATTATCGCACCTATCGAGTAATTACAAAGGTAAAATGTGAAGCATTAGATCAAGATACATATAACTTGAGGTGTAAAATTTTGATACAATTTACATATTTGTATGTACTAACAATTATGAATTACCTATATAACTACAAAAGAAAATGTAAAAAATTAAAAACGAGAACGAAATTGACATATTTGTAAATGAGTCGTTTAATTAGTCATTATGTCCTGTCACATGCAAATATGGTGAGGCCTTAACAATGCTATATTTATCTAATACATGGCGAGCAAACCCTTTAGAGCCAGTAGTCGATCCGGCATAGACGTATCCGCGTGGGATGTTAGTCATTTATCCATTGGTGCCTTTAGAAAAAAAATTAGTCATTATGTATGAAAATCAATATTCTGTCGGTGACTCATTTTGTTGTTAAAAAATAGCATTGGATTCCATGTTAGCCAAATTTCAAAATACCGACGTGACCGTATTGTACATGTTTTGGTTTTTAGTATGGATGAAAAGAACGTACATACGATTAAATATATTAAAAATATCAGATACGTTTAGTTATAAAAATAATAATCAAATATGTTACCACTCTCTCGTATATTACACGTACGTAAGAATAAGTAAACTTTCATGAGGGATAAACAAAAAATACAATATTTTGTTACGTGACATACGAATGTGTGATATATAAGATAGCTAAGATAAGTTTTAGAGTTAATTTCATTACATACTCCTGTGGTTTGCCATTTTTTCATTTTTCGCCCTTCTCGTTTTGGCCTATCATTACATACCCTTAAGGTGACTTTTTGTTTCATTACATACCCCTCATTCTAACGGACGTTTGTTGCCTCTGTTAACCTACTCACGTGCATAACACGTGAGGGTAGTTTAGTCTTTTCACAGTAAAAGTCTTCTACCTTGAATCAACGTATGTCTTTTTCATCAGCAATATTTCCAGCCAGCTTACTAATTTTGCTTTTTGAATCTGCACACTTTCTTTAATGTCATCATTGATTTCTTTCTAAACAAAATTTCACCAAATTTTAATTGATTTCCTATACATATATGTATCTAAATCAACCCAATTACATTCCCAAAACCTGGTCAACAAAATCAACACTAGAGCAACAAAATCAATCACCAAATTAAAAAAAACAACCTTTTTTTTTATCTATAATCACAATTACTTTGCAAAACATATACATATATACAAACATCATACACACATTCCAATCACTTTCAAAACACAAAATTTCACCAAGGGTAAAAATCAGAGAAGTAAAGAAAAGAAGATCACCAAGGGTGGTATTGGGCGGTTTCAACTGCCCGTTCTTGGTGGTGGTGATGGTGGAGGGCGGATCTTGGTTGAACCTCCATCTCATTCTTGTTAGAAATCCCCATAGATCTGACTATTTTTTCAACTACTTTCAATGGTAATCCTACCACCACGACCATCTTTTTTGACGTAATAAATCGGGGGCACCACCAGGATGATCGGAAAAGCGGGCGGCGGGGAGTGGTGGCCGGAAAAGCTTACCTTTCACTCTTCAGTCTTCATTCAATCCGAATCCAAGGGTCTTCCACTCTTCCTTCCTACCTTTTGATTAATTATTCATCTTTAAGTTTTGTGTTCGATGTTCATAACGAACATGATGATGATGGATGAAAATGATGTAGATATAGATCTGAGTGTATCTATGGTTGTATTGATATAAATGTGTGTGTGGAGAGAGAGAGAGATATTTGTGGGTGAAATGTAATTTTTTTTTATGGAAAGTAGTAAATTTCTGATTTATGTATTAAAAGGGTGTTATAAAGTGAAGAACGAATTGCATTTTTGGTCCCTGTGTTATCACACATTTTGCAAGTTTGATACAAAAGTGTGAAAAGTCGCGAAACTCATCCCTGTCATATTACACCTGTTGCAATTTTGGTCAAAACTAACGTGCCGTTAGAATTCAGTCGTTAATGCCCCCATGTGCTTGTCACATGGGGGTAGTTTCGTCCATTTATTGCTCATAGGACCATTTCTGCAAAAAAAAAAAATATTTTGTATAAATCTAAAAAAAATTATTTTGTATAAATCTAAAAAATTATTTTTATATAAATCTAAAAAAATTATTTTGTATAAATCTAAAAAATTATTTTTATATAAATCTAAAAAATTATTTTGTATAAACACAATCGAAATAAACAATCTGATCTCATTCTCTTGTTCCTTTTTCAACTCCGATCCAAACCATGCCTAAAAAACCTAATCAAAATCGTGGAAAAAGTGCAAATAAATCTAAAAAAGTTGATGTTGAGTTCGACGGCCTTGATCCTAAATCTTTAGGGTTTAAATCCGATTCTGTTTGCAGATTCATTCGAATCTAATGTTGTTGCTACGCTATTTCCTTCTAAAACGGTGGAAAACCTAAAATCACCACACAACTGCCGCTCGCCGCCGCTGGGGTGGCTGCCGGCCACCAGGGGGAGGCCATGGCAGCAAATATCGATGGTGACGGGATTACTTTGATTAATTCTGACTGGAGAAACGATCTGGGGGCTGGGGGATCGAACAAAAACCCTAAAAATCCAGAAAACCCTAGCCGCCCCATATTTTCTTTCCCACCACCCACGACTGCCGCTGCTACTGTTCAGATTCCGGTCAGCCACCAGGAGGCTCCTGGTGGTGCGACTGATAGATCCCAAGTGGTTGCTGCTTCGGGTAGTGTTGGGTCTTTGGGTTCAAACTTGAATGAAACACAAACCGAAAACACTTCTTTTTCATAGACTCATAGATATACTCGTATACAATTTTTATTTTTATTTTTTTTTGCAGAAATGGTCCTATGAGCAATAAATGGACGAAACTACCCCCATGTGACAAGCACATGGGGGCATTAACGACTGAATTCTAACGGCACGTTAGTTTTGGACCAAAATTGCAACAGGTGTGATATGACAGGGATGGGTTTCGCGAATTTTCACACTTTTGTATCAAACTTGCAAAATGTGTGATAACACAGGGACCAAAAATGCAATTCGTTCTAAAGTGAAATTAGAAGGAAATGACAGAAGTACCCTCACGTGGTGCGCATGTGAAGGAGGTAACGGAGCAGACCAAACGGACGTTTGAAGGAGGGGTACTAAGTAATGAATGGAAAAGTCACCATAGGTATATGTAATGATACGCCCAAACGAGAGGGACGAAAAATAAAAAAATGGCAAACCACAGGGGTATGTAATGAAATTAACTCTAAGTTTTATTATGGAAAATAAGTACATATAAAACATATTAATGGTGAGTTAAAAGATAGTACCTTGGAAAGGAAGCTCGCCGGAGCTTATAAGATCCGGGAGAGAAAAACAAGCCCAAAAGGCACAAGCACTAAACGTCCGGAAAAGAATAACGGGAACTCCGGTACCTTCAGCAGCATCAAGTGAATAACCATAAATCCCATCAGCTATTAAACAAGTAACCTTAGAGTCATGAAGCAAGTTTCTAAGCAAAGGTTTAGTTACTTCAGTCAAACAATCATACATCGTTTTTAGCTTTTCATCGGTGTCTAAAGGGCCTTCATAGAGTCCATGGATGACGTGGAACCGGAAACCAGGATAGCAGTTGAGTCGAGAGTTGATAGTGGTGAAGCGGGATAGTCTGTCGTGGTCCTTAGCAGATATTAGGAATGTAACGTTGAGACCGGCCTGCAAGAGAAGCTCCGTCAACTTTAACATTGAGGTTATGTGGCCTTGTGCGGGTAATGGAAAGATTAGGACATTTAGAGATGGGGGTTGTTGCTCCATGTAGGTAGTGATTAGGGAAAACAAAGAAAAATAGGGAATTAATCACAACTAATTAACATAATGCTTGGTACCAAAAATATGTATATGTGATTAATTTTAACATGTTATATGTGCATGAAAGTGATATATATTTGGATCTTTAGTATGGAACATAAAGATCCGTTCAAACTTGTCTTATATATATGGAGAAGGCATCAATGCTTTTAAAACCGGTTCGAATAGGCCAGTCAAACAAGGGTGATCTGGTTTCAAAAGAGTTTTTGATCTTTTTCTTACTTTTCCGGTTTATTTAAAAGCCGGTTTTTAAAACATTATCAATTACATTAAAGATTGTGGCTAATTGATTGATATTAGATCCTGTATAATTATTCGAATTTTGTTATATCGGATCCCATTTGCATTTTTACTTTTTGGTTTTTCTTAGTACTTTGCACAAAGTTTTTTCTTTTGTGTTCTCAACTAATATATCGGGCGGTGACACTGTTCCATCGGTCCATCTTACACCCGGATTTTGTCATATCAAATCCAGTTTGCGTGTTTTTCTTTTTGATTTTTATTGGTCTTTTGCCCAGATTTTTTGCTTTTATGTTTTGGAGTAATATATTGGGCGCTCTTCCATTGGTCCCATCTTACACCCCCATTATTATTCAGATTTTACCATATTGGTTCTCGTTTTAGTTTCTTTCTTGATTTTTTTTACAGTTTTTTTGCTTTTATATTCTTAGTTAATATATTGGAAACTTTATTCAACATTTGTATTTCTTTCTTTTTTGATTTTTGGTTTTCTTGCACTAAAACTAAATTTATATGTTCAATATCGCAAAAAGGTTTGTCATATCGTTTTCGGTTTTTAGTTTTCTTGCACATTATGTATTCGATGTTGTAAACTTTTCGACGCGTTCTTGATATTGCTCTTAAATAATTATCTTTTTTCTATCCATGGCGGAATGATTTTAATTATACTGTTGTATGTTCAACGCAAATACATTAATAACAAAATCGTATCAACACGATAATTAAAGTCCCACAACGCGTGGCTTGAGCCCACTAGTTGGAGAGTATTCGCGTACCTGGGGGCAAAATCGTTTTTTGTGAATTATATTTTTTAAGTGCTTGTTAAATTGTTGAATTATGCTTATACGTTTCCGTTTTGAAGTACAAGAAGATAACCCGGCCTACATATATTTATTTTAATACTAGATTATGCCCCATGCGATGCATGGTAATATACACATTACATTAATTTGATTACAAACATAATATTTTAAGTAATATTACTTGAAAACAATGATTAACATATATACGTTAAGAGTATTAATAAATGTTGTGTAATAATAATAACTAAAAGGATTTTAATGATATTATACTTTTATTATGCATGTTGTAACACCCCAAGCTAGGCTCAGAATATTACTGAAAAGATATAGCGTATGCATAGGATTATCGTATAACCTGAACTATATGAATAAAAAGGGATTCAGTGAATCCAACATCAACAACAAAAGCAAAAAGGCATAATACAAGTAAGGGGCAAATGAATCCTGGATCCATGTAAGTCCAAGCCCAAGTTCTAGCACAAGCATCAATCAACCCTCGCATCTTGGATTCACTTGATTACCTGAAAAGTGTACTAAACAAAGTCAACACTAGGTTGGTGAGTTCGTAGTAGTGGATCACAAGGAACCATCGACAGTCAATCACAATAATATAAGATAATGGCAAGTGGTATACTTACCGTAGGCCAATACAAGTCACACAAACCCCAAATAGGTTAACTTATAGCTTAACCTAGTCAAACGAGTAATCACACAAGTATGGCGTGAGATGAAATGAAGTATGCCATATATGAAGTATACAGTGATCGTATGCAAGTGTCATAATGAAAATCATGGGTGTGTCAACCACATGATCAATGCAACAATTAGAATATTCTTGCGTGAGTACCGCTCAAATAGAATATGCTTGCGTGTGTCCCGCACCATTAAAGTATGTTTGCGTGTATCTCCGCACAAATAAATAAGTATGCTCGCGTGTAAAGCGCGTAAATAAGTATGCTCGCGTGTAAAGCGCGTAAATAAGTATGCTTGCGTGTAAAGCGCGTAAATAAGTATGCTTGCGTGTAAAGCGCGTAAATAAGTATGCTTGCGTGTAAAGCGCGTAAATAAGTATGCTCGCGTGTAAAGCGCGTAAATAAGTATGCTTGCGTGTAAAGCGCGTAAATAAGTATGCTTGCGTGTAAAGCGCGTAAATAGGTATGCTTGCGTGTAAAGCGCGTAAATAAGTATGCTTGCGTGTAAAGCGCGTAAATAAGTATGCTTGCGTGTAAAGCGCGTAAATAAGTATGCTCGCGTGTAAAGCGCGTAAATAAGTATGCTCGCGTGTAAAGCGCGTAAATAAGTATGCTTGCGTGTAAAGCGCGTAAATAAGTATGCTCGCGTGTAAAGCGCGTAAATAAGTATGCTCGCGTGTAAAGCGCGTAAATAAGTATGCTCGCGTGTAAAGCGCGTAAATAAGTATGCTCGCGTGTAAAGCGCGTAAATAAGTATGCTTGCGTGTAAAGCGCGTAAATAAGTATGCTCGCGTGTAAAGCGCGTAAATAAGTATGCTTGCGTGTAAAGCGCGTAAATAAGTATGCTCGCGTGTAAAGCGCGTAAATAAGTATGCTCGCGTGTAAAGCGCGTAAATAAGTATGCTCGCGTGTAAAGCGCGTAAATAAGTATGCTTGCGTGTAAAGCGCGTAAATAAGTATGCTTGCGTGTAAAGCGCGTAAATAAGTATGCTCGCGTGTAAAGCGCGTAAATAGGTATGCTTGCGTGTAAAGCGCGTAAATAAGTATGCTTGCGTGTAAAGCGCGTAAATAAGTATGCTTGCGTGTAAAGCGCGTAAATAAGTATGCTCGCGTGTAAAGCGCGTAAATAAGTATGCTCGCGTGTAAAGCGCGTAAATAAGTATGCTTGCGTGTAAAGCGCGTAAATAAGTATGCTTGCGTGTAAAGCGCGTAAATAAGTATGCTCGCGTGTAAAGCGCGTAAATAAGTATGCTTGCGTGTAAAGCGCGTAAATAAGTATGCTTGCGTGTAAAGCGCGTAAATAAGTATGCTTGCGTGTGTCCCGCACCATTAAAGTATGTTTGCGTGTATCTCCGCACAAATAAATAAGTATGCTCGCGTGTAAAGCGCGTAAATAAGTATGCTCGCGTGTAAAGCGCGTAAATAGGTATGCTTGCGTGTAAAGCGCGTAAATAAGTATGCTTGCGTGTAAAGCGCGTAAATAAGTATGCTTGCGTGTAAAGCGCGTAAATAAGTATGCTCGCGTGTAAAGCGCGTAAATAAGTATGCTTGCGTAACCAAAACCATCCACAAGTCCATCGTACCACAATCCAACCGAAACCACAAAACACATACGTTTCATACGACTTTACATTTAAGGAACCATAAATGCTTATATATAGGGTCACCCGCAGCCTTCCCACCACATCTACAATTCATTAAATGTATCACCGTCTTCTATGTATGCACAACTATCCTAATCATATCTCATAATCATAAACGAATGTATAGTCAACCAAATGGCATATATAAGTATACGATGCATAGCAAATACATGTAATGAATGACAAGAAGTAATGCCAATATCAAATCACGTATCGTATGTATGTCCATGTCATAATGCATATCAAATGTATGTCAACCATGTCACTAAAGTACCAATTAGGGTGTGCTTGCGTGTAAACCACTCCAATCGTGTATAACAATACGTATATGTTCATTCCAAACACAATCCCAATGTCTATCAATTCCACTATCAACACGTACTTCGGAGGGTTTTACTTTCATCAAGTTCTAGATGCTTAATATAGGGTCACCCGCAGCCTTCCCACCAAATCTAAAACCCTTTGAAGGCATAACCGACTTCCATGTAGGCACAAACATTCCAAATAATTCGTAATATCACAATTAAGCCAAACCAATCCAAACAATCAACAAATCCATCAAACCGATAAACAAACAATTCAAGCAATCAAACAAATAGCATGACAAATCATAACTCAAACCAATCAAGCAATCAATCAAACAACCAAGCGCGTATGTGTACACTTTTCAGCCCAAATCTCAATTGAGTAGGGAGCTACGGAACTCACCTGTGACGAGCAAAAATAAGTTAAGATCACACTATGAATGTCCAATGATCGTCAAAGGTCCACAACCAAACTTCAACAACGATCACAACCTACTTTACAACATCAAAACATCACAAAGGCATCCCAACAATAAGGTCTAGCTAGTTCAACTATGCCACAATTCCCAAAGATGATCTAGAAGTGATTTAAGAACGTTTAAACGACAAAGGAAGAGTTTTGGTTAAATACGGTTTAATGACTTAGCACTCAAAATTGACATGAAAATCGAAGTGTTTAGAAATGTGTTTAATCAATTTTGTTGACCTTATAATGTTAATATAAGACTAATAAACACGTTTTGGATCATTAAAAGTCGACCGATAACCGAGCGAAAAACACCCAAAAAGGACAGGGGAAGCGCGGATGATGTCTTCAGCATTATCCGCCCTCAGCCCAGAACGTCCGCCCCTGCAGATACGAACCTAAACCCATTTTTTGCTTAAACTCGACCAACCAAACGCATAAACGGAGCTTCAATCTTTACCACGACTCACCACAAGTATCAAGGAGTGTAAAAATCATCTATTTTCACAAACCCACTTCCTAAATAAAAAACCCCTATTTGAAAACCTAATTTTTGACATATATGCTCAAGAACACCAATTTTGACCTAAACTTTGTAAATAGCTAGTAATCCAAGACTTGTATCTACATAAAAAAGTAGTTTGAAGATGAAAGACACTTACCAAAGTTCCTTGGACAATCAAATTCGGATTAGAGACTTTGAAGATGAAGAACTCACTAAATAAAATTGGAAATCTTGAATCTTTGAAGATTATTGTTGTTATTATACAAGTTACTAGTTAATTTGCTTATTATGATGATGAAAAAATCCGAAATTTAAAGAAGAAAAGAGGAAGAAAATGGTGATGAGGGTGTTCTTGGATAATAGAGAGAAGGAAAAGAGAGAGTGAAAAGAGAGAGAAGAGAGTGTGAGAAATGAGGGGAAGAAAGAAGGGAGAGAGGGTTTTGTTTCCCACTAACACTCTCGCGACTAGTTCCAGTTTCTCCCGAGAAATGGTTCGTTTAGTTAAAACTTTTAACTAGAGGTTCGTTCAAATATCTCGTCGACAAAATCAAATATATTTTGAAATTACGTTTCTAACGACTATTCATATGCCTACCTTTGCATTACAAAAGTTTATTCACTTCATTTTGATTAATTTCCGTTTTAAGTGTTCGCTAGCGTTGACCGGTCAAAATGACGGGTGTTACACATGTAAAATCTGAAAGAAACATATATAAAGTAGAATAAAGAAAGAAAAAAAGGAGGAAAAAGAAGATATAAAGGTGAAGAGAGGAAATTTAAATCGAATATAATAACAAATATCAAAAATATGTTTGTGAAATTGATAAAGTAAATATCTAATTTAACATTGATAATATAATCGGATAGTAAAATATTAGATAAAATTATCAATATAATCTAGTTTTATATTATATTAAAGTAAATTATATTCCACGTACAAAGATAATTAAATATAAAGGAAAATAGAAAAAGATAAGTTACAAAGATCGACAATTATATTATCAATGTCTTTTAATTGGTTTTAATATTCACTAAATATTTACCGTAGTTTGCAAAAAATAAACAAATATTAAGTTAGATCAAGTGGTTTGTACATAATATTAAAAGTTAGAGGTTATGAGTTCTAATCTTGTACTTGGCTTCTTCATTTGCTATTTAAAATTGATAAAAAAAAAGAGCAAATGTCCACGTAGACAAATGATGACGTGACAAATGAAGTGCCACATAAGCACTAAAAAATATAGATTTAAATGTTAATATATCTAAAAAAACATTAAAATTATCAGAAAATGTCACCTAAGCAAAAAGCCTAGTTGACAAGAAAAGAGAAGTGACACCTAAGAAAAAAACTATCCTTTTTAGTTATATAGAGATATTTTAGGAATTAATGATTTATGCTTGAAATATATACATAAAATATACATTTATAACTAGTGCTCAGACCCGTCCAATGGACGGGTAGTTTCAAAATATATTAATCAAAGTTAACCCTTTTTTTTCAACTTTAGTTAAATGAAGAATTTGTAGTTTGTTATATCTAAACTCAAAACAAACACAAACAACAATTTTAGACTATAATTACGAAAACTAAAGAAGAAAACATATGAAAATTAACTCCATATAAATATTGAATCTAGTTAACCATTTTTTTTCCAACTTTAGTTAAATAAAAAGTTTGTAGTTTGTTATATCTAAACTTAAGACAAACACAAACAACAATTTTAGACTATATTTACGAAAACTAAAGAAAAATATATAATTTGAAAAGTACATACCAATTCATCAACAAAGACCATCTCGAACGTTTTGATTTTCTTCGGGTTGTTTCACTCGGAAAGAGTCCATACATGCACAACACGGAGTCGTAGATGATGGTTAACATGTGTTGGCTTAAGATCTTCAAGATGAACTAATGTGGTCTTATTTTTTTTTTTGAAGAAGAAGCCATAACGAACCTATAATGGACAACAAACTAAATTAAAAGTAATAATAATAACAATAACATAAAAATTCAATGTTAAATAATAATAATAATGATTAATTATAAGCAAAGTATATAAATAATTATGAGCAAAGTATATAAAAAGAAAAAACCTTTTGTAGTTGATCTGTAGCTTCTTTCTTTTGGTTGTATATATATATAGATAATAATAATTTTTGGGAGGTTTTTTATATTAATAATTTAAAAAAGGTCGGCCTTAATAATATAATATTAAATAAATATTAAAAAATAGAGAATTAATAAGGAGGGAGGATTAGGCTCAAGGAGATTAGGGGTGCCAAGTGTACCCCCAACCTCCTCTTTTAGTTATATTACTAGTATTAATACCCGTACGATGTACGGATTGACATTATATATATCGTATAGATGTATACAGTGAATTTACACCAATACAATAATCTTCAATAATTATGGATCATAGATTGGTCCTATAAAAAGACCAAATAGGCTAACTGTTATAAACAACATGTTTTGACAACAATGTAGTATAAACTTGTATGTAATATAAGATCAAATAAAAGAAAAGGATGTAAATTAAAACAATCATTATAGTGCATCCATATATACTGTATGAACAATAATAGGATAAAACAAATATAAGAAGGAAAATACTTTTTTTTGTTGATCACGAAAGTTTAAGGGATACAAAATCAACAATCAATATGTATTCGTCTCTTTAGTCGTTCACATGACACTTTAAACAACATTAATTAGATGTATATTCTTCCAAATATCTAAAAACCAAAAAAACAAAAAAGTAAATCTGACTTTTTTGTTGTTGGTTTATAGCTTACGGCAAAAAAAAAATGTATTTATTTTCTAATTTTGGTGTTGGCGGGCAAAATAAAAAACTCAAACTTGTTTCATTTAATTGATGATTACGTATGATAAGTTGTATTTGATATTAATTAAGAAAAATGATGGTTACATATGATATAAGTTGTATTTGATATTAATTAGGAAACCTGATAGATATATATATTAACTCAAAATAATAAATAAATTTTAATAAATAAAAAAAAGACACTTGTCGATTAAGGAATACGCCACATGTTGTTCAAAGAATACTACAATCCTGTTTTAGTTTATTGGTAGATAGATAGATTGCAACGTCTTACACAACCCAATTATATGTGGGGCTGGTTTCGAACTCAAGTGTTGCACATATATGCAACATGTTTATTTGTTACATATCATCAGTCAACGGGCCACATTCATCGATGAGGAACCCATCTCGATTCTCGATCAGTTATTTGACTACTTTGGTTCATATTTTCCAAGTATATATGTGTTGATTTTACAAACACATCTCATTTCACATCCATGGTATCTTTTACCGCTTTTTCGAACTATCAACCAGTCACAAGAATCTTTATATATCTCTCCACTCATCTTGCATACATGTTCCACAAATGGACTATTCATTTTAAGTGTCTTAGTTTGACTTTTAAAACTTTGACCATAAATATTTTCGTTTTGTATCATATAGTAGTTAATGAAAGTTACATGGATGAAAGTACATCTAAAATCCAATATATTCATATATTTCATATCAATAGTCACATACACTACAAGAAATTTGGGTTTTGGGGACGACATTTGTCGTCCCCAAATCCTTTAGCGACGACATTTGCGACGACACTTCATGGTCCCCGAAGCTTCGTCTCCTAAAGTGTTTCGCGACGACAATTTGCGACGACATAAATGGGGCCCACCGCCGAATAAGAAAATTGGAAAAGAAAATAGAAAATCATTTGGCGACGACTTTTGTGACGACAATGTCGTCACAAATTTTTTTTTTTATTTTTCTTAAAGAAAAAAAAGATTAAAAACCAGTTTTTTTATATAAAAAAATTTATTTCGCGGCGACATTAGCGACGACATTGTCGTCCCTAAATGCAAATTTTATTAAAAAAAATAAATTGTATTTTTTACATATTCAGTATTATGTATTTATATATTTATATATGTATTTATGTATTATGTATATGAATATGTGTACTAATAGATACAAAATCAATTATAAAAATTAAATATATATACAAAACATATAGATCTAAACAAAACCACAAATTTTCATTCAAAATCATACACATACACAATATATTTAATTTCATTGATAACTACAATCAATTACCAAAATAAACAAACATAACACTACATACTAAAATTACTCAAACTAACAAAATATTATCATACAAAATTTTACTAACAAAATAAATCTTGAAATTAAGATAGTGGTGATAAGGGTGGTGGCAGGCGGCAGTGACGGTGCCGTTGATGGTGGTGGTCGGATCTGGCTGCTGTGATAGTTGAGGGCAGCCGCGGTGGAGGGTAAAAAGCGACGGCAGTGGTGGTTGGTTGTTGTCACTACAAATATAAAAAATATAAACAAATTTAGTAACAAAGTAACTTAAATTACATATTTATACACTATATAATAAATACTTACAAGAAAAAAAAAGAGCAACGACGGCGGCAGAAGCAAAGAGCCGACGGTGGGCTTTTTTCAGGCGGTCCAGAAAATAGGGGAGGAAGAAAAATAGAAGGGGGATGGAAGGGTTTTCCGGTGGTGGGGTTTTTTGGGTGGCGGATGAAGTTTTCCGGCGGTTGAATTTCCCGGTGGGTTTGTCTAGAGAAAAGAGAGGATAAGTGAGAGGAGAGTGTGGTGTGTTGTTGTTGTTGTAGAGGATAAGAGAGAGAGAGGGGGGATTTAGGTGTGTGAATGTGTGGTGTGTATAAAAGAGGGAGAAAAATGTATATGGGTGTTCAAATTTTTTGGGGATAAAAATGGTGGGATTTTTAAAATTTTTGGGTATAGTGGAGGGATAAAAGTGTAAGGATTTATAATTTGTTTATAAAGTTTTTGTATTTACTATAAATAAATTCTTATTATTTATATTATTGAATTGTATTTTAATTTATCATATTATTCTAATTAGGTTTTTTTTGTTTTTGTTTTTGTTTTCTACTATTTTATTTTATTATTAATCTTATTACTATAACTTTATTATTATTTAATTAGTATTATTATCATGAGTTTATTATTAATATTTATTAATAATTATTATTATAAGTTTTTTATTAATACATCATATATATATACATACATTTACTACATTAATGCATGAATATAGTACATCAAATATTTGTTATTTATTGAGAATTTTATTACATTAATAAATATTTATTATTTATTTATATTTGTTAAATCAACTAAATATTAGAAAGCATATTATAGATAACAAATTTATATCCGTTAGTTTATCATACCATTGTTTATTTTAAGAATGAAGTAATATATAGTATAGTTTATATAATATATCGAAGGTTCACGACATTTTTAAAATAAAAATGCAAATAAAGAAATTATAAAAATCCAAATTTTAATTTGAAGAAAAACAAACTGATAATTTAAATGTACAACATTTAACAAAAGTTAAAATAAAATAATGTAATTCTGAATAAAAAACTGATATTTTTTAAGACGTGGATATAAATTATTGTGTAGATGAGATCAAGTTGGTTATTTTATGTAATTATTATCTTAAGAAATGTTAAAAAGTTCGAATTAATTATAGAAAACAAAAAAAATATAAATATATTCATGACATGTGCTGATTTAACTAATCTATAGAATTTAAGATATGTGATTAGTCAATTGAAGTTAAGTCAGTTATCTTATAATATACATTAAGATTAAGATATCGGCTGTAAAGGTATATGGTAACTCTTTTATTCCAATAGATCATGTATGTTCGTCTTTAGTGCTCATGTTAGAATTTGAGCCTATTGGGCCATGGATCATCTCTGAATTTTCGTCATTTACTCGAATGGCTTTATTGAGCAAGTTATGTGTTCGTTTGGTCCTAACGGGTCAAGTAGTGTATATAACTTGTGTATTTGGGCCTATTGGGCCCAATACGTTCATCAATTGTATCAATGGGCCATATGTGTTCATCTTTTCACTTGAATGGACCTAATGGGCCAATAATGTGTTTGTTTGGGCCTACTGAGATAACCTCATTTGTTATCTCATGTGGGTTTAATAGGCCCAATATGATTCATCGATAAGTATGAACATATGTATATATATATGTATGTACATATATATGGATGTTGTCTGTCTTATATAATTCAAAAGCTTAATTTGTAGTGTTTGTCAAATCAATGAGCCTATTGGGCCATGTGTGCTCGTCATTTGTTTGAATGGGCTTATCGGTTCTTTAAACCTGTTTGTTATATGATGTGAGCTTATTGGGCCTTTACACTCGTTTGTTATCTCATATGGGCCCATATTGGGCCATGTGTGCTCGTCATTTGTTTGAATGGGCTTATCGGTTCTTTAAACCTGTTTGTTATATGATGTGAGCTTATTGGGCCTTAAACCTCGTGTGTTATCTAATGTAGGCCTATATGGGCCTTTACACTCGTTTGTTATCTCATATGGGCCCATATTGGGCCATGTGTGCTCGTCATTTGTTTGAATGGGCTTATCGGTTCTTTAAACCTGTTTGTTATATGATGTGAGCTTATTGGGCCTTTACACTCGTTTGTTATCTCATATGGGCCCATATTGGGCCATGTGTGTTCGTCATTCGTTTGAATGGGCTTATCGGTTCTTTAAACCTGTTTGTTATATGATGTGAGCTTATTGGGCCTTTACACTCGTTTGTTATCTCATATGGGCCCATATTGGGCCATGTGTGTTCGTCATTCGTTTGAATGGGCTTATCGGGTCTTTAAACCTGTTTGTTATATGATGTGAGCTTATTGGGCCTTTACACTCGTTTGTTATCTCATATGGGCCCATATTGGGCCATGTGTGTTCGTCATTGCTTGAATGAGCTTATCGGGTCTTTAAACTTGTTTGTTATATGATGTGAGCTTATTGGGCCTTTACACTCGTTTGTTATCTCATATGGGCCCATATTGGGCCATGTGTGTTCGTCATTGCTTGAATGAGCTTATCGGGTCTTTAAACTTGTTTGTTATATGATGTGAGCTTATTGGGCCTTTACACTCGTTTGTTATCTCATATGGGCCCATATTGGGCCATGTGTGTTCGTCATTCGTTTGAATGGGCTTATCGGGTCTTTAAACTTGTTTGTTATCTCATATGGGCCCATATTGGGCCATGTGTGTTCGTCATTCGTTTGAATGGGCTTATCGGGTCTTTAAACCTGTTTGTTATATGATGTGAGCTTATTGGGCCTTTACACTCGTTTGTTATCTCATATGGGCCCATATTGGGCCATGTGTGTTCGTCATTCGTTTGAATGGGCTTATCGGTTCTTTAAACCTGTTTGTTATATGATGTGAGCTTATTGGGCCTTTACACTCGTTTGTTATCTCATATGGGCCCATATTGGGCCATGTGTGCTCGTCATTTGTTTGAATGGGCTTATCGGTTCTTTAAACCTGTTTGTTATATGATGTGAGCTTATTGGGCCTTTACACTCGTTTGTTATCTCATATGGGCCCATATTGGGCCATGTGTGTTCGTCATTCGTTTGAATGGGCTTATCGGGTCTTTAAACTTGTTTGTTATATCATATGGGCCCATATTGGGCCATGTGTGTTCGTCATTCGTTTGAATGGGCTTATCGGGTCTTTAAACTTGTTTGTTATATGATGTGAGCTTATTGGGCCTTTTCTTTGTTTGTTATATCATATGGGCCCATATTGGGCCATGTGTGTTCGTCATTCGTTTGAATGGGCTTATCGGGTCTTTAAACCTGTTTGTTATATGATGTGAGCTTATTGGGCCTTTACACTAGTTTGTTATCTCATTTGGGCCCATATTGGGACATGTGTGTTCGTCATTCGTTTGAATGAGCTTATCGGGTCTTTAAACTTGTTTGTTATATGATTAATCGATAATGTATGACAAATGAACGTATGAATGTATATATGAATGTCTATTTTAACTCGTATTGTGTTCGTTTATTTTGTTCCGCTTATCCACGTGGGCCTAAATTTAATTTCACAATTAATATTTCTTTTATATTTAAATATAACACTAATTTTTGGAAGTTTTTAATTAGGAGGGAAAAAGAAAAAGTTAAAAGGCTCAAAAAAAAAAATTGGAAAATATTTTTGGGGACGACAAAGTCGTCACAAATTTCGTCCCTAAAACTATGGCGGGAACTTTTCATTTAGGTGGGAAAACGAAAAAACTAAAATGAAAAACGAAAACCTTTTTTTTGGAGAAAAAAGTTTTGGGGACGACAAAGTCGTCACAAATGTCGTCCCTAAAACTATGGCGGGAATTTATTTTTTTGGAGCGAAAAGCAAAAAAATAAAAAAGAAAAATAAATATATTTGGCGACGACATTTGCGACGACCTTAAGCGTCGCAGAATATTTTTCAACTTTTGTCAGGAAAAAAAATCAAAAAGAAAAGACGAAATTGTTTTGGGACGACATTTGTGACGACTTTGTCGTCCCCAAAACTTTTTTTGACTTTTTTAGTCAAAGCGTTGAATTTTTTGTCGTTTAGCGGGCTTTTGGGGACGACTTTTGCGTCGTCCCTAAAGCCTTCGTCGCGAAAAATCAACTTTTATTGTAGCGGTAATATAAACCAAAATATTTACGGTCAAAGATAAAAAGAAAAAAAGACTGAAAGTTAACCGTCCCATTTTAAGTATCCTAATTTAAATTTCAGTCTTTTTTTCTTTTTATCTTTGACCGTAAATATTTTGGTTTATATTATGTCTACATCTTGTTGTTTATTGTTCTACAATATTTCTTTAGTTTTACAACACGTTATCAACACGAATCTCTAACAACCCTAAATATTTTTTTTACGGCCGACAAATTTTTTTTATTGTTCTCAATATTTCTTTAGTTTTACAACACGTTATCAACACGAATCTCTAACAACCCTAAATATTTTTTTTACGGCCGACAACTTCTTTTTATTGTTCTACAATATTTCTTTAGTTTTACAACACGTTATCAACACGAATCTCTAACAACCCTAAATATTTTTTTTACGGCCGACAAATTTTTTTTATTGTTCTACAATATTTCTTTAGTTTTACAACACGTTATCAACACGAATCTCTAACAACCCTAAATATTTTTTTTACGGCCGACAAATTTTTTTTATTGTTCTACAATATTTCTTTAGTTTTACAACACGTTATCAACACGAATCTCTAACAACCCTAAATATTTTTTTTACGGCCGACAAATTTTTTTTATTGTTCTACAATATTTCTTTAGTTTTACAACACGTTATCAACACGAATCTCTAACAACCCTAAATATTTTTTTTACGGCCGACAAATTTTTTTTATTGTTCTCAATATTTCTTTAGTTTTACAACACGTTATCAACACGAATCTCTAACAACCCTAAATATTTTTTTTACGGCCGACAACTTCTTTTTATTGTTCTACAATATTTCTTTAGTTTTACAACACGTTATCAACACGAATCTCTAACAACCCTAAATATTTTTTTTACGGCCGACAAATTTTTTTTATTGTTCTACAATATTTCTTTAGTTTTACAACACGTTATCAACACGAATCTCTAACAACCCTAAATATTTTTTTTACGGCCGACAAATTTTTTTTATTGTTCTACAATATTTCTTTAGTTTTACAACACGTTATCAACACGAATCTCTAACAACCCTAAATATTTTTTTTACGGCCGACAAATTTTTTTTATTGTTCTACAATATTTCTTTAGTTTTACAACACGTTATCAACACGAATCTCTAACAACCCTAAATATTTTTTTTACGGCCGACAAATTTTTTTTATTGTTCTCAATATTTCTTTAGTTTTACAACACGTTATCAACACGAATCTCTAACAACCCTAAATATTTTTTTTACGGCCGACAACTTCTTTTTATTGTTCTACAATATTTCTTTAGTTTTACAACACGTTATCAACACGAATCTCTAACAACCCTAAATATTTTTTTTACGGCCGACAAATTTTTTTTATTGTTCTACAATATTTCTTTAGTTTTACAACACGTTATCAACACGAATCTCTAACAACCCTAAATATTTTTTTTACGGCCGACAAATTTTTTTTATTGTTCTCGAACATGACTCTCGACGGCCATTGATTAACTTTATTAAACAATTGATGTGCTTCTAAAATTTTCTCTTTCACTTGTTCGATTGCCATTGATGGCTATTTTACATCTCATATATTATTAATAGTTTCATTATGTCTTTACAATCAGAAAGCAAAGATTATTTATTTTATCTATATTAGGATATGTTTATAGCAGAAGGTAATTATTACCAACGATACCATACTCTTCGAATTAACAGATTGCTTAGATGTGCATTGAAATCATATATATGTACATAAGAGGACAGAGGATACTACGCCATGGTCGTAGGTGTGGTTTCTACATCGTCACGAGTAGTTCGTTTCGTGTTTGCTATGAGGCTTGTATTGTTTTGTCCATGGTGGCGGAGTTCCAAGATCCGGTGAGAGACCAAACGACTTTAATAGAAAATATTCGGATACGCTTCAGGTAAAACGTTCCACTTTATATCTCATACCCTTTTGATTTATCAGGAATGCATGAAAATAGTAAGGATAAATAATAACAATCGAATACGTGCAAATTGAATCTGTTTGAATATTGATGCATGTACACATTCGACTATTCGTTGAACATTCACGGCCTTATATATTCATTATATACATGAATTATATTTGACTATTTGTTTTACGAAGTATAGTAAAAGTCACGATATGCATGGTACCTTGCTATATTTAATTTATAATCTATATTTTCATTAAGAGTTTTTGGCTTTTGACGATAATCTTGAGTTATGACTACTTTTAATGACCGGTCCAATATTGAGGTAAATTATTTAGTTATTAATTGATTGATCCATCCATGTATGAATATTTGATGTATTATTGTGATGCAAACTTAATTAATTATAGTCCTATGTATGTTTTTTCTACGAAATTATTTGCAAAAGGTTCAAGTAAATCAAACATAGATGCATGGTTTATGCAAAGATTTTGTTAGCTGACTATTTTGACACTTTTACTAATCTATCGAGTTTATTTTGATTTTATATTTGAGAAAATATTTGAAGTTGTCATCAATGCATGCATAAATATTTTTAAACTATTCTTTGATATGCATGAAATCTGTATGCTATAGTTTGTTACAAAACTCGTTAAAAATTGCATACATGCATGTATCCACGTTATGAAGATATTTTTTTTGCTTTCTTTGAAATCTATACATGAACATGAATGGTTGAGTTTCATTACTATTTCTTCTAGCTCGATTTGATTTGGTTTAACTGATAAACAATTGTGAGGTGAGTTTGGATTTATACAAAGCTCAAAAAATATATGGGATTAAAGGTTCATATGGACGTGAATGTTGTAACTGCACTTCAATATGAAAAGAAAAAAAAATCTGTCTTTGGCTTTGTAAACATAGAAGGCTAGGGTAGTCGTGATATATAATGGGATGCCTGGTCAATTTATAATCAAATATTCATTATATCTAAAGGAAACGTCCATAAATCATGTTTATGTTTTAGTGTTATTGTTGAAAGCTTATCAAATGGTTATGAAAACTGTTAAAGATTGTAGCGGATAATTAAATAGTTATGTGTTGTATACCATGACTTTGTGGCTTATACGCCATTAAAAAGGAATTCTTTTTGGGGGTTCGGTTTATTTATATATAGGAAAATAATTTTGGAAACATGAAAATAGTCCGACTTCGATCTAGACTTTATATTAACTCAACCGTGTATGAAGTAAATTACGCATAAGTAGTACCATAATAAGGAGGTCAGTAAGTATTCCTTTGACTTGATAGTAATTAAGTAAAATTTTATGTATCTAGCATTTTATATGTTTTATAACGAGATACTTTGTTAATTAAGTAAAATATTTAATTTATCAATGATAAATTTTATGTATCTAGCATTTTATATGTTATATATCAATGTCAATAATATATTTGAATGCATCATCTTATTTAAAGGCTTTATACAAGAAATATAAATTTATCATTGATAAATTAAATATTTTGAGATGTGATACTACATATGGCTTGTACAAAACATGTGTGAATATAACGAGAAGTTTATATACTTTTGATTATTTAATTGATTGGCATGACCGGTTGGACCATCCTGGGTCAATGATGATGCGCAATATATTGAAGAGTGAAAAGATTCTTCAAAGAGATTATTTAAATTGAGGTCATTTGCTCCATAAGAAAGTATATGCCAAGAAAGATAAGGATTAAATCCTTTTAATTTAATAGAACATATGCAAAGGAGATGTAAGTAAGCCTATACATCGTCCAAAAGACCATTTAGTGTTTTAAATCGATACATCGTCTAAATGGGTCACTAAAGTCGCAACATGATGTTTGCGTAATTAATTGCTCATCTTGTAAGATTGAGAGCATGTTCCATATTGTATTGGCAATAATGATTAATTTGGTAATGATTATTTAGAGCAAAATGAATATGATTTGGGGCCATGTTATTTAACATGCAATAATATGAACTCGCATCATGCCAATAGTGTTCCTCCCCATTGAAATTGGTTTATGGTCAGAAACCACATATGTCTCATAAGAGTTTTGAATGTGCAATATATGATTAAGTTGCTCCAACACAATGCACAAAGATGAGACTTCAAAGAATGTTGGAAATAATGTTGGGAAAATAGACGTGCCTTGGAAGTGTGTAGGCTTATGCTTTGATTCAGTTCGAAACTGTCTGATTAGACTATACACTAGTATGGCTGTTTTGGGTATAAGTTAAAACATGGAAGAGGTGTACGTATTTAATAAAGCCATCATTGGAAGATTTGTTTATGGCTTAAGTTTCTCATTGACATGTAATTTTCCCAACATTAGGGGGAGATGTTCCCAACATTAGGGAAAAATGAAAAGCAGCTGTTGAAACTGAGTAAAAATGAATTATCAAAGATCCTCACATCAATGAATATAAACTTAAAGTTTGTGGGATAATTCATTCACATGATTTAGTAATTGGCTTGCCAACAATGTAAACTGACCAAAAAGCTGCTAATGCTCATGTTGGTAATGAGTCTACGCACATTTGAGAGTGGTAGAAAAGTCGATTCCAAATAAAAAGCCTCGAATGAAAAGGAGCATAAAGTTAAGAAGGTCAAAGTCGAGGTATAAAAGACCCCATAAGAGATTGATGATGAGAAACTAGACATGAATGTTTTGAGAAACCTCGGGTACTTGGAAATAATGAGATCTCAATGTATTGTGACATGTCTAGATACTTGTGGAATCGAAAATAGATAAAACGACGTCGAGATTGAACGAATATGATAGCGCTAAGAGTATATATGATGAGGATCTTGAAAGCATGCATGCACATAAAATTGATATGATATGATATTGATGATTGGCCAAAGATGAAAAGACGCTAGTAGTTTGGGACATGAAGTCCAAGTAATTGAAATTGCAGAAATTATATGGTGGAAACAACTAAATTAAAAGTCTGGCAAAATGAGAAAGTCTTGCTTTGCGTCTAAAGAATATGAAAAAGAGCTTATTTGATATTAAGATTCCATGAGGGATATAAAATGAATGAAGCATGTCTCATGATTTAGAATGCTTGAAACACTTGTGAAAAGTTCTCGAGAATAGAAAATATTATGTTTGAAACTTATAAAGAAATCCGGATATGAATATGATATAAGTTTCATGTATTTTGATGATTTGAATATTAATGGACTCTGAGAGAGTGTCCAATGATGATTGAATAATTAAATGTGAAATAAAAGACAAGGTTTGTCTTGTTTATGAATCTTAGTGATAAATGCCGTTGATGCTTATGAGGTCAAATGATACTGTAATGTCCCTTTTGACTTTCAAGATAATAATCACAATGTTGAGTTGAAAGTGTCACTGAAGCACTGAAATTGAAGCAAAGAGATTTATTCTATTCAGACACTTAATATGCCAAACATCGAATATGTTTGGGAATGATAAGTATTTTAAGTGATGTGATCATGAGGGGGAGAAGATACGCGTTGCACTCTTTTTCCCTTGAGCAAGGCTTTGTCCCACTGGGTTTTCCTATCAAGGTTTTTAATGAGGCAACATCCCCAAGCGTATCAAAAAAATTATGTACTCTTTTCCCTTCACTAGAATTTTGCCCCATTGGGTTTTATCTAGTAAGGTTTTAACGAGGCATAATGTCTTCAGTCGATGGACATCCAAGGGGGAGTATTATAGATAAATATGGAATGGATGTCCATATTCCTTAATAGATTAATTAGAGAGATATTGTACTAGATTATGAGATTTATTGCTTGAAGAACAAGCCAGTATTGTATTATAAATATGAGCCTCTGTATGAGATGAATAATAGAACTCTCCATTCTCTCTATATTGTTGTCTTCTTTATTGTTCTATTTCTTTAGTTTTACAACAAACAAAGTAACACAAATATTAATATTGATTATATGACATGTTGGATATCTAATGCTTTTATTTTTATATCAAAGTCTATATTTGTCATTTTGTACATTTCTATAATTGTTTCAGCTACTTTGCCAAACACAAAAATATATTCAAAAAGCTTCGGCTACCAGCTATCAGCCACCAGCTACCAGTTAACAGCTACCAGCTAATTTTACCAAACATACCCTATATGATACAAAACGAAAATATTTACGGTCAAAGTTGAAAGGAGAGACTTTAAAAGTCAAACTAGGACACTTAATATGGGACAGATGGAGTAATTAATTGATAAATTTTGAAGTACAACATATTAAAATATTTATTTCAGAAAGTGATGATTATTTATGTTTGAGATACATATTTAGAATACACACTTATAAATTAATCAATTATTCAACAATTAACACGCCAATTGTATGTGGGGGGTTGGTTTGGAACTCAACTCTAGCACATATGTTTACTTTTTGGCATTGCTCATGGCTTTTATATCATCAATCAAACGGGCCACACTCATAGATGAGGAACCCGTCTCACTTATCGACTCTTCGGCCAATATTTTCCAAGTATCCGCGGATTTTGCAAACACATCTCGTTTCACATCCATGACATCCCTCACTGCTTTTTCAACAATCAATCGATCACAAGTATCTTTCATATCTACCCCGATCTTCCATACCTCTTCCACAAATCGACTATTCACTTGTTGGTCCACGAAATAAGGCCAACAAATCATGGGAACACCTTCCACTATACTCTCAATGGTCGAGTTCCATCCACTATGTGTTAAAAACCCTCCGACAGCAGGATGGCCAAGGACATCTTCTTGTGGGGCCCAATCTACTATACAACCGATTTCTTTTGTACGGGCTAGTAGTTCACTTGGAACCATTGACTCATCATACTCACCAGTGATTGACCCCGGACGTCTCACCCATAAAAAGGGATTTCCACTATTAACCACACCATACCATATTTCGAGCAGCTGGTGAACTGTCATCGTTGCAAGACTCCCAATGCTAACATAAAGGACGGATTTTGGAGCGTGTTTATCTAGCCACGACAAACAAGTTCTATCTTCTTTCCAAACACTATTCGTGAAGGTGGCTTCGGGAGACGGGGTTGTTGTTTTAGGCATGAGTCGGGCTTTGTGGAGCGAGTGAAGTGGACCTATGGGGTACACATTTCGACAAAGCTTTCGCATGTGTGGGAGCACAAGACTATCTAACTCTTCGAACGTGTTAATTATGAGACCATCTGCTTGAGGAACGGATCGAGCTTCTTTTACAATAAGTTCGATAACAGGGTCGTTCGATATATCGTCGGTCCTACAAAAGCTAGCAAGATCCCGTCTTCGCACTACATTTTCAGTTCCCGGTACACTTGCTATAAGTTGATCTAAATCATCCCCTGTAAAACAAGAAAATAGATAATGGTGTTAGCATATATATCTTCTCTTTTTTCTTGACTCTTTTATTGTTTTGTTTCACCATACTTTTATCTCTAAGTTGACCGTTGACCATTGAATACCTTAGCTAGAAGTAATTAAAAATGTATAAAACTATATTATAATAGCAATATGTGACCATCTAAGAAAAGTCAAAAATTTCCTTTAAAACTACAAAAGGTTCTTACAAATAGGAGCATACCGGCCGTATGATCTGTGTTTATCATAATCATAGTAAAAAACACGAGATACTGTTAAAAAAACACCATTCGGACAAAATTAAAAAATTATATTCTCTCTGTCCCACTAGAAGTGTCATGTTTTGAATTTTTTTTCTTTAACTTTGACCTTAAATATTTTTATTTGTGTTATATAATATTTGATGAAAGTTATATGAATTAATTGAGTTTTAGATATATTTTCATTGGGTATAGTTATATAACAAAAAAATTATATATCTAAGGTCAAAGTTAAAAAACAAAGACTTTGAAAATTCAAAATGTGACACTTCTAGTGGGAGAAAGGGAGTAAGTGTTTATCCAGACGGTAATATTGTAAAGAGTATAGGAAAAATTGTGAATTGGCAAGAAATATAAAACATAGCTAGGAAGACAAAAACAAGATATGAGATAATAGAATCTCCAATCCATATAAGTATATAACAAGTGTATATCCATCAAGCAATCTTAAAAAAGAAATTAAACAAACCTTTAAAGGGAACATCCCCAGCTTCAATTAAAGTAGGAAGATTCAAGTAACAAGTCCATAAGCAGCATGGACTCACAGTATCAAAACAAATCACCGGAATCGACGTCTCTTTAGCTATTTCCACAGCAAAACTAAAGCAACCATCCGGAATCATCAACGTCACTGGCCGTTCTGATCTCGAACTAAACTTGCCCGAAACCATCATTTCACGAAACAATGGTTTACTCACTCTATCCACAGCTTCCATTACTTCCATGAACCGGTCTCCAGAGACCGGTTTTTCATGCTCAACTCCATCTGGGACTGTCTCAAATTTGAAGTTCGGGTAGCTATTGAACCGGGCCAAGACTTGGGTGTGTTGAAGGAGAGGGCGGTGTATGTGATCGGTGTTGAGAAAGGTGACATGGATGCCCGAAAGACATAGGAGTTCGGCTAATTTTAGTGCACAATTAACTGGACCTTGAAATGGTAAAGGAAAGATTAGTACATGTGGTTCGAGTGCATTTTTAGTACTGTTAAATTGTTCATGATTTTGGTCCATTTTTGTATCAGAATTTGACTTGTTTAATTTGTTGGGTTTGATTTATGGATCGATAGTGTGAATATATATAAGGTGATCTAAGTTATGGAAAAAGCGTACATGCAATATGTGAATATATATAAGGTGATCTAAGTTATGGAAAAAGCGTACATGCAATATGTGAATATATATAAGGTGATTAAGTTATGGAAAAAGCGTACATGCAATATGTGAATATATATAAGGTGATCTAAGTTATGGAAAAAGCGTACATGCAATAGTGTGAATATATATAAGGTGATCTAAGTTATGGAAAAAGCGTACATGCAATATGTGAATATATATTAGTAACATTTAGTGTTTGTGAAAAAGAATATAAACGTAAGAAAAAGCAGGTCTTTCATTATTTGTCTCAATAATTTCGAGGTTGCTATCTAGTGTTGAAAACTGATGCTGTAAAGTTGAATTTGGGTTGCCACGAGTTGAAAAAAGCCGAATGGATCTAAATAGGTCACGGTCCTACCTTTGGCAGGAGCGCCGCGAAGATTTATGAGCCTATAGAAAAAAGACCCCTAAGTTAAACACAACAAGATTTGACCCGATGACCTAAAAACCAATATATATGTGTCCCTAACATCCCGGAAAATCCGGCATTGGACAGTCACATACTTCCCCTTATACTTAGGCCGGTCCTTATACTCGCGTCCTCCCCGCGTCCGACGCACAGGAGCGGGAGGACGCCATTAGCACCGTTGCGTCCTTCGTCGCGTCCAAGGTGTTTGTTCCACAAGTAGACGTGTGGCTTGTGTTGGTGTGGGGCCCGATTTGAAGGTTAGCCGTTGCAAATAAAAAAAACAATTTTTGTATTCAAAATCAAAACCAACGTTTAGTTGGTTGTTTTTTTTGTTTTTTTATTTTTATTTTCATACTCCTATTTAAACCCCATTTACACTACCATTTCAAAATACAACAATCTAAACATACCCTTTTCTATTACTTTCAAAGCATTTCAATCACACACCACTACTAAAAATGTCTAGTTCATCATCATCATCCTCTAGCGACGATTACGAATCAAACGATTACGAATCAATCAATAATGCTGTTACGCAAATGAATGTTGTTTTCAATCCCGAAGCCATAGGCGCCTGTCTTAACATTATCTTTGACGAAGAAGAAAACCAAAGCCAAGAAGCGTCAAGTTCTTCAAGACCCAAGTTTACTAGAAGGGTGATCCGGCGAGATCACGTGGGTGCCGCAAAGCTTTTATACGATCATTACTTTGCGCCTGAACCAACTTACCCACCCGACATGTTTCGTAGAAGGTTTCGAATGCGAAAGGAAATGTTTCTGCGCATAGCGCGAGATATAAACTCCTTTGACAGCATTGAACCGCTACCGAAACACTTTCAGTTCTTCCACAAAGGCGCGACAGATGCTACTGGTCGTCCCGGTTTTAACATTTTCCAGAAATGCACTTCTGCCATACGCCAGTTAGCGTATAGCTTTAAAGCTGATGCTTTAGATGAGTACTTGCAAATGGCGCAAGATACGGGCTACCAGTGTTTAGACCAGTTCTGTAAGTGTGTGATACACCTGTATCGCGACGAGTACTTGAGAAGGCCAACAGAAGCAGATATCGAACGGTTAACTGCTAAACATGCTGAGGTTCATGGTTTTTCGGGTATGCTAGGTAGCATAGATTGCATGCATTGGGGTTGGAGGAACTGTCCAGTGGCATGGCAAGGGCAGTACACACGAGGCGACAAGGGACAACCAACAATCATGCTTGAAGCGGTTGCTTCATATGATTTGTGGATCTGGCATTCTTACTTTGGCCCTGCTGGGTCGAACAACGACATCAACGTCCTCAACGAATCAGATTTGTTCGACGATTTGCTTCAAGACAAGGCTCCTAAAGTAGAGTTTTCGGTTAATGGCCAGCAGTTTCAAAAGGGATATTACCTAGCAGATGGTATTTATCCAGAATGGGCTACTCTTGTGAAGTCTTTCAAGTGCCCGATGGACCCGAAAACCTCTAAGTTCAAAAGATACCAAGAAGCTGCAAGAAAGGATGTCGAGCGAGCATTCGGGGTTCTTCAAGGTCGTTGGCAGATTATTGAACAATATGCGCGGCCATACAGTGTGAACAAGATAAAACGTATCATGTTATGTTGTGTGATTCTGCACAACATGATCGTTGAAGATAACGGGCGCGCAATTACAGAGTTTGAAGAAGAGTTGATAGCTAATACTGTCCTCCCAACCCGTACGTGGACTGAAAGGTGTTCAACGCAGCTTCGTATGTACGGGGAGTTGCGCGATAGAAGGGCTCACCATCAACTCCGCAATGCTCTGATTGAACATGTTTGGAACCTCCCGGAACACGGCCGTCAACGTTGATGTCTAGTTTTTTATTTCCTAATAATGTCATTTTTCATAATTTATTTACTTTATGTTTTTTAGTGTAATGTTTAATTTTATAATAAATGTAATGTGTTTGTTTAATAATAAAATGTGTTTGTTTAATTTTGTGAAAAAGAGAAATGAAATAATAAAATAATGGATGAATAGTGGAAGAAGTGGGAAGAAGTGGGTAGTATAAGGAGGGGGGTGTTCTTGGGGTGTTCTAGGAGAGAGAAAGCTGATGAATAGTGGAAGTAAGGAATAAGTGGGGAAGAAGTAGTATGTATAAGGAGAAGCCTTATTCTACCCCTGGCCCTTGGGGGTGGTTATAAGTATCTGTCCGATTTTTGAATTGATATGTATGTATTAAAATCAATGTATAATTGTGCATATTAAATTTCTCTATTTAAATTGACAATATCACTAAGAGTGAGTATGATATATCATGTCGCCATACATATCCACTCATAATGTGTGTTTCACATCGGTGCTTTTGCATATATGGTCCTAGTGTGACAGAGATCAGGGTTTAGCCGACAATGCTGTACGTGGATATATGCATGTTTCGATTATTATTTTTTTGGAATTTTATTAGATATTATTAGTGTGTTACGGGTCAAATTGGGGGACTTGGTTTAATAATAATGTAACAATAATAAAGTGGCAGGATATACTCTTACAAGTAGAAATATTATTACAGGTACGAGTTACCCATGTCACATAAACGGGACAAAATTTACATGTCAATCTCAAATTGACATTCAATGTTGCGGATGGGCTGACTGGTCAAAATGGGTGTCTAATCTCCAGCTTTTGTTTTACTACTAAATTTTTTTTATATTCTTTTGTTTTACTAATTACTACTCGGGTAACCTAAGGACGAAAGGCGATCTCGATCATACATCCCCAAACGCAGATAATGCTCGTGGTTAACCTAAGCTTACCATGTAGTTCCATTCAAGAAAAAACCTCACGAAGATCGAGCCAAAAATTAAACCTCCTTTTCGTGAGTAAAACTTGGTGCCCTCACCTTCCCCTTGTGGATCATTGGCTTTTTGGGAAGAAATTGATTTGGTGTATTTTGGGTTACTAGGTGATGTTGTCCTTTATTTATCTGTATCACTGTATGAGCCATGTTTAGGTCCTTTTTGATGCATATGTAACTTGTGTTGGCTTAGAGAGTACATTTAATACATATCTTGAAGTTACACTAAACACAAGAACTAATGAACCGCTACAAACATTACATTATCGACAATAATGGAGGGGCACTCTATTGATGTCGTCCTACCAGAAACAATTACCTCATCGACCTTCATTTCATGTTATCAAGATGGCACGTTGAAATGGAATAGCCAAGATATGACAAACGCAAAAACCATACAAGCCAATAAGAAGTTGAGAAACCGGTGGCCCTGCCAGAAGTTGCGGGCATCTAATGTAGCCATGGTCACACCAGGTGCAGGGGCTCGAGATGGGGTGGAACCATTTACTTCGTTCCACTGGTCTAACATTTCAACCTCATCTGCACCAGCAATGTTTTTTGCAATTGATCCACAGATCTCACATGTTCTGTAGTTATAACACACATAAAACCAAATTTAGCAATCAAAACTACAACTGAAGTGTTTAAAAGAATTATATCCAGTGTCATTCCTCTGTTTATGTAATATCTAACATGAGAAGTACAAAATAAAACAAGAAATAGATCGACTACTGGATGAAGCACACTATCAATACTTACTCTACTACCTACAATTTGGCGTAAGAATAATAATAACCAAATAAATACATATAAAATCTGTCACTTAAATCTGCATATACTATAACTTAATCATATTCGGTAAGTGAAATTAAAAATTTAATAGATACTTTCAGTAAGTGTAGATTGACGGGGACACCCTTGACCCTGGGTGGCTGGGTGCCTTATTAGCACCAACGATTGTGCACCCTGCAAAGAATAACTCCAAGCAACTCTCCTAACACGGTGTACACGCTTAAGGCAAGGCTTGAACCTTATCTCTCAAAAGTTATTCAAGTGGGCCCATGTGCATGTTTCACAAACAGATACTTATTTAAGAAAACAAAACTAATGGGAGCATAAATAATAAGTTTTCAACAAATAAATAGCAAAAAATACCAAACCAAATTATTGAACAATCTGGCAAGTAATAGTCAATTGGGAATCATTTATTTAAAGAGGTTTTATTTTCTTCAGTTTAAACTTAGTTCAATAATAGTTTTAGGTGTGTTAATCCTCATAATGTAGGCCGACAGGCGACAGCTCGTCATAAGTCTTTAGAACCGGAAAACCATGTTATATGAGCTATCACATACATTTTTTACGATTTGATTATTTGGTTATTATGAGAGTCCAGTCTCCAGCGTTTAAAAGCAGTATTCGATTCCGAAAATGAAACCAAAATGGAAAAATATATGTCCCGGAACTTAGGACGCCAGCACTAGAATATAGTGACAAGAATCGTATGTCATCTCATGAATAATTGAATTCATTAATGACCTTTGAAACTTTAAAAGGTTTTGCTAAGTTGGTTCGAGTCAAATCCCACTTGCAAATGAGAAAAAGAAAGCGAAAAGATGATGATGAAAGCAAATTCCATCATGGTTAAAAGATATGAATGAGTTCCTCATGCGTAAAATATACAAATCAATATTGCACATCTTCTCTTCAATTCTTTATTTAGTTTGAAGGTATGAAAAGTTAGTAAAACTATCAACATCTCACATTTCCCCTCAGGAGCCATAACCAAGATATGTCGACAATGTGGAGGCCCTATGCAAGTATCAAAATGAGACCCCAAAACAATATAATATCATGTATTCATGTACAATCCAAACTTAATGATGATCACCAAAAGTTGTGTAAAGCATCACTTATTTTCGACAATCCAACCCAGTTTTTTCTGAAGTTTATTGAGATTTGGTATCGTTGTCGTTGTACTGTTACTGGTGAATTTCTTTTGGTTTTTGTTTTTTATAAGTGCCATTTTTTTGGTTTTTGTTTTTTATATGTGGCATTTTCTCTTTAAGAACAGTTCATAAAGTAGATATTTAGGCTTTATTTCTGAAACTATTCCCTCGTTATATTATTCCTTAAAGGGTATTTACCAATTTACTACCTATTTTATAGTATATATTATTCAAATTAGACATAAGGATTAATATTAATGTATCTTACATTAAACTTAGCTTTTTGTTCTTGTATTCCTATTCCTTTATAAGTATACAACTCTTATTCCTATAATTAACCATATCTCTTTAGCTCTACATTAGCAAGAACCTATAACCATAAAATTTTCTAACTTCATAATGCTAAAAGGTAAACTAAGCTGAAATATTTAGAACCTAAAAAAAGGGAACAATACCAATACATTATACACAAATACACATATAAATATTATTACTCCACAAAATAAAATAAAATAAAATAAAAATCTAGAGGAAGACATGAAGTTAAGCATGAAAGGTATAAAACAAAAATATAACAATCTGTAAATAAATAGGTATAAGAAAAATAGTTTTTAAAAAAAAAAAATCAAAACTTGAAAGATGAAATATTTGAGAATGAATTAACTATTGTTGTTACCTGTTACCCCTAATCTTGAACCAAGCTTCAGCACAATGTTTATGAGCAACAGCCAAATCATCTTTACAAGAACACCCCAATTCAATTGGAATCCCATTTTCAGATTCTTGACTATTTACATCCAAACTCATATGACATATTCTGCAATTTTTTTCATCTTTCAACAATATATTTACCTCACCATTTTCAACATCCACCACCACAGAGGATAACCTCCCCTTTTCCGGCACCTCCGACTGCCGGCCGGTGACATCTCCACCGCCACCACCACCGCCAGATTCTAAGTCCAGTTGGGGTTCTTGTAAAGTTACCATCTTTTAATTAAGTTGAGAGAATATAAAAGGTGGGATTTTTTTTTTCTATGAAATGAATGAGAAAAGGTGAGAACCATTAGTATTTATGTGTAAATGAAAAAAGGGGTTTGTCTTTTTGTTGTGTTATATCATTTCATGGTCATGTTTGGAGCAGAAAAAGCTCCCCAAAGACACAAAACTGTGAAAAATAACTATTGTGGCATATAATGATATATAAGGTAAAGTTCTGAAAATGGAAGAAAGTAAGTTACGATTGCACCCCTAATATTATTGCAACTTTTATAGTAGTAAAAAATACAGCATCGACAATACCAATTATATCGAAGGATTAGGTGGATTGCAATTCGCAAATGAGATATAACGGGTCATATTTTTAATCGATAATTAAATTTTAATAATTGTGGGTTGTAACTTGTAAGTGAAATATCAAATATAAGAAAAAAAACCATTACATATAGAGTCATAAAATAAAGTATAGAAATTAACTACAGAAATCATCCGTGTTGTGGATTTTACAGCTTTAGTCTTTTATTTTTAAAAATTGCAACTTTGGTATAAAACATCTTGCAGTGTCGACGGAGTAAAACTGTAAATTTTAAACGAATGAAATGACTAAATTACCCGAAAATGTTGACGGAGTAAAATTTTGTGTACTAAAAATGTAAGTTTTGAAAGTTATGAATGAAAACTTCACGATAAGGACGATTTTTGTAATCAACTCTAAACTATATTATAATCCTTCTAGCATATTTTAAGTATGTAAGCGTGATATATCGATTGGAATTATTTTATTTTATTTTTTAAAACGGCGCGTTAATTGGTTAGTGGTTCGAACCCTAATAGTGACATTCAAGCAGACAGTATGCTAGAGATTGGAACCCGAAGACACTCCTGTAGACCAAGGGTGCGATAACACGGTCCGCACGCGTTTGAAGAGTTAAATGTTCGAAACCATGTGCAATTGAGATTTGACCCATGGTCTCCAAGCCAACATCCTCTCCCTCATAACTTCCAAAAAGGACCCGGATGACCACTTGATTTAAGACCAAGTGGTTATATCGATTGGATTTAGTCACTTATATACACACGGATAACTTAAAAACTCTAGATTTTGATGGTGGTTTATACAATTATAGCTAAAGCTCCAATTCCATGTTAATTAATGAATGGAGAATGATTATTTAGAAAACTAAAAATCAATCTAACAAAGAATCAAACGTATATCTCAAAACTTTCATAACCACCACAAAATGACTAAACAGCATGACCGGATGTAAATCATCCAAATCGAGACAGACCAAGACCAAAATGGGAACCATCTAAAATCAGATGTCAGTAGAAGCCAAAAACTATCTCAACACGGCCTGAACAACAACCTAAATTTGAATGAAGATGTGCAAACAACAAAATTATGATAACTATGCATGCTTAAACCAAAAACCACTTTGCAAAACAATAGCATAGCGTACAAATTTATAATGTGGACATGTCATCAATATATAAGCCGATTAATTGAAATGTTTAAAAGTACCATATATAAACCGATTAAAATAATTACACTACCATTTTTTACATCAATTATTATTATATCAATAAACTATATACGTCATTGTTATCACTTACCACCCACCACCAGTCACCACCATTACCTGTCGTCACGGCTACCACACATGTGCCACTATCATCATCTTCGTCGTATTACGTGGGCATTGAGGTTAAAATGTACTTATCAAGTTATTAGTAAGAAAAACAAAAGAATATGATTCTAAAGTTTACTTAATTGGTCCAAAATGCGTTTGTTGTACCTATATAAGTGGAGTGAATAAATTATTCAAATAGTAGTAGTTACTGGAATATTGTGAATTTCCGATTATTTGCCAACAAATTTTGGCTTGCATCATCCTCATTCCCTAGTGGGCCGGCTACTTACCTTTGGAGTTATTAGGCATTAATCAAAAAAAAAAAACAACAAAAATAACTGCTCGGCCAGAAAAGAAATAAAGTGCACGAAAAAGTTGATGTTAGCTTTAAAATATAGTTAGTGCATGTTTGTAACAATGTATATAGAATTGTTCCTTGTGTCTAATCTTGTTTATGTGTAAGGTTGTTAATGTAATTAGACAAGGACTAGTTTGTAATTAGGAAGGGGGTTTAATGCAAATGTCAAGCCTATATAAACCCCCTCACCTTTCATTTGTAACTAACCTTTTGAAATACAATTCCCTTTCTCCCTTTCTCTCTCTAACTCTCTCTCTCACACACATAATCTCAAATCACGATTTAGCCATTGTTTACATTTGGTATAAGAGAAAAATCACAACTTGTGTTAGATCCATGGCTTGATTTTGTTCCATTTTGTGCTAAATTGTGTTTTTCCCACTTTACCGAAAAATCCAATCTTTACCCTCTTAACATGTTAAAGTTTCTTCCTTTTTAGTTTATTCCACTCATTACCTTCCTATAATCATCCTCAAGAAGTTTCAAATCCCAATTCAAAACCAAATGGCTTGAAATTGAAATTTTAGCTTTCTGATCTGAAATCCGGTTTTCATTCCGGTTTTCATTTTCCTTTGAATTTCTGTTGTAAAACCGGCTTTCCTTCCGGTTTTCCTTCCAGTTTTCCTACCGGTATTCCTTCCGGTTTTCATTTTGATAAAATTTTTAATTTTCGTTGTTATATTCTAACATATCTGGTTTACACCAAAACCGATATTTGTACTAAATTTCTTCATTTTCCAACTCGTGATAATACCCAACTTTTCCCACGAAAACCGGATTTAGTATAGTATTTCATGAATCCCGGTTTTTGTGAAGATTTTTCTGAAAACCGAATTTAGTGAAGTTTTGTGACGTTAAGTAATATTGTGTGTGAAAATACCTGGTTTATCCCAAAACCGGTATTTGTTCTTAATTTCTTCATTTCTCAAATCGAAATTCTGCCCGTTGGTTTCCTCGAAAACCGGATTTACTATACATTTTACCATTACCGGTATTTGTATAGAATTTCTCTTCAAAACCGGTTTTATTATTGTTTAATACCTGGTTACACCAAAACCGGTATTAGTTCTTAATTTCTTCAACTTTGTGAAAATTCACTCTGTCCAAGTTTCGAGACGAATACCGGATTTAGAACATATTTTCTGAAACCCGGATTTAGATCATATTTTCAAGAAACCCGGATTTAGAACACATTTTGTGAAACCCGGTTTTTGTATACATTTTCTGAAAACCGGATTTAGTACACATTTACTGAAAACCGGTTTTTCTTCACATTTTCTCAGAATGTCGATTTCTGACTCCTTGATTCTCGGTTCCGATTCAAGACCTCCTGTTTTATATCGTGGGTCATATCCACAATGGAAAAAAACGGTTTTTGGATTGGATTGAAAGACAACCTCTTGGGGACGACATCAAAGCTTCTTATGAAGAAGGCCCGGCTGTTCATACAAATCCTGTCACCAAAGAACTTATTCCAAAAGAAAGTTGGAGCACAGCTCAAAAGAACCGCACTCAGGCTGATAATCTTGCAAGATCTCATCTCTACATGGCTCTTCCCAACGATATTTATTCCAATGTTGACTCATATGAGACTGGGAAAGAGATTTGGGACGAAATTGAAAAGCAACTGCAAGGTTCAGAGGTGTCTTCAACGATAAGATTATCCAATGTTCTTGATATGTATGAATCATTCAAACAAGAGAAAAGTGAAACGTTAGAAGAAGCGTATACACGTTTCTGTAACGTGATCAATGAACTCAGAAAGAATGCCATTAAAAAGACTGACTTGGAACTAAACATCAAATTTCTGAGAAATCTTCATGAAGAATGGCAAGTCTTTGGTGCTCAACTCAACCAGCAAGATGAATTTGGCAAACTCTCTATTCATACCTTGTATGAGAAGTTGAAGATCAATCTGCGAGCTGTTCAAAAGCAACAAATGAAGACTGAAGGAAGTTCCTCATCTGATCCACTTGCTCTAGTTGCTGATAGAAAGCCATCCAGATCGTCAAGGAAAAATGTTGTTGAAACTGCTGATGATGATGAATCAAGTGACACCAGTGACCCAGACATGGATGACAAGGAAAAAGAAATGTACAAAGACTTAGCCTACTTCACAAGAGCCTTCAAGAAAAAATTCTTCACAAAGAAACCAACCAACAATCAACTTCGCACTTCATCAGTGTCTTCCTATGTCAAGAACTCACAAGCTCCAAAATTTGACAATCACTACAACAATGCTGGTGGTGAAAGGAAGTATGAAGCTCCAAAGAAGTTTGAGAAGAGGATTCTTGAGAAGAAGACTGAAGAAAAGAAATGTTATAATTATGGTCTTACTGGTCACTTTGCTATCCACTGCACCAAACCTCGTCAGAAGAATTCCACCTACTACCAGAACAAGCTCTTGCTTGTGAAACAACAAGAAAGTGGTATTGCTCTTCTTGCTGAAAACGACGAATGGTTGCACCTTTCTGATGAAGAGACTGAAGAGCTTGCTGCAAATGTTTGTTTCATGACGAAGATTAAGCGGTCCAAGGAACTTGATGAAGGTGGTATCAGTTCTGAATCTGAAGATGATGAGGTTTGTACTATTCCTAAATGTGAACTGGATGAATACATGAATAAAGCTGTCGAAACAAATAAATCTTTGAAAACTGAGGTTTCTAACTTAACTGAATCTTTACAAGAGAAAGAAAAACTTTTGTTTGATTTTCAAACCTTACATGAAAAACTTCAAAAAGATTTTGATGAATTGACAGCTAATCAGACTTCTGTTTCCTTTACCCCTTCTTCTGTGTTGCAACTTGCAAATCAAGAACTTGAAACCAAAGTTTTTGAATTAACCAAGACCATCAAAGAGGTGCAAATTGCAAAGTCCAATGAAACGCTTCGAGCAAATGCTTTGGCTGAAGATATTGAGTCCTTGAAACTTAAGTTAAAAGAGTCCAACCCGGCTTTGAAAGAATTAGAAAACAAAATTTCTGATTTAAACTATGCTTGCTACATAAAAGATTCAAATAATCAACAACTTGATAAGAAAATTGATCAACTCAAGGAAGAAATCAAATTTTATCAAGAAAAGGTTTACAGGATCGATCGATCTAATAAACAAATCTTTTTAAACAAGCCTAAAGATTTTGAATATGGGTTGACTCAAGGGTTAGGTTTTGAGAATCCAAAGAATTTGCTCAAAGCACAACAGGAAGTCCCATCTCTGTATGACGCCAATTTAATGAGGTATGGCATGACCACCCAATTTGTGAGACCAAGTTATGGTGATATTGAGACAGATTATTATCTAGCAAAATGTGCTATTCAATGCAATTATGATCAAATTAATGAGTTAAATGATCTTTTTAATCTTCCACTTGTTCCTAAAAGAAAAACTCACTCTGTTACTATTGTTGAACTTGATGAAAACTCGAGTGACCAACAACTTGTGGTTCTTTCTAATGAGTCTAAACAAGTAGAAGAAAATTCTGTTCCAAAACCTGCTTCTGGTAGACCATACATTCCACAAAGTGTTTTGGAAAAGCAAATTGCAGATCTAAAAAGAACACTTGATGAACAACAAATTTTGCTAGATAATCTAATGCCTCAAAATCACTGTCCCAAAGTTGTGCCAGTCGTCTCCTACCACACCATTTGGTGTTGTTTATGATTGTGCTGAAACTATGCTTGCTACATAAAAGATTCAAATAATCAACAACTTGATAAGAAAATTGATCAACTCAAGGAAGAAATCAAATTTTATCAAGAAAAGGTTTACAGGATCGATCGATCTAATAAACAAATCTTTTTAAACAAGCCTAAAGATTTTGAATATGGGTTGACTCAAGGGTTAGGTTTTGAGAATCCAAAGAATTTGCTCAAAGCACAACAGGAAGTCCCATCTCTGTATGACGCCAATTTAATGAGGTATGGCATGACCACCCAATTTGTGAGACCAAGTTATGGTGATATTGAGACAGATTATTATCTAGCAAAATGTGCTATTCAATGCAATTATGATCAAATTAATGAGTTAAATGATCTTTTTAATCTTCCACTTGTTCCTAAAAGAAAAACTCACTCTGTTACTATTGTTGAACTTGATGAAAACTCGAGTGACCAACAACTTGTGGTTCTTTCTAATGAGTCTAAACAAGTAGAAGAAAATTCTGTTCCAAAACCTGCTTCTGGTAGACCATACATTCCACAAAGTGTTTTGGAAAAGCAAATTGCAGATCTAAAAAGAACACTTGATGAACAACAAATTTTGCTAGATAATCTAATGCCTCAAAATCACTGTCCCAAAGTTGTGCCAGTCGTCTCCACCACACCATTTGGTGTTGTTTATGATTGTGCTGAACCTAATTGCTCTGCATGTGAAGATATCATGTCTTCGTCTTCTCCTTCCTATATTTCTGCATGTGATCTTGTTGATGCTGCTGTACAAACTGAATGGGATTCTGTTAAGACATATAACGTTTCAATCCAAACAGACCTTGACATTCCCACCAATGTGAACCCAATTGACCCCCAGATTTACTTGGATGAGATTAATGCATTAAAACTTGATTTAGAAAAGGAATGGTGTCTCAATAAGGAGATTTTTGAAAATGTTCATGTTTCTGCTCAAACAAATTGTAAACACGAAATTGAAAAAGATCATTTCTTTCCAAACATTTTTGATACTGAACCTTTCAAGTTTTCTGAGGAAACCCAAACTTACTTGAATGAGTTTGATACTTTGTCTAAAAAGTTTGAAAACGAAAGAGAACAAAGATTGAAAGTACTCGCTGAACTTAATAAAATTAAGATGGAAGTGGCGTACAAAAATATTGTTCTTCAAGCTTTCGCAGATAATAAGATTGAAAAAGCGTCAAATTTACTCAAGGGAAGTCATTGTCCGGTCAAATTCAGTGAATTAAGTCACTCAAAGTTGTCAAATGAAACCAATGTGTCAATCTCATCCAATGAAAGTCCTTGTCCCAAAGACCCAAATGACCCAAGTGTGAATTTGGAATTCAAACCTAAAGTCAAATATGCCAAAATGAATTTTTCAAATCTTCCTAATCTAAATAACTTTTTAGAAGAAGATCATTCGTATGATCCTGATTTTGAAAAACAGTTTGTTCCAAAGGAAGAAAAGGTTGAATTTTCATTAAAAAGGATTCCAAAATCACACTCTACGAATCACACCACAGTACATGAGAAGTTTCAGAGACCAAAGACCAATCAAGTACCCAAAACTTCTACAGCACCGAAGACTCCTACCCCAAAACCCAAACTCAATAAGATGAAACATCATACTGGTGGTAATCATGCTTCTGCACAACCTAGATATCACAGATATTCTAGCTCTCCTAAGCAATCTACAGTTACACCTAAGAACGTCCTAAAGGTATTTAGAGATGATGCTGTAGGAATAGTTAGATATCAAGATCAGTATGGTTGGTTTTCTCCCACTTACAAAAAGCAAGCACCACATGCCAAAGAGACCAGCAAGAAGAAACCTGCCAAGAACATACACAAACAGTCATCCACTAACTCTAAAAATGTTCATGTTTCAGGTTACATGTGCTTAAATTGTCAAAGTAAATGGCTTCCTAAGGATAGATACTTTCATGCTACTAGGACAGTCAAGCTTGCTGGAAATGCTACATCTGTAAAACAAGAGTGGATAGTTCGTAGACCTAATGCTCTAGATAGATCAAATGCTTCTAGGACTAGTCCATCTTGTTCACAAACTTTGTAATAACTGTTTTGTTCTGTAATTCGTACCGTTACTTTTGAACTATGTTTGTGTGTTTACTTGCTTTCAATAAAATTCCATGTTGGATTGTGTGTTTGTTCGGTTGTCTGTTTAATGTTGATGTTTATCTTATGTCTTCGTTCGTTTTTCCTTTTTTTCTTTACTTGTCATTCTAATAAATGTGATTGCATGATGAATCCCTAACCTTTCATGGACCCAGTCTAAGTGGGTACCTAAAACCTTACTTCCTGATTTTACAGGAATTTCTCATTTGTGTCTAATATGTCGATTCCGGATGCTCTAGACACATGACTGGTGATAAATCCTTGCTTAAGAACTTTGTTGAACGTTTCATGGGAACGGTTAGATTTGGAAATGATCATCTTGCTCCCATTCTTGGCTATGGAGATATTGTTCAAAATGGCATCACCATAAAACGTGTGTCATATGTTGAAGGTTTGGGCCATAATCTTTTCAGTGTTGGACAATTTTGTGACAATGATATGCAAGTCCTCTTTAGAAGATATGAATGTAAAGTTCAAACCGAAGATGGTGTCGATATTCTTACTGGTTCACGAGATAACAACTTGTTCACCATTGATCTCAACAATATTCCAACCCCATCTTCCAATATTTGTCTTCTATCTAAAGCTTCTGCTCAGCAATCTTGGCTATGGCATCGTCGTCTCTCTCATCTTAATTTCCATACAATTAATACCCTAGTTGATAAACAACTCGTCGATGGCCTTCCTGATTTCAAGTATGACACCAACCATGTTTGTTCTGCATGTTCAATTGGAAAACTCAAGAGAGCGTCACAAAGACCAAAGAAGCATCTCAGCACTGATGCTCCTCTTCATCTTCTTCACATGGATTTGTGTGGCCCTATGCGTGTCCAAAGCATTCATGCTAAACGATACATTCTTGTCATTGTTGATGATTACTCTCGCTATACTTGGGTCTATTTTCTTCGTGAAAAGAGTGAGGCTTCACAAGTAATCATTGACTTCATCAAAAGGACACAAGTAAATCTTCAAACCTCTGTTCGTATTGTACGTTCTGATAATGGTACCGAATTCAAGAACGCTACTCTTGGATCATACTTCTCTTCTATCGGTATCACTCATCAATTTTCAGCTGCACGAACACCTCAACAAAATGGAGTCGTTGAAAGAAGAAATCGAACTCTTGTTGAAGCTGCTCGTACTATGCTTGCTCATTCTAGATTACCACCAAATCTATGGGCTGAAGCCATTGCAACTGCCTGCTTTACTCAAAACAGATCTATAATCAACAAGAGGTTTGACATTACTCCTTATGAAGTCATCAACAAGAGAAGACCAAATGTGAACTATTTCCACATATTTGGGTGCGTCTGTTATGTCTTGAATGATAGAGATAATCTTGGAAATTTTGAACCAAAAGGTGACGAGGGTTATTTTGTTGGTTATTCAAGAGAATCCATTGCTTATCGTGTCTATAACCGTAGAACCAAACAAATTGTAGAGAGTATGAATGTTAAATTTGATGAACTCTCTGGAATGGTTCTTGAACAACACGGTTCAAGACCCGATCTTCAATGTCCACAAGCTTCCGCTACACAGAACAGCACTTCTGATAAACAGAATTTCTCCAAACCAACCACTAAGGAGTTAGACATTTTATTTGAAGAATTTTATCATGATCGTCCTCCTACTCTGGTCCAACCCTTGGATTCACCTGAACAATCGTTTTCCAATCCATCTCAACCTGAGAGCTCATCTGCTGATCAACAAAGTTCATCTCCTGTCACCTCTTCTACTGAATCATCTTCTCCACCTTCGGCCAATTCTTCGTCTTCAAATGTATCTTCCCCTGACTCTTCTAACATGTCTTCAGCACCACAGGATTCTACATTAGTGCCTGATCAGCAATACTCTCCAGGATCCATTCAATCAACTAATGCTAACTCCGATGAAGAAGAATTTATCCTACCAAATGAACCAAGCTTTGAGCAAGTCGCTGAACAACATTCTCCAGGCTTTATCAATCCTGATGAAAATAATGAACCTGCTGATCCACTTCCTCACTCAAGGAAATGGTCTCGATCCATGCTTCCTCATCCTCCAACTCAGATTATTGGGGATCCAAACGCTGGCCCAACCACACGTGCTGCCTCTGCAAATGAATGTTTATTCGTCAACTTCTTGAGCATGGTTGAACCCAGTAATGTCAATGAGGCTCTTCATGATCCGGATTGGGTAAAAGCCATGCAAGAAGAGCTATCTCAGTTTGAGCGCCTTGAAGTATGGAAACTTGTTCCTAATCCCTACACTCATAAAGAACCAATCAAGACAAAGTGGATATTCAAAAACAAGAAAGATGAGAATGGAGTTGTTGTTCGAAACAAGGCTAGATTGGTTGCCAAAGGTTTTTCTCAGCAAGATGGTGTTGATTATGATGAGACGTTTGCTCCTGTTGCCCGCATTGAAGCCATTCGAATCTTCATGGCTTATGCAGCATTCAAAAACTTCACAGTTTATCAAATGGATGTCAAGTCTGCTTTTCTGAATGGAGTACTGAAAGAAGAAGTCTATGTTGGTCAACCCGAGGGCTTTGTGGATTCTGAGCGTCCAAATTATGTTTACAGGTTAGACAAGGCTTTGTATGGCCTCAAACAAGCTCCTCGAGCTTGGTATGATGCTCTGTCTGCCTATCTATTACAATCTGGATTCAGTAAAGGTACAATCGACACTACTTTGTTCATCAAACGTCAAGGTAGTGACATTCTTTTAATCCAAATTTATGTAGATGACATAATTTTCGGGTCCACAAATCCTAAGTACTGCAAAAAAAATTCTGCATTAATGGTCAAACATTTTGAAATGAGTATGATGGGAGAATTAAACTTTTTCCTTGGTCTTCAAGTCAAACAAAGATCATGTTGAGAAAGGTAATATTGAACTTTACTTTGTCCCAACTGACTACCAACTTGCAGACCTCTTCACAAAACCTTTGGATGAACAAAGGTTCAATTTCTTGAAAACCAAGTTGGGTATGCTTGATCTACAAACGTAAATGCTTCCTTGCCATGTATTCTGTGTTTATTTTTCTGGTCAAACCATTGATGTGTGCTTGTGTGCTCTTACATGCAATGTTTGAGGGGGAGAACAAGGGTAGAATGCATGATTTTAGGGGGAGTTTGTAAAATTTATCTGAGTCTGCATGTTCCTAGGGGGAGTTTGTATATATCTTTACTCATTGTATGTCCTTTGTGAAATTCTCATTTCTTGCTTAACTTTTTCTATGTCCTTAAAACCTTTTTCCTTAAACTTTTCTAAACCCTAAAAAAAAAAAAAAAAAAACCGGGTTTGACCTGAAAACCGGAAGTCATACCCGGGTCTGACCACTATTTATAGCCGGTTCTGACCTCATTTTGACTTCCTTTGAAATTTTTCTAAGTATTTTTAAATCTTCTTTATTACCGGTTTTCTCTCAATCAAATCCGGCTTTCCTTTTTCAAAAACTTTCTCCAAAACGAAAACCGGTTTTCCTTCATAAATTCTTCCATATTTTGAAAACCGGATTTAGTTCTTCAATTCATCATTACCGGATTTCAGGTATATTATTCTCTATTACCGGTTTTCATTTATTTATTCATTATTACCGGTTTTCATATTTCTTGTCTAAAACCGGCTTTTAGTATTTTCTTTACTAAAACCGGTTTTCATTCCTTAACAGTATACTTTGTGCTTATCTTTCCAGGGGTGATTTACTTGTGTTTGTGATTTGTTTTTCATTACTTGTCATTCATTATAGCAGGTATAATCTCTTTTTCGATATTGTCATTTCATAATACTTCATTTATATGTATATGTTTCGATTTGATAATGTTCGTACGTGCTTTAATTACCTTACTTGCTTGAATAAATATGAATGCATGAATTTCCTGTCTGTGATTGCTTGATATTGTGATTGCCTGTTCCAAACAAGTGCATCGATACTTGGAATCAATCCAAGTATCTTGATGCTTTGTTAATACCGGTTTTCGAAAACCGGTTTCAGTTATCATATAAATCATCTTTGTTAATAAAAGAGTAATTTCTTGACTTTTAATACTGGTTTTCCACTTGAATACCGGTATTATAACTAAAATTCATGAAAACCGGTTTTTCATAACTTTTTCTGAAAACCGGTTTTTCATAACTTTTTCTGAAAACCGGTTTTAACATAACTTTTTCTGAAAACCGGTTTTTCATAACTTTTTCTGAAAACCGGTTTTTCATAACTTTTTCTGAAAACCGGTTTTTCATAACTTTTTCTGAAAACCGGTTTTAACATAACATTTTCTGAAAACTGGTTTTACTTCACATTTTCCTAAAATTCTTTTCTAAAACCAGTTTTCAATTCTTTGTAAGAAATTTTTAATATTTGATCAACCAACAAAATCTCATTTTCTTTCAGGGTTGATCCTTCATGAAACTTTTCTTATACCAACTTTGTGAGTCAAATAGTCTCTCTTGATCAACATTCCATGTTCATTGATCTGTCTGACTCCACAAACATTTGTCCCTATATTTCTGTAAAATTATGCTTAGTTTTTCCAAAATCTATCTCTCAATTTTCTTAGGATGCAAGGTATCGAACGCCTTGATGTACTACCTTTGTTTGTCTTTTGGAAACCAAGTGATAGAACCTGTTTGATGTATCTTTAATTTCTTAAAATTCTTTTCAATCTTACATTGGTTTTCCCCAAGAAGCAAGGTATCGAACGTCTTGTTGTACTGCCTTCGCATCTTCTGTGAAAAACAGTGTACGATTAAATCTTTTTGAGTAAATTAACCTTGGAAACAATGTTTCCCATTCGTCTTCTTCTTAACCGCAGAATGAATTTCCTCGAAGATGGTGCTACAGAAAATATGCCTAACAACTATCAGTTAATTATACCCTTTTCATGTCATCATGGGATAATACCGGTTATGCTTACATATCATCCTCTATATCATGTCTTGACTGTAACTGCTCCGGGTATAGAAGAAGAACTGCTGTTTCAATTGTGGCGAACCATCGAGTATATCTCACCAAGAGGAAGATCGAGCACACCTTACTTTCAATTTGAGCTCCTAACAACTGATGGATCAACTCAGGCGTTCACATTTTCGCTTGAAGACTTCCGAAGAGTAATAGGTTTTCCCACAGCGAATTCTCGCGAGGGTGCCACAGAATTTGTTGATCCACCTCCAATTCGTGAGATGCTTGAACGAGTCAGAGAACTGGGATATAATGGTCCTCTCAACTCTATTGGTGCATTCAAGAAGAAAAATCTTCATCGATTGTGGTATCCGCTATGCTCGATCATCAATTATTGTTTATCACCTTCAAGAAAAGGTCAAGAGGCGATCACATCCCAAACACTGGCATACTTGTTTGCTATCGCATACGATGTTCATATCGACTTTGCTGCAGTTGCTTGGGATCATCTTCGACAGAATGTCAAAGGGAAGTACAATGCAACAAAGAAATATATCCCTTTTATACGTTTCCTGACAGTCATTCTTCAGGGGACTCTTAACTCTCATGACAACATCCAACGATTTCCTGCCTCCCACCGAATTCGCTTTCCTCGCTATCAAACTGTTTATGGAAATTCTGGGGTTGAAAATATTCCTTTTATGCCTATTCCTGCTTCGCTTATTCGCTTGGTGCCCCATGAGGATAGTGACCTCATGAATTACAGAGTGTTCTTAGGAGGGGGTATGGCTGCTCAACGCCGAGAGCCGCCTACCGCTCCCCCGCATAGGTCGCCTAGTGAGGGTCATAGGTCTAGGAAAAGAAAAGAGGGGTTAGTAGAAGAAGAGGCACCAAGCTCATCTGCTCAATCCTCATCAACTTCCGCTCCACCGAAAAAGAAACAAAAAACCCATCACAAATCAAAATCCAAATCCAAATCCAAATCCAAAACAAAATCAAAAACACTTCTTCGTGATGAACCATCACCTCCTCATGATCAATCCTTTAACATTCCTTCTCCTTTCACTTCATCTTCATCCGAATCTCAAACATCTTCTTCATCCCCAGCATAAATCCAAGAAAATTCGCAAAGTCAGATTCAAATATTCAAAAACTCTTCCACCGATTGAGGAAGAGGTTACCTTAGAATCTCCGGAGAGACAAGGTGGATTGGAGGGAGGGGTTGAAAAACAAAATGGAGAGAATGAGCGGTCCGGGCTAGGTACAGGGCATAAAGAAAACGTTGGCCCTTCGATAGTTGAACCTCTTATTCGCTGGGATGACGGCCTTAGGATAGAAGCCGAGGACTCCCCACCCTCGCATATTTCACCTCCTCGCCGCTCTGGATCCTCTCCACAGGATTCAGATGCATCATTGCACAGGCACCAGCCACATCCACTATCGATTCCTCATTCGGAGGAAGCCGATATTGAAGCTGCGGAGACTCTTGCCTCTCTCCCGACTTTTCTTGATAACACAATTGAGTCTAGATCGCCAATTAGGTCACTGGATCATGAGCACGCACGTCCTTTGGACGTTGCCAGAACATACAGAGAATTGGTTCGTGAACCTTTTCCGGGACCGTATGGAATACCTGTCGGTGCCATCATCAAGCAAGCACTGGATACAGGAGCTGCGGAGAGAAGCTTTGAGAAGGTTAGGCTCGCCTGGCTTCCTCCTAGCCCATCTTCCAGTTCAACGGGAAATCCAGAGGATCCCGGAAGTCCCACCTACCGGAACATTATGTTGTGCGTTCGCGCAAAGCCAATTCGTTCTGCAACAACCAATGTAGAGCTTTTGCTACATAAATCACTGGGAAGCCCTGTTGGTTCACAACCTTCAGGCCGCACTGTAAACCTTTCGGAGCCTACAGTTGCGACAACGACATCTACGTCGGTCATTCCTTCTTCTTCCACTGAACCGCCGCCAACCGAAGCGCTCCAAAAAGATAAAGGCAAAGCCATTGCTGCTCCTGAACCATCTGACAGTGATAAGTCTGATAGTCCTCCTGCAGCTGCTGAACGCTTGCACATTCCATATGATTTAAATGAGCGTGCAGAGATTATGGCCCTTGACGCTGCAGGTCTACTCCACACCAAAAAAACACAAACCCAACCTCCACCAATACTTCCTCATAAATCTCCTTCACCTCCCCATTCATCTTGTTCTTCATCTTCTTCCTCCTCCTCCGCTTCTCATCCTACCAAACTTTCTGGTTCTATTTCTGCTGAAAACCGATCTCGTCTTGATTCTCTTTATGATGAACTACTTGCCACACTTATCTCTCTCAAAGGTCAAACAGATTCTTTCGACAAAGCAATTCAAGCATCAATCCAAGCCCGCTTTGATCATCATCATCTTGTAAATGACATAAAACAACAAACAGAACAGGAAAAGTTTCTTGCCGATGCAGCACTTGAAGCGGCTCAGAAAAGAATCATTGAACTTAAGGCCACATGCAAACAAGCAGTTGTTATGCAAAGACGTGATGATTCTGATGATCAGGATCAACACGAGGGGGAGAATATGGATGAAGATGTGGCTAATGTTAGAGCCAGTGTTGCTACTGAGGTTATAGAGGAAACAGATGTTGGTGATGATGCACAATCAAAAGATCCTCCTCAAGATGTTGATTTTGTATAGCACGTGGTTGATAATGTTGGTATTGATGATATTGAGCATACCGAAGAAGTTCAGGTTGATAATTCTGTAATTCGAGCCAGTACTACTACAGATATTGTTTTGGGCTTAGAGATACATGATGATGCTCAATCACAAGGCTTACCGCATGATCCCTCCATAATTGGTGAAGATTTTGATTTCCCTGAAGTTGATCCAAATGATGATGATGATTCCTCTGATGACGATGATTTTCCTCCAGGCTTTGATACTTATCAAACCATTCCACAACCAGACCCCGCCTTAAACCAAATGAATTTCAATAACCTGATTCACTTTCTCAACAATCCCCATATTCAACAAATCACCAGAATTCCTAATGTTCAAATAAATGATGGTGGCTTCAGAAGGAATTATGCAATATAGATCGATTATCTCAAACTTCCAACACACCTCTTCAAATCCACTAAATTTCTTGAAGAAAAAGGTTATGAAATCTTCTCAAAGCAACAAGATCTGGTGAAGATCGATATCGATGAAATAAGGGCGAGACGTGCTTATGATCTTGAGCATCAGAGAGCAAAATATTTGAAAGATCTTCGTGATGCTCGAAGCAAAAAGCTACACAAGGCATGGAAAGATCAGCTCAAATTGAAGATCCTCGAAGTCATCAGCATCCATTTCAGAGAATGGCGTGATCCAGGCTTTGCTCGAAGACTTGGGTTGATGTGGTTTGTGGTTAGAAGAGAAGATAATCGCCGATACATAATCAACGAAGCTCGATTTAATCTTCTTTCTGCTGATGATCTGATTTTTCTTCTCCATCACTTTGCAAGAAGGCTTATTCAACCAGATCCAGGGAATCAAGATGCTTATTACGCTGTAAAGAGATATATGGATAGTCTAATCCTAAGCCAAACCCAAAAGGACTTCCAGTTGGCCATTGAAAAGAAGAGAAAGAAGGTGAATCTCACAGAACCAAATCAAAGGATCCCTGGAGTCAATCTTGATAATTTCAATACTGGTGCTCTGTTTGATAATCCTCTAGGATTTGTGTTTGTTAGTGATCAAGCGCACAAGATCTTCATAAGACTTGACGAACTCTCTCAATATTCAGATGGTACATTGATGCGATGCCTGAATGTGTTTGAAGGTCTTCTAGAGTTCGAAGAATCAGAAAAAGAAAAGAAAAGATTGTTGAAAGTTATTAAGAAGATCAAGGCAAAGATTAATCACAGGGAACGAACCAGATTGATATTGAAAGATCGTCTCCCCAAAGAACGTCGAGGTGTGATACATGTTCCAGAAGGCACTTGGGTCAGGTATTCACCAAATAACGAACAAGGGCCTCAAAACATGCCTCCAGTTGATTTTGCCGATAACATCATTAAACCACCCAATCGCCCTGAAGATCCCAAGTACCACTTTGTTCCAAAGAAATTCTGGAAAGAAAAATACCACCAGTACAGAAAGCGAGCATTCAAATCTCAATCAGTTCAACATGATAAGCCTGAATCATCCTCAAAGAAAAGAAATCGGAGACAGAGAAAGAAAAAGAGATCAAGAAAGTGACCATTCACAAATAGCACTAAAGGGGGAGATTGTTAGCTTTAAAATATAGTTAGTGCATGTTTGTAACAATGTATATAGAATTGTCCTTGTGTCTAATCTTGTTTATGTGTAAGGTTGTTAATGTAATTAGACAAGGACTAGTTTGTAATTAGGGAGGGGGTTTAATGCAAATGTCAAGCCTATATAAACCCCCTCACCTTTCATTTGTAACTAACCTTTTGAAATACAATTCCCTTTCTCCCTTTCTCTCTCTAACTCTCTCTCTCACACACATAATCTCAAATCACGATTTAGCCATTGTTTACAGTTGACAATTTATAGGTGAATAAATTGCATAAGGAACATGTATTATTGCATGTCTGCAAAGCCTGTGTGCTTTTTTATTTCATTTTCATTCTTTACCCTTTTAATGATATAATGTCGGGTATTCAGATTATGGAGCTTGAATTCTGATAACAAACGTCTATATATTGGACCTCCCTATAAATATGTTAAACTCTTGTCATTTAACTTAGGGAAGTGATCTGTACACCACCTGCTTTTAATAATAAATCACTAAATGTGCTTTACAGGCTTCTATTGTACAACACACTAAAACACATTTAGTGATTGATGACGTACCCACTACCTTACTGGATAATCCTAACCCTGGATGACGTCCAGGAAGGTTGCGAACTAAGGAAAAACCCAGGATGTCACGGAGGTTGTACGCAGCCTAGGCTAAAAAGGATAAGAACGAGAAAGATATTATCATATCGTTTCCTTAGAAAGAGGATACGTTGCTAAAGATAAGAGAGCCAAAACCGCGTATAAAGACTTATCCTCCACGAAAAACCACTATAAATGGGGGAAAACCCTAAACGATCGATACACATGATCACGGGGAAAACCCTAAATACCTAAAACACATTTCACGGGGAAAACCCTAAACTATACACATGATCACGGGGAAAACCCTAAACTATACACATGATCACGGGGAAAACCCTAAACTATACACATGATCACGGGGAAAACCCTAAACTATACACATGATCACGGGGAAAACCCTAAACTATACACATGATCACGGGGAAAACCCTAAACTATACACATGATCACGGGGAAAACCCTAAACTATACACATGATCACGGGGAAAACCCTAAACTATACACATGATCACGGGGAAAACCCTAAACTATACACATGATCACGGGGAAAACCCTAAACTATACACATGATCACGGGGAAAACCCTAAACTATACACATGATCACGGGGAAAACCCTAAACTATACACATGATCACGGGGAAAACCCTAAACTATACACATGATCACGGGGAAAACCCTAAACTATACACATGATCACGGGGAAAACCCTAAACTATACACATGATCACGGGGAAAACCCTAAACTATACACATGATCACGGGGAAAACCCTAAACTATACACATGATCACGGGGAAAACCCTAAACTATACACATGATCACGGGGAAAACCCTAAACTATACACATGATCACGGGGAAAACCCTAAACTATACACATGATCACGGGGAAAACCCTAAACTATACACATGATCACGGGGAAAACCCTAAACTATACACATGATCACGGGGAAAACCCTAAACTATACACATGATCACGGGGAAAACCCTAAACTATACACATGATCACGGGGAAAACCCTAAACTATACACATGATCACGGGGAAAACCCTAAACTATACACATGATCACGGGGAAAACCCTAAACTATACACATGATCACGGGGAAAACCCTAAACTATACACATGATCACGGGGAAAACCCTAAACTATACACATGATCACGGGGAAAACCCTAAACTATACACATGATCACGGGGAAAACCCTAAACTATACACATGATCACGGGGAAAACCCTAAACTATACACATGATCACGGGGAAAACCCTAAACTATACACATGATCACGGGGAAAACCCTAAACTATACACATGATCACGGGGAAAACCCTAAACTATACACATGATCACGGGGAAAACCCTAAACTATACACATGATCACGGGGAAAACCCTAAACTATACACATGATCACGGGGAAAACCCTAAACTATACACATGATCACGGGGAAAACCCTAAACTATACACATGATCACGGGGAAAACCCTAAACTATACACATGATCACGGGGAAAACCCTAAACTATACACATGATCACGGGGAAAACCCTAAACTATACACATGATCACGGGGAAAACCCTAAACTATACACATGATCACGGGGAAAACCCTAAACTATACACATGATCACGGGGAAAACCCTAAACTATACACATGATCACGGGGAAAACCCTAAACTATACACATGATCACGGGGAAAACCCTAAACTATACACATGATCACGGGGAAAACCCTAAACTATACACATGATCACGGGGAAAACCCTAAACTATACACATGATCACGGGGAAAACCCTAAACTATACACATGATCACGGGGAAAACCCTAAACTATACACATGATCACGGGGAAAACCCTAAACGATATACACTTATCACGAAAAACCACTATAAATGGGGGAAAACCCTAAACGATCGATACACATGATCACGGGGAAAACCCTAAATACCTAAAACACATTTAGTGATTGATGACGTACCCACTACCTTACTGGATAATCCTAACCCTGGATGACGTCCAGGAAGGTTGCGAACTAAGGAAAAACCCAGGATGTCACGGAGGTTGTACGCAGCCTAGGCTAAAAAGGATAAGAACGAGAAAGATATTATCATATCGTTTCCTTAGAAAGAGGATACGTTGCTAAAGATAAGAGAGCCACATACCCTACGTGGATCTCAAATCCGGTAATGGTAAAAAAGGGAGACGGAGGCTGGAGAATGTGCGTAGATTTCACTGATATAAATAAAGCATGCCCAAAGGACTGCTGCCCTTTACCAGAAATAGATTATAAGGTAGAATCCCTGGCGGAGCACAAATGGAAATGCTTCTTAGACGCCTACAAAGGATATCATCAAATACAAATGGCCAAGGAGGACGAAGAAAAAACATCCTTCCATACAAGCAAAGGAACATTCTGTTACACAAAGATGCCATTCGGGCTAAAGAATGAAGGAACAACTTACCAAAGGCTCGTAGACAAGGCTTTCCACAAGCAAATCGGACGCAACCTAGAGGTTTACGTGGATGACATGGTCATCAAAAGCAGAACGGAGAAAGATCTACTCGCAGACATACAAGAAACATTCAACACCCTGCGAGAAATATATATGAAACTCAACCCCAAGAAATGCTCTTTTGGAATGGAGGCTGGGAATTTCCTAGGATATTATATAACAAATAAAGGAATCCAAGCAAACCCATCAAAGGTAAATAAGATACTCGAACTCCCAGCCCCGAAGACAGTGAAAGAAGTTCAAAGCCTAAACGGTAAACTCGAGGCATTGAGTCGTTTCCTTTCAAAGGGAGCTGACAAACAACTGCCATTTTTCAAAACATTAAAGAACTGTGGGGTGAAGAAAGGGTTTGAATGGACAAAGGAGGCTGACGAAGCATTTGAACAAATGAAAAAGCACATAGCAGAGTTACCCACCCTGACATCCCCCAAGAAAGGGGAAACCTTGCTTATATATCTCGCAGCCTCCACTGAATGTGTCAGCGCAGTATTGCTCACGGAAAGGGATAGGAAGCAAATGCCTATTTACTTTGTAAGCAGGGTACTACAAGGAGCGGAGGTAAATTACCCAGAAATGGAAAAACTCGTGTTAGCCCTCGTTCATGCAGCACGAAGGCTACGTAGATACTTTCAAGGACACCCAATCATGGTACTTTCAGACAAACCACTGAGGCAGATATTAACAAAACCAGAAAAATCTGGGAGAATGGCAAAGTGGGCAATCGAACTGGGAGCATATGATATCGAGTACAGAGCCAGGCACGCAGTTAAAGGGCAAATACTCGCAGATTTTATAACTGAAATAAAGGAAACAGGAACTTCAGCAACCCACTCCACGTCATTTGTAGTAACGGGAGAAGTGGATTCTAAAACCTGGGAATTATATACAGATGGGGCATCAAGCTCGGAGGGCTGTGGGGCCGGAATACGGCTAATAAGCCCAGATAAACAAGAATACACATACGCCCTAAGATTTGAGTTTGATACAATAAACAATGAAGAAGAGTACGAGGCACTGATAGCGGGATTAAACCTAGCTAAAGATATGAAAATCAGAAGCATCAAAGCATTTATGGACTCCCAGCTAGTAGCCAACCAGGTGAAAGGAGAATATGAAGCCAAAGGAGAAGCGATAAAGCTATACTTGGAAAAAACAAAAGAATTAATTGAACAATTTGGAAGTTTCAGCATCGAGCACATACGAAGAAACCAAAACAAGAAAGCCGACGCTCTAAGCAAGCTGGCTTCGTTAACATTCGAACATCTGAGGAAGAAAGTGCTGATAGAGGTCCTGAAAGAAAGGTCTATATATGAGAAACAAGTACATGATCTGGTCAAGGAAGAAGGCAAAAATTGGATGACTCCGATAACAGAATATCTGATAAGTGGAATATCCAAGAAGATGAAAATGAGGCAAGAAAAATCAGAATAAAAGCTCCACAATATAAATTGATGGAAGGAAATCTTTATAAGAAGGCATTTTTGAGCCTATGGCTCCGCTGCATAGGACCCAAGCAGGCGGAAACAATAACTTTTGAAATCCACGAAGGAATCTGCGGATTACACGCAGGACCCAGGTCGGTAGTAACAAAAGCACAGCGCCTAGGGTATATTTGGCCAACAATGCACCGAGACGCAGCCAAGTTACTACAAAACTGTGAAGCATGTCAGTTGCACGCAAATGTCCCCATGTTACCAAAACACAACATGACATCAGTAACGTCTGCGTGGCCTTTTACAAAATGGGGAATTGATATAGTAGGGTCACTACCAAAAGCACCAGGGAAGGTAAAAGTTTTAATTGTAGCAATTGATTATTTCACAAAATGGGTAGAAGCCAAACCAGTAGCAACAATAAATGGAAAGGAAATCGAGAACTTCGTCTGGGAATACATAATATATCGATTCGGACTACCACAAATAATTGTCTCAGATAACGGAAAACAATTTGCAGAAGGTACGTTCCCGGAGATGTGCAAAAGGCTAAATATAAAGCAATCCTTCACGTCCGTATATCACCCACAAGGTAATGGACAAGTCGAAGCGATTAACAAGCAAATTGTGAAAGGAATGGAGAAAAGGCTAGGCCGCAGTCACAACGGCTGGGTAGACGAACTACCATTAGTACTCTGGGCACACCGTACAACGCCCAAGCAGAGCAACGGAGAAACTCCGTTTTCCCTAGCATTCGGATCAGAAGCTGTCTTGCCAGCAGAAATACAAGTCTCGACATGTCGAACGGCGAACATAAAAGAAGAAGACAAAGATAAAGAAATGCGTGTCAACCTTGACCTCCTGGAGGAAAGAAGAGAAATTGCCTCTATTAGGTAGGCCACGTACAAACAAAGAATCGAGAAATACTACAACAAAATAGTCCACCCAGATAGCTTCAAGGTCGGCGATTATGTCCTCCGACTCAATAGCGCAAGTCAAGTAGAATACCAAGGAAAAATGGGGTTGACATGGGAAGGACCATACAAGATTGATACAGTCATCGGAAATGGCGCTTACAAACTCTTCACAACGGATGACAAGCCCGTTAGCCGGACATGGAACGCAACAAACTTGCGTAAGTTTTACTATTGAAAAAACAAAAACAAAAACAAAAAAAAACTACAATTTTCACAAACGAATGAATAAACATTATATTTCAATAAAAGTGCACTATTCGAAATACAGGCCTGAGATATTAAAAATGGTGGGGACGCCTACCGAACATATCACAAAAAGGACGGGTAACAAACCCTCCAGTACACATAACCCTAAAGTACAACGGCCATAGCAGCCGGAATCACGACCCGGATGAAGAATCCGGGCATAACTTATAAATATCAAAATCTTTACCAGAAGCTTCATCAACAAGCGATTTGCCAGCACGAGGATTCATTTTAGTCAAATGATGAACAAAAGGAATTACATCGGTCAGCACCATTCTATATTTGGCCTGAAGAGAAGATACCTCAGATTGAAGAAGTTGTACTCGATTTTCTCTCTCCAACATCCAATCTCGTGCGATCTGCAACTGGATATCCTTCATATCAAGAGCACACCTTAAACTTTGAAGATCAGAAGACCGGTCCTCAACAGCAGTTTCAACAGAACTTTGGCTCTGGTTCACCTCTTTAAAACGTCGCTTTAAAACTTCCAGATTTGATTCCAATCGACGGATCTTTATCATATCAAAATATGAGCTAGCACCAATCTTAAATTTTCGACCGATGGTCTTTATCCGGCCATGTTTGCAGAAGACGCTCCTCTTTTTCCGATAACCCCACTTCATTTATTTAGAAAGTCTAAGAAGATAATGGAAAGATGGCCACCAGAAAGATAAATAACTCCACAAAAAGAAAGAAGCCAGATCCGCCCGTTGAACTTATATCGAGATACGAGTCGCACTATCATCGATTTACAAAAAGGCCCATTAAAGATTGCATCTTGTTCAAAATTACCCCTTCTGAGACCTTCCAGAAGACAGCAGGCACCCAAAGATATAGGGAATGATTTTCTAAGAGAGACTAACAAAATGATCTTGGCACATCATATTATTAGTCTGGGGGACTTGATGACGTACCCGCTGCCTTAGTGGATAATCCTAACCCTGGATGACGCCCAGGAAGGCTGCGGACTAAGGAAAAACCCAGGATGTCACGGAGGTTGTACGCAGCCTGGGCTAAAAAGGATAAGAACGAGAAAGATATTATCATATCGTTTCCTTAGAAAGAGGATATCGTTGCTAAAGATAAGAGAGCCAAAACCGCGTATGAAGACTTATCCTCCACGAAAAACCACTATAAATGGGGGAAATCCCTAAACGATCGATACACATGATCACGGGGAAAACCCTAAATACCTAAAACACATTTCAGTCGGCGTACAAGGGAGAAAAACTCCTACCAACAGGGAATCGCCACCAAATCATCCCAAAACACCCCAAACCATCTAACCTAATCGACTGTACAAACAGTGATGTATCGCCAAAAATTGGTGGTGTATAGATCACCACCTTTTAACTTGTGGTCATATATCTTTATAACCACTAATACTATTTAAGTGGTTTGCAGGGTTATAGGCATTTTAATATCTTTAGAAAAGTTTTTACATTCGAACCTTTTTAGATATATATATATATTATATATATATATATATATATAATATATATATATATATAATATATATATATATTATATATATATATCTTCAAGGCGTGACTAGAATCAAAATTCGAAGATGGTATTATGTTGATACTAGTCTTGAGGCTCGTCCGATTGACAGCTAGATTCAAAATATATGTATATCAGATTTTGTTGCAATAAATCACTGGCAGGTTTGGGTCACACACTGATATGACTCATTTTATACATATTTTCCACATCATTATTGTACGTTTTGAACTTATTTAGAGTTGTTTTATGCGTGTATTTGGTTCTTTATGGTATGTGCTAGTGTTTTCAGCTTTACAACAGGCACATTACATAAAATTGGCGTGAAACGATGTTTTGAAAGTCCATTTCGGCTCACGGTTGATTGCAAGGAAGATTGGAGGAGGAAACGAGTCTTTTCAAGAATCTGGAACATGATCTCGTCGAGGGGATCCTTGCCCTCGTCGAGATTAAATGGCAGAATGGAATAGAAGGAAAAGCGAAACAACTTATCTCGTCGAGGGAATTTTTTCCCTCGTCGAGATCACTGCACAACCAGAAATGAGATTTTGCTACACATATAAATAGGAAGCATTAGTCAACCCTAGCCTCTATTCTCGACTTTCCAAACGTTTTTTGGAGGCCATTTTCATCAGATCAAACACCTCTCAAGATCATAGAAACATCTGGATTTATTTCTTCAATTCATTAACGATTCTAGCACTCTTTGGATTTATTTCTTCAATCGGTACATTATGTTTTCATTGTTTCTTGATTGTTTTAATTTCTTCATCATGAGTGGCTAATCACTTTATCATCCATCTTGATGAAGTGAGATAATATGTGAAGATTGCACAATTTTATTAATTCCATGTTGATTTCATTTAACGTTATGTTGAGATCTTAGCGTATTAATTTCTTGTCATTTATCTTGGATTGATTGGTGATATATGTGTGTCTATAGCGGTAGTTATTGATTATATATATGTCATTTTGATTGTTTAGGTATAAACAATTGGATCTATGCATGGTAATGGTAGATAATCTTCATTGATAATAGGAATTTTTGTGTTAACGGTTGGGTACAATCGATAGGCATAATTGTTATCTCAGTAACCAAAACCATTGATTGATTAGGGAAATTATAAAAGATGTCTTGGGGTACCAGTCTTTATAGTGAAATTAGTTAATCAAGAGAGTCGAATAATGTCACAAACTTGACGGGTACGGGGTTGGTGCTTTGTTTGAGTCTCGGTTATTTAATCAACTTAAATTGGATTGGAACGTCATTAATGTGCAATTGGAACATGTTGTTGAGCGGATTCAAGATGGATGTCTTTTAATATTATTGTTTCAAACAAAACTCTTTTCGATTAATTCCTCGGAATTACTAACTTGATTTCATTTCTGCAAACTAACTTTATTTAAAAGCAAAGTGACAACACGGTCACAAAACCCTCTTTTTACTTTGAATTGCTTAATTTGAACTACTTCTGTAACAATAGTCCTTGTGATCGATCTCGGATTTACCAAGTTAACTATATTGCATACGAAGTGTCTAGTAGTCAGTTGTTAGGAGATTCGTGTTATAAATTTTAAGACTCGATTTCACACATCACACACATAAAAATTAGCACAATTGTTAATACTAATCTAAATAATGCATTATATTACATTATTATTACTACTACAAGAAAACTGTATAATTTGCTAGTAGTCTTACCGATTCTATGAGGACGTACCCTAAAGATGAAAAGCAAAAGTATGTTTCACTGTAACAGGCTCATTGGCGAGCACACTTTAAAGGTGATCAATAACTAATCACTTGCATATGGCTTTTCACTTTGTCATCTATAAGGCCATGCATTGACTTGCGGAAACTCTCTAATCTTCTTAGGGTTGCAGCTGCAAAATATTCAAACAACTCCTGATTTAGTATTAACTTCAATGAGTAACAGTTTTAGCATAACTCATTAAACACAAAATGAATCGAACCTTCAAACAAACATGTATAAGTTAATCAGCTTCTACTACTTAGTGGTTATCTCAAAGATCAATTGCCTTAAACATAAGAATTATTTTTTTTTGAACAGCATTCTATTCTACTTCTACTCCTAAATTACATGTATGCCTGGAAACCAGGACTCTCGAAAAACCCCTAATAATCCACCCTCACAAATGTGAGAAGTGGGACTCGAACCCAGGTGGATCCTCCCAAGATCAAAGACCTTAACTTGCATAAACTTCAATATAATCAAACCTTGAAATAAACATACATATAGATCATGAACACATGTTATAACAAATCTAAGAATCTTACCATAACAGTTTCAGCAAAAATTAAGTTAAACTTAAAAAATGGCAAGTATGAAAAAAGGCATATAAATTTTTTAGGGGCCAACCATGTGAGCTAACACATCGCTTAAAGGTCACGCCCTTAGAACCAAAAGTACATAAACATAAAAGATAACCTAAATAATCTTATGTTTTATTTTCCATTCAACCATTTCATCAAATAATAACTCGCACATATAAAACTATATAAAACATTAAGCTATGTTGTTGCTAATATAAAAAATAAGTTTGTCATTTATATAATTACGATAAAAGGGTAATAGCATAGTTGTTACAGTTATAATTCACACATTAGTCTGAACGGAGTGAGAGGTTTTGAGGGGTGAACCTTGCCTTTTTTTCGCCCTAGATTGCCCCCAACACTACTCCTACTGGGCGAACCACGTACAATGCGAACCACACGGTTCGCTCTTCTTCTTTGACCAGCTGCGAATTCCAAACAAAAAACACTCCTCACGTGTATTCATGAGTTATGATTGGGTAACTTTTCTACCCAACATGCCACATGGCGCAAATCGCCCCACCCTTAAAGATCCACACATTTTCATCTTTTTTCAATGACAACTCTTTCTATCTATCTCACATGCCACATGGCGCTATAAGTCGTTCCTCCCTCCTCACGTCACCACTCCTCTTAGTCTTAAATACTTATTAAAAATAAGGTTTGAAAAAAAAAAAGTCTCTTAGTCAACCCAACATATTTAGACATGTATGAAAGTTTAAATAGTAAGGATAGTCAAGATTTTATGTCAGAGTAGACCTGTATTAATTTTATAGTTGTATTGAATTTAGGTATAATTTTGACACTAATTTTATGTCATGATGATCTGTCAAATTAGTGGCGGATCTAGGAATGAAAATCACGTATGTCCAAATTTAGTTAATTTGGGTAAAAAAAAATTTTTTCCCCGTATTCAATAACGGGTCGGGTCTTCACAAAACATCATATATATCAAAATGAAATTCTTTCGCAAAGTACCTATTAACATTTAAGCGAAAATTTTATAAGATTTCATAGTTCTATCTTGTCATATCGTTAACTCAATTTTTATTCCGACCACTATCTTAAATACGAAGAAATAGTTTTTATTATTGTACAATTTTTATTATAAGAATTGATTCTTGGTAAATCTTGTTTGGTTCCTCCTTCTTCTCACGACCACTCTTAAATCTTGCAAAATTAGTTGTTGGGTTATTATTATTATTATTATACGATAGGACTACTCGAAAAAATCTTTTGATAAGTTTAGTGTTTTAAATATTAGAGATTTTAAATTAGAAATGAAAGAAGAGTGACTAAAACTCTCAAAGTTTGGAGGTATGCTACTAATGAACCATTAAGATTAGAAGAAGAGCCTATGTGTTTTTTGAAATTGTTTTATTTTATAACTAACTGATAGAAGAATATGTATATCTAATTATAATTTATTTACTTCAAATGATTCAAAAGACTTACTTTATAATTTACCTAGGTCCGCATCCTTGAATAACATGTGTCCAATTATAATTTTCTATATGCTTGCTATAAAAAGTTGGTCCGTGGACCTATTTGGTAACACATGGAACCGCCCTTGTGTCAAATGATTTTGAAAAGGAATGACATCTCGTTCGTTAATTTTCCATGACTTTAATACACAATCAAAAACTATATATCCACTAACCTTATTCATGATTTCCAGCCCGAGAAAGCCCAATCAAACCCTAGAGAAACATTACAACGTAACATATATATACCAACATATTATCTTACTAGGGTTATATCTATATCTATATCTATATAATTTGTATATCTCTCTTAATACATCTTTCTGCTCCCAAACGCTAAAGCAAGCAACCATGGCCGCAGAAAAAGAAGGAGACCGCGTTAGGGGCTTTCGAGACCGTGGCAACCGCCATCGCCATGATTCCGAGGAACAAGAATGGGGGCCGGTGACCAAACTTGGCCGTTTAGTAAAACTCCAGAAGATAACAAAACTAGAAGAAATCTACCTTCATTCATTACCCATCAAAGAATACCAAATTATCGACGTACTCCTTCCGTCTCTAAAAGCCGAGGTATTGAGTATTAAACCTGTTCAGAAACAAACAAGTAGTGGTGCGGGACAACCTACGAGGTTGTTCAAGGTTTGTGTCGTTGTCGGGGACAGTAATGGGCATGTCGGTATTGGTTTCAAGTGTGCTAAGGAAGTAGAAAATGCGATAAAATGTGCGAAAATATTGGCTAAACTGTCGGTAATTCCAGTCAGAAGAGGTAATTATTGGGATAATGAGATTGGGAAAGCACATACTGTGCCAACTAAGGTGACTGGGAAATGTGGGCCAGTGACTGTGAGGCTTGAGCCGGCTCCACGTGGAGCCGGGATCGTTGCGTCGAGAGTGCCGAAAAAGGTGTTGCAGTTTGCTGGGATTGATGATGTGTTGTTTACTTCTTCTTGCTGTGGGTCTACCACGACATCTGGGGATTTCGTCAAGGTCTAATATTATTGCTAACTTATGCTTTATCTTTGTTTTGATTATATGTGCGTGTGTATATATGTATGTATAGTTGTTTAGATATGGTGATTATTGTTTATAATATATGTTGGAAATGTATAGGGGGGTTTAATATGTTTTGGAATAATGATTGACTTATTATGAATTTTGAAACGTTTGATGCATTTGTTGTTGTATTAACTTGTCAATTTTCAGTCATGACGGTGCTTATCAAAATTCTGCTTACAACAATATGTTGTTTATGTAGTATTGCCAAATTTTTTCCTTTTCGTTATAAAACTATATATACATGGACACAGATTATCACATATGTAAAGAAATAGCATAAATTAAAATGATATTTTTTTAATTGCAGGCAACCTTTGACAGTCTGCTCAAGACAAGTTTCTCAAGATCCCCATTTCAAGAGTACACCGATGTTGCATCAGATGATCAAGTATAATAGAGGTAATGGGATATGAGTATTGACGACTTATAGTAATTTTGATTCTGGCCTTATTAGATCTCTTGGTTGTTTATTTAGATAATTAAGTGATTTTGATGTGAATTGTAGCATAGATTGTTGATTGAACCTCATAATGTAAGATCCCGAACTTTTTATGTTTGATTTTTGTCCTTTCCATGAGTTAACGTAAGATTCCGTCAAGTTTATGTGTCGGTGAGATGGATAGAGGGATGATCTGTACACCACCAAATGTGCTTTAGAGTGTTGTATTGTACAATACCGTGAAACATGTTTGGTAGTATACGACTAAAAATAGGCGGTATACAGATCACTACCTATAGAAGAATAAAGAAGTTTTTTCAAATGCTTAGACATTATGCATAGACTTGTTTTGTGTACTTTATTTATGACTTATGTTTATATGAATATCAAACACTACTGGCCCAACTCGTATAAAATAGTAAATCCGGATACATACCAGATTCTTCATTTTAAATTGAAATTTGGGCCTAAAACACCACTTATGCGCTCTATATGGGCTCAAATCCTCCAAAAGGCAGAACTACTATAAAAGTATAAAGGGAAATAATTATCAATATATTATATTTATCTTAATATAATTATAAAATAACTTTTTTGAGAAATTCAGTATAACTAATCAATATGGGCTTTGCATGTTATTAAACTAAAAAAAAAATATTTTATAGTTAAACAAAACATTATATTATTTTATAATAATATTATTATATAATATCATTAAAACAAATCGTATATCACGTACTGATATTAAGAGTAATATATATTGATATAGCATATCAAATATGTGATGCTTCGGTTTTATCCTGGTCCTCTTCGATCAACTTAAGGTCATGTCTATCAAAGTAAAGAAAAGGCGCGGCGATAAACGTGACTATGGAATATAGGTTAACAACACCATATGCATGTCTCTTTAGAGACTGCCTTATGTAACTCGTTCCCCATTCGTCCTTGTGCTTCCGCCATCCAAAGACAAGTGAATACCATTGGGTTGGACTTGTCCTTGGACTCGTTCTTGTGTCACTCGTTCCCTTAGGGACGAGTTGTTTATGTTTTTCTTTTTTCTTTTTTTAAATTTGTGAGTATAAAATTAAATAAAAGTGGCTCCAAAACTAGTCCTTAGTATTTGGTTGGTTTAAGGGATTAGTCCTTGGATGATGTTTTGCTAATATGACGTTGACAAACTAGTCTTTAGTATAATGCTGCCACTTAGTGGATAATGGGCCGGCATCAATTCTTCTCCTTTTTTTTTAGTTTTGATCAGTAACCAAAATACCAAATCATACTTTCGATTCGATAGAAAATATTCCAAGCTAGATGTTTAACAAATAAAACTTCATACTATCATTTGAATTAAATTAAATGAAGATTAGAATCGAGAACAATATATAATGTCAATTAAAGTGATCAAATTATTTATAATTAATTAAAACTTATTCAAAAGGGAGAATTTAAAACCCAAAAATCATTACAAGTTAATTACTTAATCAGTTGGGAAAAAATGAACTATTGATCAGTAACTTGGTTAAGAATTGATCAATTGAGATAGTTTCATATTGACTTGATCTCGAAAGCATTTTGCTTGAAAAAGTAATTATAAAATGAATCGTCTCCTTACGTCTTACAAATCGTCTGTGAAGATTAGGCTGCCTAAATTTATGACAATTCTAATTAATGTTCCAGCTCAAATGTTAATAATATCCCTAAATGTATGTCATCCCAATGTACCCAAATTCCTTATTATTACGAGTTTTTTTTTTTGGGACCGGACTTACGTCAATGGCCTTAATTATAACCTCTTCATTTTATTTTTTTCCATTTTTATATGAATTTATAATATATATATATATATATAAAAAATATGAAGCAATAATTTGCATTTAATTTCGACTTAAAAATTAGAGTAATTTCTCTATTAAAAATAATGTAACTCGCTTTCATTAGAAAAACCCATAATATATACTCCCCGTCCCACTAAATTTGTCCACTTTTAAATTTTTAAAAGTCAAACTTTACAAACTTTGACCATAAATATTTTTGTTTGTGTTATATAATATTTGATGAAAGTTATATGAATTGATTGTGTTTTAGATGTGTGTTTCATTGGTATAACTTTTATCAACTATTATATAACACAAATAAAAATATATATGGTCAAAGTTGGTAAAGTTTGACTTTGAAATTTTAAAAGTGGACAAATTTAATGGGACGGAGGAAGTAGGTTTTTATTAAACACAACCCTTAGGGTTGTAGTTAAAATGCATTATATAGTTGTATACTTATCATAAAAAAAATTTGTAAAAAAAAGGTAAATGCCCAATAACCCTTTAGTCCCGTAAAGAATTTTTTCCTCTCAAGCTAGCGACCTTGCAACGCTGCTTGGATATAAAAAAATTTTTTATGCATTTAACATTTTCTATATAAAAATGTGGGCCCTCTTTATTTGCTTTATTTAGTTTACCTTGAGCACTACTGAGTTTGCATATAAATACCTTTACATATGCATGCATATATAGAATTTTCAAACTAAACATGACAATATCCATACTAACTCTCCTCCTCCTCTTCATCTCTACCACATCCTATGAAGATCATAAGATAAACCCCTTCATCAACCGCCTAAACAACCGGTCAGACCCAAACTTTCCGGTCACCGGAATTCTCTATACTCCGGACAACTCTTCATTTTCTTTCATCTTTCACGCATACATTCGAAACCCTCGTTTCAACAACTCCACATACACAAAACCTTCCTTAATCATCACCCCCAACACACGTTTCACACATCCAAACTTCCATCATTTGTGCAAAAGAACATGGCATCCGAATGAGAATAAGAAGTGGTGGACATGACTATGAAGGGCTTTCTTACCTCTCCATTTACGACAAATTAAAATCCATTCTTCATCATCGATATGTTTAATTTACGTGAAGTTGATATTAATATTGAACAAGAAACCGCATGGGTCCAAACCGGTGCCACCCTTGGTGAAGTGTACTATAAAATAGCCGAAAAAAGCAGCATTCTTGGCCTCCCTGCTGGAGTTTGCCCTACGGTTGCGGTTGCTGGTCATTGTAGTGGAGCTGGTTATGGTAATTGTTGGGTTATATAATAATTATCAAATTAAATCACAAAGCACGCAGCGGAAAATTAATCTATGTAATTAATTAATTAACCAAGAATAGAAACATGTACCTTTGATTTGAAGAAAAATAAAGTAAGAAACTTTATGAAGATTTGAAGTAAATCCCTCTACGTTTGCACACACGACACGCGGATGTACGTATGCTAGTACTTGATCACGAACCGAATAACCTTGGCTTTTTCTCTTTGGTTTGTCAAACAACTAGAAAACCGAAAATCCCTTTTTGTTGCTTTGGGACTTCGGCCGAAACAAGGAGGAAAAGAGGAGAAGGAAGAAGTTAGGGGGGAGCTTTGTTTTTCCCTTTTTATAATCACTCTAAACCCTTTTCGTGTTTGACACAAATTAGGATTAGTATTTGATATAGATTAGGATTATAGAAAAACAAGTTAAGTTAATGAGTTAAAAACTCATTAACAAAACCGGCCCCCTATTATAGAATAATCTAGAATACTTAATTTAATTACCAAATTACAATTAAGTCCTCCTTAACTAACGCCGTTAGCTAGTAACCGTTAGTTTTTAACGACCACTCGTTAATTGAAATCGTGATCATATTAATTAAATACATTAAATATATTAATTAATATTAAATACATTTGTGTCGAGACGTGTGACCCCGTAGACTTAAATCATTTCTGGACATACGTTCATTTTTACGTGATCATATACTAACAGCTCCCACTTGAGCTCGTAATAAATGAAGGTAATAACATTGGTTAGCGTCTAGCAACATGCCAATGCTCCCAGAAATATTTAAGTATAGTTTCTTAAAGTATATTTAAATGGTTGAGGCATTTATTATCCCTTTGTTCAGATACCGTGTTAAACATGAATATGGATCAATGTCATTTCATGATTTAACGATTCTGTTTCTCATTCCACAACTAATTAATGATTACCAAATATAATCGAGAACCATCTGGATTTATTTGGGCACGGCCATGCAAACATCTTAATTAGTCCTAATGAGGGGCCCAGTGGTATCATTCTCCAACTATCAGTTGGAGGAACAAATCCTGTATTGACTACACATGTCAGTCATCATACTTCAATACACTTTCTGAAAATAGCCCTTTATGTACTCCCTTATTCAGGAGAGTTAGAACTATATCAAGTAAGTGCAATCCATACATGCTGACCTGCTTGTATCTCAAGTCAAAGGATCAATAAAGTAACCATTTACGAATTTCACTTAATGACGCTGATCCATAAAGTGATGAATTCGTTAGTGGGGTAGTTCGATATGCATCAACTATGGATATCATGTGAGTTTGGTGGGACCATCCATTATATATTCCAAGAATATAACCAATCGCTCAGATTTGTCTTAGTTTAATTATATTCCCATATAATTAATCGACAATGGACAATTTAGAATATTTAATAAAATATCCAAGGATTAAACATGCAAATATAGGATACAATTTAATATTTAAATGAAATCAAACATATCAAGTACTTTATTTCATTATGAAAAATATAAATTGTTTAACATCCCTTATCCAAATACCGAAACAACAGATTTACATGAAATAACTAGCTAATTTAAGTCCTATGCCCTCGGCATGCCTTTCAAGCTTGGGCCTAGACAAAGCTTTTGTGAAAGGATCAGCTAAGTTAAAATCTGTGTGAACTTTGAGTAATTTGATTTCACCTAGTTCGATCTGCTCACGAACATAGTGATATCGTCTAGCATAATGTCTGGCACCTTTCTGAACTCCGGGTTCGTTGGCAATGATTAATACACCAGTATTATCACAGTACATATCAGTGGGTAAGTCACTTGAGGGGATCACGTCAAGCCCGCTAATGAACTTCCTTATCCAGACTGCTTCCATTGCGGCTTCTGAGGCAGCAATGTACTCAGACTCTGTTGCAGACATGGCAACTGTGGTTTGCTTCTTGCTTTTCCAATCCACAGCACCTCCGTTAAGAACGAAGACGAATCCTGACTGAGACTTCGTGTCATCTCTATCAGTTTGAAATCCAGCATCACAGTATCCGGTCACTTTGAGCTCTAAGTCTGGATTTCCTCCACACACCAAAAACATATCTTTAGTAGCCCGTAGGTACTTCAGAATGCTCTTAACAGCAGTCCAGTGACTTTCACCTGGATTTGTTGATATCGGCTAACGATGTTTTGCGCGAACGCCACATCGGGTCTAGTGCACCTAACCGCATACATAATAGATCCCACAGCCGAAGCATAAGGGACTCTTCGCATACGCTCCACCTCATTAGGTGTAGTAGCACCGTGTTTGACAGATAAACTAAGTCCTTCTTGCATAGGTGTAAACCCACGCTTAGAATTATCCATCTTGAATCGCTTCAAGACCTTATCAATATAAGCACTTTGACTTAGTCCAATTAATCGCTTTGATCTATCTCGATAGATCTTGATTCCAAGAATAAATGCCGCTTCTCCTAAATCTTTCATGGCAAAACACTTTCCAAGATGGATTTAACATCTTGCAACATTGGAATGTGTTTTCCTATGATCAATATGTCATCAACATACAAGACAAGGAAAGTAACATTACTCCCACTAGCTTTGCGATATACACATGGCTCATCAGGATTTTGAACGAAACCAACTTTTTGATTTCTTCATCAAACCGCTTGTTCCAACTTCTTGATGCTTGCTTTAGTCCATAAATGGACCTTTGAAGCTTGCATACTTTGTTGGGATGTTTAGGATCAATAAAACCTTCAGGTTGATCCATATAGACTTCTTCATCCAAGTAACCATTTAAGAAGGCAGTCTAACATCCATTTGCCATATCTCAAAGTCATAGTACGCAGCTATGGCTAAGAGAATCCTAATAGCTCTAATGTCCGCAACTGGAGAAAAGGTCTCATCGTAGTCAACACCGAAACGTTGAGTATAACCTTTTGCCACGAGACGAGCTTTATAGGTGTGTATATT
>CM067168.1:37682928-37721840 GCA_034093135.1 Erigeron breviscapus
TTAAATCGTTAGTCAAATTGCACGTAAAGTCAAACGGTCAAAACTCACGGATGTTACAAAAACACATAAAAGAGTTTGAAAGGGGGCTATGACTCACTTTGATATGCCGCATATTATATTCACTTATCCAAAATGGGTACTTCCCATCTATCGCTTCCTTGATCACGTATTCCTTATGGTCCTCAATCACCTTTCAATGCCAAGACTATCCCTACGATAGGACTAATATACGTAAGTTTCTATCTTAAGCCATCACTTAGAAATGCCACTTTCATTATGTTGTCATCAATTTTGGGATCCAAGTGTATTGCTAATATTCGCATCTTTTTGGTGGTAGGGGTTGATGGTGAAAAAGGTCACTTTCAATATACATGTAGTTATAAGTTGTTAGAATTTCGGTAACTTGCCTTCATTTGTGGTTTCGTTTGGCATCTTAGGTTATCATATGGGAATGCCATATTAAGTTATGTTCTTTTAAACATCATTGGATGTGTAACCAATTTTAATACTAAATAGCATTTGTGATATCAATTTATAGTTTGGTTAACGTAATTACTTATGTCCATACTACTTAATCATCCCTTTTGTGTTACTTTGATTACGCTTATCTTTTACTCACATATTCCTCAATATGTCTTATGATTATTCGGGTTTATGAAATTCGCTTAGGTGTTATGGGCCATCACCAATTGGGCCTAAGTGTTATGGGCTTTTAAGTGACTTGAGCTTAATTTAGTTATTGGGCTTGACCTTATTTGGGTTATGTGCTTAATGAGTTATATTGGTTATTGGGCTATATGGTTTATTGGGCCAAGTGGGCCTACTGATTTATGGTTCAATGGATTTATTATTTGGGCCGGGTTAGCCCATTATGGTCCTTAGTGCATCTTTTAGCCCATTACACAAGTTGTTAGTTTCCTTCAAATTTTCTGTTTTTATACATCAGATTTATGAGATGTTGGCCACTAATTTCGGGGTTAAATCTAATTATTTAGAACTTGGTGATTTTTATACAGTGAACTATATGTATCCTATATTTATGTAAATTTTTACTTAATTTTTAGACATTGTTTGCTACCTCTAAAAATTCCCACACTAAAACTGGTCACAAAGGTTCCTGCTGTGCGACCCAACATGTTTTATAAAATATTTCTATGATTAACCTTTAATAAAAATCCCTCAATTTTATTTTAGGTTAGGGACAGTTTGAACTCAGTTCATACCAAGTTTAAACTTCTGAAACCTATTAATTAAGAAATTAAAAATCATCAAAGTTGACTCAATATTAAGACAAAAATCCAGTTTTGACCACTTTTGGTAGAAAAATCATATCTTTTGCTTGGTTCAGTGTTTTTGAGTAATTCCAGTTGGTGGTTAAAGTTAACTCGTTTATCTACAACTTTTATTTTGAAAGTTTTTCTTGAAACGGCCCTCACATGCTCAGTTTACCCGTTCCAAGACAGAAAATTAATTCTGTCAGAATGTATTTTGGTTAATACAACTCACCAATGGTGTTGGTTGCTTGTTTTAGCCCCTAGATTACCACTAACAAGTTTGTTGATCATTTTTGTGTGATTTTAACATCAAATATACAGATCTCTTAGCAAATTTAAAGTCACCAATCATCCATCTCAAATCCCCAAATCACAATCAATCAAAACTAGTGCAAATCTAAGCATGCATGTTAAGATCTAACTCTTTTAAGCAAGATTAACTTATCATCTTTTATATGTGTGACTCTTTTATGATTATTTCCTTTAGATCAACCTTTTAAATATGCATGCATGTGTAGATCCATATGTATTTAGTGATAAATGAAAGGTGAAGAAAGTGATAATCAAAAGAGTTTGAGTTATCAACCTTTGAAGATGAATATAACAAGATTGAGGGTGTTGTTGGGTCTCCATTTCATGGCTGCTCTTGAGGTGTTTCACGGCTGTAAAAGCTTGAAGAGATGAGTAAAAAGGTCACAAGATGGAAGGGTAAGTGAAGAGCTAACAAAGGAACATGATGGTTAACCTTTGATGATCAAGAATCAAGAGAAAATAGAAACATAGGGCTGCTTTCCTTCTTCCTCCTGCTGCTGCCGATCAGCCCCACTTGAGGGCTGTTTTTGTGCACTTGGAGACCTCCAAGACCCTTGAGCTTGACCTTCCATTGTCCCCTTACTAGATGGTGACCTAAAGATGTAGGTTTGATGCTTCAAAGTGGTGTTTTGGGGCAGTTTTTCTGCCCTTAATGTGGCAGTCCGAAAATTAGAAAAGAGAGAGAGAAGAAAGAGTGTTTGAGAGTAAAGAGGAGTGTGTTGGAAGCATAAACATGTGAAATGAAAAGTTGTGGAGTTAGAGTGTGGAGTTGGAGTTGATATGCATTGGAATTGACATGGAGCATGTTGCTAGTTGATGAGGGATTGGTCAATGGGTGTGGGGTATGTGTGGGGAGTGTCTGTGTGTGTATATATGCCGAATTTTAAAGGAAAATTTCAAATATTTTGTTGTTAAACTTGTGTAAGGTGTGTATATAATTGTAAGAAAATTGTCTAGGTTCATTGGTTGACATATCTATGTATGAATGAGTTTATAAGTATTTGAGTTTAAGTTTAACTATGACTACTTAAATAACTAGTTATTTCCATAACCATATACATATGTTTGAGATTTAATTAAGTAAAGCCTTCATAGTTAATTACTTATATATATATATATGAGGTGATATATACATATTTAACTATATATGTTATATTTTATAATTCCCAATGTACATCATTGTTATTCGAGTTGTTAGATTATTTGGGATCTTTATATATTGTTTAAGTTGTTATTTATTCTTTGGGATTGACTTGTATGATTATAGAGTTTTGTAAGGCATTTCTAAAATGACTAGCTATCTTTGGGCATTCTATTGAACTAAGACCAATTATCACTATGCCTTAATGTCTAGAAAGCAAATGTTCTTAAGAAACCTCTAGGGATAAATGCCTAGATAAGTCCAAGTAGATTGTCCAAGTCAGATTTTTGAGGGTTGTTACACAAAGTAACAAGGGCAACTATCAAACTCACGCCATACATGCATATCAAGCACAATACCGCATACTTTCATAATCATTATTTCCCTTTAGTACCCTCCCACATTAGCCAAGCATCAATTGGACATAAGGGTAGCAACATACATGCAATCACTATCAACTACGGACAGGATGATACATGGTAAGGGAAAAGAACTCAAATCCCTCCCAATCAGTCCTCATATCATAAGTTTTCCCGTCAATTAAACCCACCAGTACCCTTTCAACATAGGTCATCAACATAAGGACATGAGGGTTCAATTATCCGATTCACATTTAATTGGAAAATACATTTTGATTATGTCTCACAAGGAAAATCCGGTATCTTACCTCGAAAGCAGCTTAAGAACACACAAACAACCATTGTTAAGCTTGCTACATGTTCCCACAGCCTATGAATAAAACGTACAAGCTTATGTTAGATAACCAATCAAGCAATCAGCATAGCGACTAGTTCAGCAACTTATCAAAAGAGTCGCTAATGAATGTGACCTAATGGTTCAGCTCAGCGACCTAGTCAGCAGAGGCGGAGTCAGGATTTTCGATTGATGGGGGCCGAATGATTTAAGATACAGGGTCAACCTTGAGTTTATTTAAGACCCCGGACGAGAACAATGACTAAAATATGTCCCTAGTAAACAAACAACTTAAGGGTTTATAATATTGTAAAACTAAAGGATCATTTATACACCAATTCAAATTAAATAAATTAATCGTTATAAAACTCACAATTCTTTATTTGGTGCAAGAGACCAAACATCAAATTCATCCCTTGTAAACAACTAAAATAATACTTGACTCTTTCTTTCACTTATTGTATACTCATAAATAAAATTACATTTATGTCTTTTTCTGTTCATTAAGATCTATAATTTAAAGATTTTATACTCCACTATTTAAACATTATGATTATTGTAATATTATTATGTACTAAATTTCTAATAGTATGGCATTAGAAAGAAAAAACCAATAGAATGCACTTTTATACGCAATATTAGCATTTGGTTTCCAGTTAAATTTTGGTTACGAACAAACGCCACAAATCCTCAAAGCATGTGCATCATACATTCATACCCACCATCATACGCCACAAGTCCAATTAAACCCTCTTCCCCTCTATGTATCTATACTTCAAATTCATACAAATATTTACAAGTCCATTCAGGGGGCTAAAATGAAATATGCTTGTAAGAATAAGATTTGAAAGAAGACTTGATAATAATATAGGGGTTATAAGTGAAAATTGTAATATAATATCTAAAAAGCAAAATGCACTTTCATCTTCCTCAGTGCACCTGCAAATAACAACACCACCAAAAAAACTTTTACATCTTTGTGATTTCAATCTCATTTCCAGAAAACATAAAAATATTGATGTTAAAAAGTTTGGTTGCTAGTTACTTAGTTGGGGGTGGCTTGGCAGTTGACAACCCACAAATCTCTCTGTCATACCTATAAATATATGGTTGTTGGGGGGGACCAAACAACCCCTAGTCCCTCCTCTCCCTCCGCCTCTGCTGGTCAGGGACTGACCAGTAACAGAATAGACTCAGCAGCGACCAGGTCAGTGACTAGGTCAGTAACCAGGCCAGCGACCTAAACTCAACAACTCACACACATGTTTCATAAAACTAGGGTCTCATTGAGAGGCTTTTTAGTGTGGATCCTAAGTGATTCAAGCCATGAGTTTTTAACATCATCAAACACTACATCTTAAGAGTATTCTTGAATTTTTCCAGAATTTTTCAATTTCAATAAGTTTAACTTGCTCAAAAAGTCTATCATACCCAGCCCTATCAGCTTTCGTCCAAAATTTGACCCTTTCTGGAAATCAACATTTTTGAACCATTTGTAGGCAAAATCAAGAAAAACATTGTTTTAGACGGATTTAGCCGACACATAGACCTTTTCAAAAACAGAAGATTCATCAGCTATCTCGTTCATATGTATTTACTATGATTTTTACAACATGACTAAAATTTCAGACATCCGAAACCCTTGGTTTTTTAACAACAATTCGACCCTCAAACCAAAACCTAGAACCACATATACTTGCAGATCGTGTTTACACATAAAAGTGACCATTTTGATGATACAAAACCAACTCTTACTCAATCATAGCATTTACATTACAAACAGTTTACCAATTGACCCAAAAACGATAGTTTTCGATTATCAAATCGTTTATTCAAGCCCTAGACTTTAATCCAAAGATTAAAATCATTGTGAAACCTGTAAATACAATTAAAATGAAGGAATGACTTACCTCACACCTGTTTTTGACTCAATGGATGATCAATTCACCAAAAACAACCTCAATTTTCCTACCGACAGGCTCTAGATCGTAATAAGGGTTTGTAGAGAACCCATGGCTGCAAATTTCGTGATTAAAGGGACAAAAGGAGGTCATTAGGGCTGATTCTAACCTAAACCTCCAGCCAATACTTTCCCAACTTGTCACCCTAAGTCCCTCAAGTTCTCTTTCAAGCATTTGAGCCCTAACTATGCTATTAAACATAATAACTAACATATGGCTTTATAATGATAATATATTCACACAATATATCATAACACATATTGAATATCATATTTAATCACATGTATACACATAATATATACTACGTCACATTAAATAAACACATACAATTGACCGACACCCAAGGTCAAAGACGATGAAAATTAGATTTTGGGATTACACAAACTCAACACAAATTAAAGTGAGCAGAGCAATTCCAACCCAAAGTCCTGGGCACAAGCTGGGCCACCATGGATAAAGTCATAAAGTACATGAATACATGAACAAATATAACAACTACTATACAATGAATAACTGACGTCATGTTTATGAACCTATGTAAAACCTTGAAAATTTTTATGTCACATAAGTTTGTAATGCAAACCCACTGCACAGTGGTTGATAAAAATGGTAACTTAGGGGCAAGGGTGTAGTCGGCAAGTTTTATCGGCAAAAAACATCGGCAAGCATCGGCTATTTGGCAAGCCTATAGCATGTGAATCGGCTAGTATCGGCAAGTTACATCGGCAAGTTTTGGCAAGTTACATCGGCTAGTTTTGGCCGATGATCGTGAACGTTGGGAAAGTGCCACGTTGCCATTTTGCGTGCATCGAGGTAAATTTGATAAATTTTAGCCGATATGCCGAATTGCCGATTGCACCCTACAAATTTGATAAATTTTAGCAAGTTTTGGCAAATTTTTGGAATGTCACATGGCGTGCTCTTATTGGTTAAAAATTAAGCCAAAAATTGTCAATTTGCCAAAATCGGCACCACACCCTTGCCCCTTGTAAACTTTTACTTATACCGGCCTTCCATAGGAAAGGATATTATACATATCGATATCTCCTTCCAACTTTAGAATTTCATGAGAGTATGTTCCGTAAGCATAAGAAATAGATTTATGAATATCGACCCTATATTTTTCTACTGCCATGTTCTGTTTTTGGCTACTACCATGCTGAGTTTTGCTAAAGCCTTTTTGTCCATGCTGGGCTTGTGACTTATTGGGTTGGGCTATTGTTAAGGTGAAATGTTGTGTTTGTGCTTAATGGAGTCTTGAGTTTTGCTTTGGCCCTGGTGCATTTCCACTTTGGCTCTTTTTTAGGAGTGGTTCCCTTAATGAGTTAATTCAGCTACAAGAAGTTGTAGGTGTTGGTGGATGTGTATACATAGTCATCATCTGTATACACTTTATTTTTTGTCCTGGGTATATTAAATAACTGAATAAATAAATAATGAAGGTATGTATTACATAATAATGGAAAACATTTTTGTTTAGCTGATTCAACTACATCTAATATATATGTTGCTTTGCCCATGATAACAATCATTCATATCAAAGATATCTGACATTATGTCAAAATACCTTTCCGAAGGGTAGTGAGTAACGTGAAATTTCCGTAGAAAACCTTTGAATTCCAATAAAATTTGGGCAAACATAGTATATGACAGTTTATGTAGTCGTGTTGTGGTAGAGGTTGGGAAAAAAAGGGTAATTCTTCCATATATGAAAACTTAACCGAAACCGGAGTTAAAGATTATTTAAATTTATTATTTTTGCTAAATACCTTTTATTGGGTAAAAAGAAAGGTAAGCACCAATTAAAAATCAATCAAGTTGCAATTTTTTATATGTAATTTGTTCTTATTTTCATTAACAACCAATATTACAAAGTAACTCAAAATGAGAGATAAAGTCAAAACTTTATTTCAACAAACAGAGAGCTTGAAAAGCTACATTGTAGCTCTTCAACAACGGTGAATCCCAAGTTTACAAATGTTAAGTTACAGTAATAACGATTACTAATAAGTGAATTATGTCACTCTGGAACCAATATTGTTATTATCTAGAATGCAAATGCCCACGATGCCTAAAACAGAATCTATTAGGTGATAAATGGTCATCAAAATGATAACCCAGGATGCCTAAAATAACACCTATCAAGGATATAAAGCCATCCTTATGTACGACAGTATCTTAAGGTATAAATGGTCATCAAAATGATAACCTAAGATGCCTATAACAACACCTACGGTGTAAGGTATCTCGTTTTAAAGATGAACAAGATAGCATTCTCGTTCTGTTATGCAAGTTTTTCTATATTAGTTTCGGTCGTCTTAAACTTAAGGCCAATAAATCAATTGCTTTAGGTCTTAAGATCTTATTGACCAACTAATATAATCCAGTTTAGTATAATACTCGTATTAAATTTGAGTGAATATTCAAGTGATAAAGTTCATGTAAGAACCATTTAAGCTATAAGAACTATGTGAACTTTTAAATTAAAACTTGATAACTCGAAATGTTCATATGTGAATGGTGTATGTAAACAAATTCATTCAGGTATGAACAGATCAAAATATACGTAATTTTACATGTTTTTAAAAATAAAATTTTGTTCCTATATTAACCGTTATTATGTTTTACATGTAAATGAAGTCATTTACATGCGATCTAATACATAATTATAAAGTTATCGTTAATAAGAAAGGTTCTCACTGTGGAACCTTTCCCAAGGTTTAAGAATCTTTACTTGTCGTTGAATTATACGAGGTTCAAGAATTTCCCGGATTGCGGCAAGGTTATATTTATATTGTATCTCCCCAATACAACCTTCTTATATTATTAACAAAAATGATTAGGAGGCCTAAAAAAAACACCTAAAAATTAACCTAACAATATGCTCATTAATTAATTAATGTTATTACTACTATACCCTTATCATCAACACACCTAAAATTAAACCTTTTCTTTGACTATAAAATACATATACGATTATACATATATTGCTTCCATATTAAAAACCCTTCTACATATGTATATATCTCCTGCGTGTGAGTCGATCTTCTTCTTAATCATTATTATATATTTTACTTCTTAAATCTTAATCATTATATAAATATCTCCTCCATGTAAGTCGATCATTCAAAAGGTTGTATTAATCATTATTATATTTTACTTCTTTCTGATTGTATGTATTTGAATAAGTTTATGTTGTAAATACAATTATCAAATTGAAGCCATTTACTGTGAAGTGATCAATGTATATAATAGATGGTAAATTATCTGTATTCGAGAGCACCATGGACATAAATTTCTTTGTTCCTTTTTCCCTATTCGTATATAAAGAGTTTGTTTTTATTACTTGTTATATTACAGTTGCTAATGATGTGATGTCGTGTTTTACCTAATGATATGCATGGCTGAATGTTATATATAATATAATATAATATTGTTAAACTAATGATTCTGAAATTGTCAATCTTTTAATTTATAAATCAATAAGAAAACATGTTAATTAAATGAATAAATAAATTTTTTTATTAAAAAAAGAAAGAAAGAAAAGTGGCGTACATTAGTATTACGGGTAATTTGAGAAGAGATTTATTTATGTTTTAGATTAATTAGTGATTTCTACACGTGTCAATATATTAATGGTTAGGTTAATTAGTAGGTCTATTTATTAGGCCTCCTAATCAAAACTCTATTATTAAATTGGCATAAAATGCTTGAACATTGTATGTGCCTGACTTTCTAACTTTGAACATAGTATGTATACGTAGTGGAGGAGCTACGTGGTGGCCAAGGGTGGCCATGGCAACCTCACAATTTCTATAAAACTCTATATTTTTAGTAGTATTTCTCAGTATTTATTCAGTTTTAAGGTAATTGGCAACCCCAGACTAGTGTAATTGAATTTTGTAACTTAATTTCGCACTTATTAATATCATGAAAACTGTTCGGCGACCCCAGAATGAAAATCCTGGCTCCGCCACTGTTATATGGCTATTAAAAAACTTACAAACTGATAATCTGCCACTCGATATGGCAGCGTATATGGATGTCGCATATTACTAATTAGATACAATGATAAAAGTTTGATAAATGTTTGAAAGTTTAATACATATAATGAACATGATTATAGTTGGATACAACTAAGTACATTCGTGTATAATTTAGCTATATGAATTGCCAAACAAAGTATCTCTATCCTTGAGTGATTTAACCGTAAGATGGTCCTAACGAAAATCCCTTAAGGGCATGTTTGGTAGAGGGAATTCAAGTAGGAGAAATGGAAATGGTGTAATTTCCTTTGTTTGGTACAACAAAGAAATAGGGGAGAAATTACAACACGGAGAAATAAAACTCTCTGAGAAATTGAGTTACACTAGACATGATTTCTTTGCTTTTTGTGAGGAAATCATTTTCTCCTCTTTTACAGCTATAAAAATAAAACACGGAGAAATCTATTTCTCAATTCCTTTTTCCTATTTTGAACAAAAAACCCACATACATCTTCATCACCCATGAAACACATATCGAATCCTCATTTGACACTAACCCCATCTGTTTACTGGTGGTGTCGGGGACGGCGATAGTCACAGATGCAGCAGCGCCGGAGGAGGTGGAATTGTAGTCGTCGTCATCGATGAGGTCAACATCACCGCCGTCATCTTCATCTTCTTCTTCACTGGGTGGATTAATGGCGGTGATACGGTGGTAATGTTGATGGTGACGATGAAGAGCCCCGGAAAAGGGGTTTAGCCGTGCATATTGTTGATGGAGTTTTTAGAGTAATGAAAGTGTAAATTTTCATGGAATTTGTGTGGGCAAAGGTGAAGACGGGAGCACCGTAGATTTTTGTGTATCACTATATGCTTTGGAAATGATAAAAAAGAGTGAATGGATATAAAGGGGATGGTGTTTTGATAATGTTACTGACTTTATACAATTTTATATTTTTTTTGTTAATATAATATTTTATGTAATGGTTTATGTCTATGTCTAATTGTTTATGTACTATTGTTTATTTTCATTTTTTAGATTTCTTTTTATCAAATATAAAATAAAAAAAAAAGATTTCCGTTCAATTCTCAGATCAATTTCTCTATCATTACCAAACAAAGGAAATCACTGAATTTCTCAGTCCATTTCATTTCTCTGATTCATTTCATTTCTCTGAATTTCACTCTACCAAACGTGCCCTAAGATTCTTAAGCCATGTACTTGTGAGCTAGAGACTCCACGTCAACAGCATATAAACATGCCCATCATGATCATCTTTACAGGTCAAATTTAGACCTATAGATGCTTAACATATGGACGACGAAAACGGCCTACACGTTGGGGAATAAGTGTAATTGTTTTTGTATTTCTTTTTCACGTTTTGCCACCACACATTGAAGCATAAATAATTAAATATCAAAATTCACGAATTTTACGCTTTCCTAAAGATATTCTAAAGTTGCATAACTTAAAAAGGAAAACACATTATTAAAAATAGCATTTGACCATACTATACCTAACTTCAAAAGCGTGCAAATTAGAATATTTGGTCTAGTTGTTATGTCATAATGTTATCACTAGGAAATTCCGACCTCGCGTTGCGAGACTTCAATTGTCTTGTTGAAACGGTTACATTATTATAGTGTATTTGTGTTGAACTTTCAACCGCTTAATTAAAAACTATTCTCTCATAGATTTTTTGTTTAAATGTATGTAAGAAACCAAAATAGTAACTCGTAGTAGAAAACTCGAATGGAGTACATGGGGCAAAATCCTCGATATATTAGGTGAGAATTCAATCGGCATGCGATTTGAGAACATAAGAATAGTGATATGTGTGTGGCTATAAAAAGGTTGAATTACCCAAAAGAAAAAAAAGTGTGAAAAAAACCAAGAGTAACCCGCAGTTGAAAACCCGAACGGAATGCGATGTGACAAAATCTAATATGGTACGGGTTGTGATGTGGACGAATAGTAACTCGCCACGTAGACGAGTTACTATTCACATTGTTTCCTTAATAAAGTATATAATATAATATAATATAATATAATATAATATAATTAAATAATATAATATAAAAATATTTAATATACATTATAATATAATATAATATAATATAATATAATATAATATAATATAATATAATATAATATAATATAATATAATATAATATAATATAATATAATATAATATAATATAATATAATATAATATAATATAATATAATATAATATAATATAATATAATATAATATAATATAATATAATATAATATAATATAATATAATATAATATAATATAATATAATATAATATAATATAATATAATATAATATAATATAATATAATATAATTAAAAGCTTGTACCTTTATCTTTCATGCATAAAAGACTTGTACATTATAAGTTGGTTTTTAGTATATATATAATCTTATAATTAATTTAATATAATATAATTAATATAATATAATATGATGGTAACAGTTCTCAAAATGACCTAATAGCTAGTATTCACAATAAGTCTTACTTTCGATTTTTTTTTCGAACCTTCAGTCGGGATACGACATCAAGAAAACCCCACCGAATAATGATGAAGTCTTACACATACCTTAGACAACAATATATTGACCATGGGGCGTTACAAGTATTCGAAAGGAAAAACCCCAAAGTTTATCATCCCTGATTATTGAACTCAAAACCTTGGGTAAAACCGGAAGTGCATCTGACCAGCTGGATCATTCATCATTGGTTGTTACTTTAGATTTATTTAGATAAAACTGATTAGGAAGAAAAAGAAAAGTTAATAAACAAGCATAATAATGTTTTTATAACTCGTGTATATCTAAGTGAAAGAATTTACATATTCCCTTGTATATCTAAGTGAAAGAATTTACATATTCCCTTGTATATCTAAGCAGTGTGATTTGGATCAGTGGTAAACTCCCTGGCCCCTGGAGACAGATATCAATGGTTCGATCTTCATCCTATGTAAAGGTTGGAGGTTCTTTTCTACTTTTAGATAAAACTGATTAGGAAGAAAAAGAAAAGTTAATAAACAAGCATAATAATGTTTTTATAACTCGTGTATATCTAAGTGAAAGAATTTACATATTCCCTTGTATATCTAAGCAGTGTGATTTGGATCAGTGGTAAACTCCCTGGCCCCTGGAGACAGATATCAATGGTTCGATCTTCATCCTATGTAAAGGTTGGAGGTTCTTTTCTATCTTTTAGATATAACCTGAAAACAGCTTCTCTACCTAGGTAGAGGTTAGGTCTGTTTAAAGGGGCGGTGAGTAGTTTCCTTTTCTTTCTTGTATATCAAAATTATTATTTTTTTTTGTATATTCTTGTAAGGTTGAGTAATGTTTTTGTGTTCTCTGTCGGTAGATGTTAAGGTGTGCGGCTTATGCATTGCACAGGCCCACCAATTGGCAGGACATACAAATTTGTAATCCATTTGTTATTGTTGTTAATTTATTTATTATAATAGTATCCAGCTTAAGAAGAAAGCCCGGTCCACAAACTGATTTTCCATTCATTTTGATGAGGACGTTCAGTTTCTTCTTTCACAATTATAAATTGTCATCTACAGTATTTCATAATCAAATCATGTAGTTTAAATTAACCAAATGTTCAAATGTTAAATTATGGACTAATTAGACCCAAGATAACATTTACTTACTTCTTTTTTATTTTTTCTAGAAAAAGACACCCTCTCATCGTATAACTTAGAACATGAAAAATCTCATTCATTTGTGATTTTACTTCTCTTTTTATTGGTTGTTTATTAGTTTAACACTAACTAATAAGATTTTAAACAGTATTGCTAGTGCTACTAATAAATTTGATATTAACAAGTTGATTTATGGATTTGTAGTTTACGAGTGGAGTAGAGATTTAGGATTTGCATCGCATATAACATGCACTGGCGGAACCACATACAAAGCTGGGGTAGCCAGGGCTATGGATATGCTAAATTTTTGTAATATAATTTTTCTAAAAAATGATTTATTTTTTATTAGTGTTACGTGTAAAATAAATATGGGTTACCGATCAATGTAACTAATTCTAAACTTTCAAATGATTTTTTATCGATATAACTTATACAGATGTATTTGTGCAATAAATGTGAGATGAATATGATTAAATGTATATAAACCTCTTTAAAACCGTCAAAAATTAAAAAAGAAATCCAAAAAATACTAAAAATTGTAACAATCTAAACGTTATCAATATTTACGCTGATATGCTGATATGAAGGCAATGAAAAAAAATTATGATGCAGGTGACATATAATATTTTTGGATACCTATAACTATTAAAGTCTTCTTTTACCTATGTTTACAACTTCCATCATTAAAGGGCATATTATATGACGCCGTACAACGCCACAAAAAACCACTTGATGTCACACTCATGTAAGTGATGTAACTAATCATGTCACTTGGTTAAAAGAAAACCCAAAGGAGATTTAACTTAGCGGTAGTAAGCTGATCCATCAACTTAAATGTTGTGAATTATATTTTATTAGTTTTTTAACTCGAGCATTGCTCTGAAAATATAATGATACGTAAAATTTGCAACTTGTATAAAGTCAATGATACATACATTACAAAAGCGTATAATAAAGCTAAAAAATAGAACATAAAAAAAAAGTGGTGCAAAAGTTTATTTAAATGCTAACTCTTTTGTTATAACAAAATAGTACACCATAGTGATATACCCGCCCGTTGATCTATCATTACTCGACGTTGGGTGTGGATAGCAAATATTAACTATTTTCTTTATTTAAAAAAAAACCTTAATAATAACCTTACTACTTAATATATTAATAAATGAATAAAAAGAATGAAAAGCAACATTAAGCAAAAGTATCACCAAAAAGAAAAAAGTAAGATAACAAATTAAAGATGCGCGTTTATAGGCCGTTGCGGCTGTGAGCCAGATATTATCAGGACGTTGACCAGGATAACATATATTGATTTTTTTTATATTTTATTTAAAAAAACCTTTATGAAAACCCTTACAAATTATTAAGATATTATTAAATGAATATTAATAGCAAATGAAGATGAACATGTATAAAAGCATAACTAAAAGAAAAAAAGCTAAAAATAATTAATAAAAAAATCATCTGGGAACGCTTAAATTCAGATACATAGCAACTTGTCATGATGATTGAAAAACGAATTAGAAAAAAAAAAACAAAAAAAAAACAAGAACAAAAAAAAAACAAGCAGGTTGGCAGACTGCATAACCGTAAATACGGCGACCACAAATGTAATATATATAATTGTTAAAAATATAAAAGTAGATATTTGCATAATGCAACTTAATGAAATTAAATACGTTTTGCAAACGGTATTCAATGATTTTAAATAGTGGTTAACATAAAACCTGTTTACATCATCAGATGCTAAGTCATGCATTACATATTAAGCGGCTAACATATTGGTAGTTTGTAGAACAGTTTTTGTCTCATATACCTTTGTTTTTTGGAAGAGCGAACCACCCCTGTGTCTTCACCTTCCACATCATCATCTAAGGCAACACAGTCAGCTTCACTGTCGGCATTAGCCACTTCCAAGGCAGCATTAGCAACAACACTGTTTTGAAAAGCATCGTAACAATGCATTAACACATATGTACAGACAACATGGAAACAGGGCATGAACCAAGTTACTTGCATCATATACCTTTTTTTCCCTTTGCTTTGGTCAGCCTCCAGGTCCCCGCCCGAGTTAGCTATGACCAAATCTTCAGTGGTTTGTTCTTTAAGGATCCTGAAGTTGGTGAGCAGACAACATGGATGTCACCAAACAATTGTGCCAGGACACTATATAATATGGAAAACTTAAAGAGTGTCCTTACAATTTCCTTTTGGTTGGTTCTCGCTGCTTTGATGGTGTGGGTATCAGCTGAGGTTCTTTTGTTAGCATAGACTTTGACCCTCCAACGGAAGCTATGCTTGCTGGTTTGCTCCAGTAATGACGCCGACCGGGACACTGGGTTCAGCCGAAAATACTTGAAAACAATTAAAACCCTCACACCCCCCAGCTTGATAGTATGAGTGGCCCTTTATTTCAAACACATGTTTAGTGCCAACCAGTCGGCGAATAACTGGTGGAAGGACATCACCATCCCAATCAGCCTGAACTCAAACGACAAACATACAGGGTTAGGTGCAAATGTTTAGTAGGAAACACTCACAAATTAAAGTTGTCTGCAAACCTGTTCCTCTTCTTCGATCAAAGATTTAGCTGTCCTGCTCAGCAATTTTTCGGCAGGCTCATCAAACAGTGTAACGACAACTGAAGTCGTGTCATCCCTTACCTCCAACTGAAGCTTAAACCTATTGTTTATTGCAGTATACAAACACCAAGAATGAATACGTCATGTTTGAATTTTCAGGGTCATATGCAGAGAACCTAAACCAGGGGGGCAACAAAGCGCCAAACACCGGGTTTAGTGTACAGGAAAAATGACCAAGCATGAATCCACCTACCTGAAATGAGGATACAACACACTCGACTTGCAGCCCTCACACCAGAAACCACTCTTGGTCTTGGTAAGCCCCTTCCGACACCGGCCACTGGAGCACGTGATTAGGGACCAGCCACTCCTGGTACGCACGTCAACAATCTCAATGGTGTTCCTGAAAAGGATAGTCTGGACAATAAATGAACACAGGCAGACATGTTACAACACAGCTACAATGGGAAAGAACAATGATTATAACCAAAATTGTATCACCTCATGATCCCTAAATTAAAGTAAACAACTGTCAAACTTGAAAATAAAAGCAGCATATGCATACAAACACAGGCAGACGATGCTCCAAGTTCACCTGCACTGGTGATAGGTAAATGTTTTGCCTAACATGTTTACAACCAAAATAAAGGTCAACCACCACGCAGCATACCACGATATATTTTGACACTCATTGCAGTCAGGATGCATGAATAAGATCCTGGATGTGCTTCCTTTTTTTCAGCATGTCTTCTCCAACAGTACCCCATAGCATCACCCCGACTTGTCTCCCACTGCACCGGACAACAGGCAAATAGAGGTAACAACTATATGCTATAAGATGTAAAGGAAGTACACTACGTACAATACCTTTCGTTAGTAAAATTGAAGTCTAAAGTTTGTGCACCATTAGATTTGCTTTTAGGCTCCCCAACACTAATCACATAACCAATCAAATCTGCAGCAGTGTACAGATACAATAATTACGTTAAACAAAGCGCGACGATGACGACTACTAAGACTGTACATTTTTTTAGATGTCAATACATGTGTAATTAATCCTTAACTTGTTACATTCATGGGAAAGAGAGCAGGGCAGTTTCGTAACAAAAAGGCTAAAACATATAAATTAAGCCTAAAACTATAGCAACATATCAAGCCCAAGGTTGTAAGGACTATCATTCAAAGAATTAATCACAATGCAAATGATTAAAAACATCTCTAAGCATACACACGCCTATCAACTATTATATAACTGAATATATACATTTACACCCAATTAAAATGACATGAACCAAGGAGAATGTAAACTATAACACCACAAAATCTCCTAATGAATTTACTATAGAGCAACTGCCATAATTCCAACAAATAAGACCCATGCAAATTATAAAAGAATCAAATTTACTCATGGGTTGCCCATAAAGCAATAAATGGCAAAATAACAACGCATACATAGAAAATGATTTTAAATGAAATCGTAAAGCATGTTTCAAATTGATTAAATGGATAGAATATAACTTACCAACAAAGTACTTATTATCCGTTGGCACAAGTTTTTCAAATGCACAAAGTTGAAACCCATAACGTTCGTAGGCAGCCACATCACCAACGACCTTTCTTGCAGATGTCGACCCTTCAAACTCAAGCATGTAAGGACTATCGTTCAAAATCCGAAACTCGTTGATTTTATACTCTAAAATAACAGCATAAAAGATCATATGAAAAAAAGACATAAATTAAAAGAAAACTACTAAATTTATGAAATCAGATGTTCAAACCAGTGCAGTTCTTGTATTTTTTCTTTGTGTCTAAAAAATGTAAATTGAGACCTCGACTAACTGAAGCCCATCCCCACGTCACATGCCACAACGAAAAAGTATTTCAAATAGATATAACTTTATTTAGCCCATTGGTTTAAGTTTAAGTGAATAAAAGCTAACCACATTCTAAATTTATAGGTATGAGAAGAATAAAAAGTGAAGTAAATTCAATGAAAAAGGTACCTTGTATTGGAACCAGGCACCATGTAACACCCTTCATTTAAAAATACGGGTTTCCAAAAATTTTTGCCTAACGGCGTTAAAATAAAGCGGAAGAAACATTAAAAGTCCAAACCAATTAAAATCTGTTTGGTTTACTTATTCAATGGTGTTACTAATCACATCATCAAAACAAGTTTAATAGAAACCCGTCGGTTGCCCAACATAAAACAACCGACTACATAATAATCCAACTCCAATAAAGACAAACATAAACAAATGTCTATAGAAGTTCAGCAACTATGGGTAGCTAAGGACTTCATCAAGTATTCTACCCATTCCTCACTCATCTTCATCAACAACCTCAGCTACGCTAAACCTGAGGGAGCAACACATTTCAAAAGACAAGTGTTAGCTAACGAATTAGCTAAGTAAGATAACACTCAAGTTATAAACAATTGTCCATTTCAAACATTATGGATTTAAACACTTCATTAAGGCACAACACAAATCAAACACACAATACTTCATATTAGGATGAACCACCCTAACTGTGCCTATCCTGCTTTACTTCATTACACACGTAACCACATAACTGCTTTCTACATTAACTGCTTTACTACGTTTTAACTGCTTTACTACATATTAACTGCGTCAATGTGCAACATAAGTTACCCCCGACTAGATGACAACCATTCAGTTGAACATCAAACATCGTTAAGGAATGGCAAGCCAATCCCCGAGTAATCCGTATGTACAAGACAAATGAGGGCGGGTCAGACCCCTCGTATTACTCAAACTGCATCAAGAAGACCATGTTGCAAGGAGCCACCCAAGCAACCTACGTCAACGCACTTAGCCGGGCTAGGGCAAGTACGGGTTAAGCTTAACACTTTACTGCATCAAAGTTTAACGAGCTCGACACTGCATTATTTAGTTTAGGTGACTGCATTACCTAAACAATTACTACATTTACTGCTTTTACGTTTTGGGCCCTTAAACGTGCACGTGACATGGCAACTTAGCAAGTCTAGTGAACTAGATGAGCAAGCCATACAAACATGCACAACATCAATCAATAACAACATATACTGCATCTCATAACATCACACATTACTGCATATCATAACATTACTTCATACTTCATACATAACACTACATCCTACGTCATATCATAACATGCACTACAATACATATCATGAGGGACTGCATTTCAGGTCTCAAAGGTCAACTACATAACCCACATTACCTCCCATGTCACCCATATGCCCATAAACAACATACGTTACCAATTGGGAAGTTATAATTATGAAACCATTGTTTGTTGAACCCTCAGCGTGTCAAAAGTAGTGTATCTTACCTCAAAGGAGCGCACGACAATAGGCAACTACGTTACCGTGCAAAGCAACTAGCCTCGTCTACCTAAAATTAGTAAACGATCATTAAACAACCTATTACCCACATTACTAAAGTCATATCTCAGACCTCAACACCTACGAACAAGACTCACAACAACGACTACGCATTGGAGGTCCAAAAGTTAAACTTCTTTCAAAACTGACACTGTTGCGCCGCAACATACCTCGTTGCGCCGCAACTTAAACCTCCAGTTGCGCCGCAACCCGACGCGATTCTGCACAACTTCAATCGATTGAACCCCAAACCAACACCAAATGACTCCAAATCAAATACCAGACCTTTATACATCAAAATCCTTCATTTTATGACCAATCAAATGCAATAACCTTCTCCATTAAACAACATACTATTTACATCATAAAACAAACGTTATTTCGACATCGATTGACCCTCCAATGGTCTAGATCTGATTTCTAATGACTCATGTGATCAAAAAGACACAAAATCAAAATCAAAATACTTCTATTACCTGGAGATCACAATGGGGATGCAAAATACTCGATCAATCACTCCTAAATCTCACGTTTGAAAGATTTTCGGCTTAGAATTTTGATAGGGGATCAAAGGGGTGGCTAGGGCTTGGGAGAAAAGTGTTTAATCTGCAAAATGACAACTAATGACTCCCTCCTTGACCCTAATCCCGTTTTTGACTTTCACCACAAGTCAAATTTGGTCCCTAAGCTTCATTAAGTCATATTTCTATCCCAAAACACCTCTATAGGCTATATACAACTTGATACACACTTTTAACACTTCAAAAAGGCATTTTTACTACATCATAACCACATTACTACGTCAATCAATAAGACATTTAAGTCTCACACGCATTCTACATTAACTACATATAAGCATTAAATCTAGCATAGATTTAACGGACACCTTACGTTGACCTAACTACTCTAGTCAAACGTTAAATAAAAGTTTGGGATGTTACAATTACCTCCCCCTTAAGAGGATTCCGTCCCCGGAATCTCATCAGCAACGAACAACTCTGGATACTTCTCTTTCATCACGGACTCGGTCTCCCACGTGAGACTTTCACCATGATTTGACCCAAAACTAGATTTAAGCCGATTTAGGACTTGTAAATGTACGAGATGACTAGAAACGAGTAAACTAACATAAATAGGAGTAAATGGGATGAATTAGACTTACCAAAACTCCTTTTCCGAGCTAGAACCCGATTATGGCAAAATGGGTAAGAATGCAAGAACTTCAACCTTCAATTCTTCGTATAGACGATAATGTGGTATAGATGACGATGATTCTAGTGTTATATCCGTTCCAAACACCAAGTCGATGATAGAGAGATGAAGAAATGAAATGGGTTCCTTGGCCTTTTTACTTAGAGAGAAAATGAGAAAGGGAGATAGATAAGAAATGAAAGGAGGGGAGGAAGAGATAAGGAGAGAAATGGGTCAATGGTGGCTGGTGGGTCGTGGACTACCCACGGGCGACCCGTTTCTCTTCTCAAGCCAAATTACAATCGTTACACATTTAAACACCGATCAAAACATATTATCGACTCGAATATAACACATTGACTTTTAATTCATAAAACGACTCCGATACTTCATTAACTTATATTGTTAGTCATATTACACGTAAAGTCAACGGGTCAAATTTCACGGATGTTACATAATCCTTGATCGACATGTGTCCTTTTAATTTATTTATTTTATTAAATTAGCTTTTTTAATTGTATATGGATTCAATTTCCTTATTAGACTTAGAATTAAAGTCTAACTCTTGGCTAGGATTGAGATGTTCTTGAAACGACACGTGGCGTAATCCTTGATCGACATGTGTCCTTTTAATTTATTTATTTTATTAAATTAGTTTTTTTAATTGTATATGGATTCAATTTCCTTATTAGACTTAGAATTAAAGTCTAACTCTTGGCTTATAGATACAAAACTCATTATAACCTTATTTGATTGATCGTTTTCTCATTAATAAAATTGTCTCTTTCTCTTTCTCAATTCTTCAACTTCTATTACTTATATTACTTATAATAAGTTATTAACATGACTTCAAAAATTTGAATTTACGATCGGAAATCACAAGGCTATTTGCCGTCATCCACTATGCTTACAAGTTTCGATTTTGATGTGATTGTAAAAATTTTAAGGTAACTTTAACTAAACATATATTATATTTATCATTACTGTTTATTATAACTTAGCTTCAATAATCGGTTTACTTTAACCACAATTTATTTTATACCCACGGATCGAGGCATATTCGAATTTGTTTATAATACAATCTATATAGCTACCGTACATCATACGGGTATTAGGACTAGTATAATTAAATATTAAACATATTGTAATAAATAAATTTAATTAATTAACTTCCGTACATCAAGACCTAAATTGACTTTGTTTACAGGAATGAACAATTTGTTCGTTAAAACAACCGTTACAAGTAATATATAAGATATCGTTGTTACCTTTAATATAACTTCATCATCATTATAGTTAGACAACGAATGTTTAGATTGTATCTTCTTTAAAATTCTAAGGCATTCCTTGAATTACCCAAAGTAGGAAGGCCTCATGTTATTTAATTATTGTGGTAACAAAAACCCCATTTGTTCTAATTAATCATGCTTTATTCCCCAATCCTAATTGTCTAGAATTTGTTTGATGACTCCGATACTTCATTAACTTATATTGTTAGTCATATTACACGTAAAGTCAACGGGTCAAATTTCACGGATGTTAGATATTCTTGTTTTTTCACTTATAATTAGATGCTAGGATAGCTAGATCTAAAAGTTTAAACTTGGGTCATCAATAGAATATAGAATTTACATTCTCCATTATATATGTATAGTTGTTACTTGTTAATATAATAAAATTTGAAGTTGTGGTTTCGGTAGTGATCTTGAACAATTAGTTATGAAGACAATTAACAAGAGTTATCGTATAGAATAGCTCTTTTCTAGAGTTTCTAATTCTTATGCATGATTCTATCAATAATTTCAAGTTTATGTAGAATGTCAATCTCTTTACATTCGGATGTGCTAATTATTGTTTAGTGAAAAGTTTCTTATACAAAATGCTAATATATATTTTCAATTGTATATAGATGTTAATTTATTTTGTTTAATTTTTAATTTTTTGGTAATCATACATTGTTGGATTAACACATAAAAGGTATTGTAGATAAATGTAATAGGGAATGATATTGGTACCATAAGTTTTTATTAAGTTATCATATGTATGCATTATCGACTTGTACAGTCTGCTGTTATATTTGTATAATGTTAATAAGAATCTATGGTACATATATCAATTATCAAATGTAATAGTCTTTTTAAAGTAAACATACATGTACCATTTTTTATGCGTGTTAAACATAACTCCAATGATTATGATTAGCGAAATCTCTTTTTATGTTTTATGTGGCCATTCGACAATATAGACATAAACAAAATGAAACAATTTTACACTCAAACCTATTCGTGTACTTGCATATACGTGGTCGTTTGGAACATAACTAAAAACGTACACGGACCGATATATAACTTTCTAAAAATTCGACATTAAAGTAATGATAAATTGTTTGTTGAGTAGTTATATCGGACAAGAACATGTGCTCTGTGTGAGTTCCTATATATTTGCGATAGTTTTGTTTTCTAACGGTTATGTTTGCATTGTGCAAAGTTTGTATTTTTGATAGAACATAGAACTAGTCATGTTTGAGTACACCGACTAATTACTTTGGGATTTTTCCAAAGAAAAAAAAAACTTTGGGATTTTACCAGCAATAATCTTGATGATCATTTTAATTAACAATTACTAATTTCAAACTTTTTTTTTTATCTTGATGATCTTCTTTTTTTGGAAAGTATTTTGATGATCATTTGAATTAACAATTACTAATATCCAACTTTTTTTGTTAAAAAAGAAAATATTAATTATGCTCGAAAAAATTCATTAAATATCAAAAATGACCTTCATGATTCCACATTATATTATACACTCAATATTTTTGAGACGGTCAATTTGGTTTGCATGCCCAAAGTGGTGTATCTGAAAAAAAATAATTACCAAAATGGTGTTCTTTTAAAAATATTTGCTAAAATGATGTTTTTCGAAAAAAGAATGGTGTTTTTATGAGTTTTTTATATTTTGCCATCTTTACTAGACCACTAAAACTTAAAAGCTTGAAACCAAACTAATATTTATCTATTAATCTAGCAACTCTATATGTTTGGTTTGTAGTCGTTTTTCGGGTTTAAAGGTTTGGATCGAGACCGAGTTAAAGCATATGAATGATGACGCAAATTTTAAAATGGTCATGTTTATAAAACAGCTGAGTAAGCACCAAAGGTTTTGTGTAAAAATATTTGCTTTTAAAACTGTGCCTTACTGAGTTAATGATGTACATAAAATTGTAAGACGTACTAACATAGTGACATACAAATACTTATACATGGCAAGTGCATGAAGATTAATGAACATATACTTGTGGGTTTTGTCTTGGAATTCGAATTCGCAAAGGATTTCTGTGTGTTTGTACAGCCAATCCGGACTCCTACAACGGGTGAATGGGGGTTGAATGTGATTGTAATCTGGCGATTCCCTTACGGTAAGGCAAAGCCTTTTGTACGCCAAATGTTTATGTGTTTTTGTCTATCTCTTGATCGATCACTCCTTCCCCTATTTATAGGGGTTTCGTGACTTAATCCCCAAGTAGGGTTTTGGAGATGGATTATATTGTTTCCGAGAATAATGTGATATGATATTATCTCTTCCATTAAATGCTGGACTTGGTGATAAGCACGTATTTTTTCCTTATTTGTCGAAGATTAGGTCATCCTGGGTGTACCTTGCGTGCCAACGGCTGGGTGGGTACGTTATCACTGTGGACGTGACCTTCGAGATGTAAGAAAAACTTAGACGACTTGCAAATTTGATAATAACTATGTAACGGTGGTTAGATATAAATCTCGCAAAGGTGCTAAAATTGCAACAGATGGTCATTTTGATTGTTAAAATAAATATTGATTTGGCATATTAATAGTTGTACATGATGAGGGATATATCTTAGAATTTATTTATTTTTATTTGTAAGTTTGATAAAATAATGTTAAATGAGGTTTTAACCTATATTGCTAAATATTTTTAAAACTATACTAAATTGGTAAAAAAAAGTTTACCCATTTACTAATTTGAAAAAAAACTCATAAGTAAAATCTAGTTTTTAGAAAGCATAATAATACAAAACTTACAAAAACACCATTTTCGTAAATAATTTATAGAACAACACCATTTTAGCAAATATTTTTAAAAGTATACTATTTTGATAATTATTTTTTTCATATACACACCATTTTGGGTATTAACTCGTTAACACTTATGTCCATATGCATATGAAAATTAATTGAATATACCCTTAAGGCTATTGGTATCGTTTTTCTCTACTTTTTAGTTTATTGAATACCTTTTTCCAAAAGAGATCGATATAGTCTCCAACCCGATAATGTCATGGAAATTCGAGTTTTTATTTATTTATTTTATTTATTCACTTTGAACGGGAATACAATCTCTAAAAAAAAATTAGAAAAAAAAGTAAAACAAAGAAAACAAAGAGACTCGTTTATAGCAGTTGTTTCAAAGGGCCAATAGACTATGTCATTCTTTGAGAGCATACAAAAACCCGTTGACGAGTATCTTGGTATTCGAATCAGTTAACATTTAGAGAAAGAGTAGTATACAAGGGTGAGTATCATTTTTGGTAGATTACATTGTTTTAACTGAACTTACGCTGCCAAAAATGGCTCACCTAAAAAAAAAACTCATAGAGATGTCATCCGTAAATTTAAAACCAATAAATAACCTATGAGTAAGTCTCCAATTCCATATGTTTATTAATCTGGCTTCATGAATAGTATTAGTTGCCTAGTTGGTGAAGCATATATAATTGTAAGTCATATCTAGCATCACTCACGAAAGCAGTATTTGTTTAAAAACGAGAAGATTCAGCGCCCGCGTTGCGGGCTGCAATAATCGTGGATGCGCGATAAAAGCAGAAGAAGACAAAAAAACACAGTCATCCCACAGTCTTTGGGCGTTGCCCCGGAAAAGATAACGACATGTAAAATTTACAACTCATGGTAATTAAGGCATTTATGTGATCAAAAGTAAAGAGATTGAAACTTTCGTAACAAAAGTTAGAAAAATGAAATTTTAAAAACTAAATAAAACAAAACTTTCGTGCGAAAAGTAAAAGAAATAAAGTTATGCGACAAAAAGTAAAAAGGTTAAAAGTTTCGTGGCAGGAATGGAAAAAGCTTGACGAAAATTAAAAAAACAAAAGTTATATGGTGAAAAGTAAGATAACGAAACTTTCGTGGCAAAATTAGAAAAATAAAAGTATAAAAAGTAAAATAAAACAAAATTTTCGTGCGAAAAGTAAAAGAAGCGAAAGTGATGTGGCCAAAGTAAAAGGGCGAAAACTTTAGTAAATTTATGTGATAAAAAGTAAAGAGATTGAAACTTTCGTAACAAAAGTTAGAAAAATGAAATTTTAAAAACTAAATAAAACAAAACTTTCGTGCGAAAAGTAAAAGAAATAAAGTTATGCGACAAAAAGTAAAAAGGTTAAAAGTTTCGTGGCAGGAATGGAAAAAGCTTGACGAAAATTAAAAAAACAAAAGTTATATGGTGAAAAGTAAGATAACGAAACTTTCGTGGCAAAATTAGAAAAATAAAAGTATAAAAAGTAAAATAAAACAAAATTTTCGTGCGAAAAGTAAAAGAAGCGAAAGTGATGTGGCCAAAGTAAAAGGGCGAAAACTTTAGTAAATTTATGTGATAAAAAGTAAAGAGATTGAAACTTTCGTAACAAAAGTTAGAAAAATGAAATTTTAAAAACTAAATAAAACAAAATTTTCGTGCCAAAAGTAAAAGAAATAAAGTTATGTGACAAAAAGTAAAAAGGTTAAAAGTTTCGTGTAGTTGACAAAAGCTAAAAAAACAAAAGTTATGTGGTGAAAAGTAAGATAATGAAACTTTCGTGACAAAAGTTAGAAAAATAAAAGTATAAAGTGTAAATAAAACAAAACTTTCGTGCTAAAAGTAAAAGAAACGAAAGCGATGCGGCAAAAAGTAAAAGTTCTTGCGGAAACTTTAGTAAATTTATGTGATAAAAAGTAAAGAGAATGAAACTTTCGTGACAAAAGTTAGAAAAATGAAAGTTTAAAAAGTAAATAACACCAAAATTTTCGTGCCAAAAGTAAAATAATTAAAGTTATGTGACAAAAAGTAAAAAGACGAATTTAAAAAAAAAAAAAAGAAGCAGGCTGGCAGGCTGCTGCGCAACTACCTGCTAGCCTGGTTCACTGTTCATAAGCACGGCCAATGTTATATATATAAACTAGGAAGGAAGGAAAATATATCTTTTATTATATAAACTAGGAAGGAAGGAAAATATTAATCAACCTACTTTATATGCTTAAAAGTCAACCTAAAACCTTAAAGATTTAACATGTGGATTTCATCAAGTATCTTTCCTAATCTTATCTCTTGATTCTTTCAAATGTAATCATCCTATAATTAGGTTTATTTTTAGGCATATTAATTAGACCGACTTATGGGTAAAAACACTCACGTATAGGATATGGTAACATGGATAAGAAGTACAATGAGGTTTGGCTTCTTATTATAGTTTTTACAGTAATTTTTTTTCAATTTTTTTTATTATAAAACATCTATATTGTAACTAAAAAAGAGGTTGGGGGTACACTTGACCCTCTAATCTTCTTTTTAGCCTAATTCTCCCTCCTAATTAATCTAGTTGTCTCTTTTTTCTTTTTTTTTTTGCTTATTAAATAGATAATTATATTTAAAATCTATCACAAATCTTTTTAAAATTTAAAGATATATACTATCTTTAAAACTCTCACAAGAAGTTATTATATATACAACCTAAATAAATTTTTATTAATCATTTTCCATCATTCATATCCTTTCTATCTTTTAAAAAAAAATCATGGTCATATAGCTTCTCAATAAAAAAAACATAAGTTTTTTTTTATATCAATTTAGTAATTTGTTCATGTTTTTTCATTATTTGATATTGAATTGTTATGTTATTGTTATTTTTTAACTCTTTTAGTTTATGTTATTGTTAATTGTAGGTTGATCATGATTTCTTCTTCTACAAAAAATTTTATTCTTTTAAATTTATTTTGCTAGCTATTACATCTTTCTTTTTTAAATTTAGAAGATGACATATATTTTCTTATTTTTTGTTAGATGAAAATAAGACAACGTTGGTTTATGTTGAAGATTTGAATCCAACATGTTAATCATCATCTAACACATGTTATCATTTTAATTTTTTTGATATATATATTTTAAGACTGGGCTAAAGACTAGTACTCTTTGTTGGTAAAATTAGGCCCCGCTTCGCGGGGCTTCAACTGTCCAGTTGAAACACCTATTATTCTAGTGTAATTAAGTTGAATTTTCAACCGTTTAATTAAAAAGCATTATGTCATTGATAGGTTTGTTTCAAGTATATATATATATAAGGGCAAAACCACGTTAGGTTACTTCTGTGCATTACGTGGTATCAATTATTGTGGTTAGATTTTGTTATTGATAATGTGTCGTTATATATGTTAGTAAAAGCTTTGACATATGAAATACATATTTGTCTAAAGTCAATACCACAAACGTTTCTAAAAGTTTATAGTAACGAATACATTAAATTTATATGTGCAATAAACCAAAAATCAAAAATGAAAGTAAAAAATTTGAATGTAAGTTGTCAATATATTAGTTAAAACCACAAAGAGAAAAGTACGATAAAAAATAATTGAATATAAGTTTTCAACATATTAGTTAAAACGACAAAGGAGAAGAGTGTGATTGAAACAAAATAGTGGTACATAATGTTATTGACAAACAACCAAAAACATAAAAAAGAATATAAATATATGTCTATGTTTGTTATATCAAACATAAATAAATATAATAAACCCGCTTAAAAGTTAACATATTAGACACATATGTTTTATTTAATAAAAAAAAACTATATACAATAAGTAGGTTGTAGTAAAGCATAATCACAACATAATAACACATATCAGACAAATGGTGGGTTATTTTAGGACCACTCCTTATTTTAGGACCACTCCTTATTTTATGACCAATTAGGACCACATCATCATCATCATCATCACCACCACCACCATGATCATCTCCGACCACCACCATGGTCCTCCGGCGACGGCGACCACCGCCGTCGCCGGAAAATCATGTTTAAGTTAACTTACACATGTGTAAGTTAACTTAAACATGATTTTCCGGTGGTCGCCGTCGCCGGAAAATCATGGTGGTGGTCGGAGATGATGATGATGATGTGTAAGTTACAATTTACACATGTCCTAATTGGTCCTAAAATAAGGAGTGGTCCTAAAATAACTTGCACCTATAAACATATGTCTATGTTTGATATATCAAACATAAATAAATATAATAAACCCGCTTAAAAGTTAACATATTAGACACATATGTTTTATTTAATAAAAAAACAGACTGGCGGACAGCTGCGCAAGAAAAACCAAAAAGGGTTGCGACGTTGTAAAGTCCAAAAGGTAATACAGGGTGAGACAAAAAAAACTAAAAAAGATATGGATGAGCGAAATCAAAATTAGAGATAGACGCAATCTTAAAAAACCTTAAATAAAAACAATATGATAAACCCGCAAAAACGTTTGACATATTAAATATATACGTTTTTTAAAAAAAAATGAAGCAGGCTAGCAGGCAGCTGCACAGCTACCTGCCAACCGTCGTCACCAGAAAATCATGTTTAAGTTAACTTACACATGTGTAAGTTAACTTAAACATGATTTTCCGGTGGTCGCCGTCGCCGGAAAATCATGGTGGTGGTCGGAGATGATGATGATGATGATGATGATGTGATGATGATGATGATGATGGGATGAAGTTTTACTGATGATGATGATGATGATGATGATGATGATGATGATGATGATGATGATGATGATGATGATGATGATGATGATGATGATGATGATGATGATGATGATGATGATGATGATGATGATGATGATGATGATGATGATGATGATGATGATGATGATGATGATGATGATGATGATGATGATGATGATGATGATGATGATGATGATGATGATGATGATGATGATGATGATGATGATGATGATGATGATGATGATGATGATGATGATGATGATGATGATGATGATGATGATGATGATGATGATGATGATGATGATGATGATGATGATGATGATGATGATGATGATGATGATGATGATGATGATGATGATGATGATGATGATGATGATGATGATGATGATGATGATGATGATGATGATGATGATGATGATGATGATGATGATGATGATGATGATGATGATGATGAAGATAGTGAGATGATGATGATGATGATGATGATGATGATGATGATGATGATGATGATGATGATGATGATGATGATGATGATGATGATGATGTTTAAGTTAACTTACACATGTGTAAGTTAACTTAAACATGATTTTCCGGTGGTCGCCGTCGCCGGAAAATCATGGTGGTGGTCGGAGATGATGATGATGATGATGTGTAAGTTACAATTTACACATGTCCTAATTGGTCCTAAAATAAGGAGTGGTCCTAAAATAACTTGCACCTATAAACATATGTCTATGTTTGATATATCAAACATAAATAAATATAATAAACCCGCTTAAAAGTTAACATATTAGACACATATGTTTTATTTAATAAAAAAACAGACTGGCGGACAGCTGCGCAAGAAAAACCAAAAAGGGTTGCGACGTTGTAAAGTCCAAAAGGTAATACAGGGTGAGACAAAAAAAACTAAAAAAGATATGGATGAGCGAAATCAAAATTAGAGATAGACGCAATCTTAAAAAACCTTAAATAAAAACAATATGATAAACCCGCAAAAACGTTTGACATATTAAATATATACGTTTTTTAAAAAAAAATGAAGCAGGCTAGCAGGCAGCTGCACAGCTACCTGCCAACCGTCGTCACCAGAAAATCATGTTTAAGTTCTCACGGAGATTTTCACATTTCTATCGACTCTTCATTTGGAAGATGTTGATATTGAAAAAGGGAGACACTCTGCTCCGGTCCCCGACTTCATTTGATCACTTATTGAGTCTAGAGCGTACTTGAAATATTCTTTCATTTGACTAGGACACAATGAGTCATTATATGTCTTTGTGACATTGCATATCTTTGTGATATTGCCGGAACATTCGTAGTGATATCATATATTTGATATTCCACGATGATCGAATGGAAATCCTACCAATGCTAACATCTTTTCCAACGTTGAACGTAGGCTCACATTTTCATTTTATGAATTTGTTGAGTAAACGAGAAGTCTATGTGACCTCGGATTTATTTTCCCAAAAGTCTTTGAGGATAGTAAGACATGGTTATTGAACGCCTTTGTGACACTGACCATGAATTACATTCTTTAAAGCAATCTATCGGTTGAAAAGCCATAGACCGAACCATTTAGAGATAAGCTTTGTACATTTCTCGATGATAATGGGAAGTCCTGAAAATAGTAATCGTATTTTTAGGCCACACCATTAATCCTTTCGATTTTTGGTTGTGTTAACGGATCATTTTTATCCGGATTTCATTTCTCTTCACACAAACAAAAAGAACACAAACACCATTATAACATACTTTTTCCAACAACGCAACCTCACATTCTAGTTCACCAATAGGTTCATTGGGAATTGGGAATTGGGTTGGGTTACTTGTTGTTTGTTGGTATCTACCGTTTATGCTATCAATCATTATTGTATGATGAACACGTTCCACATATTCATCATAAGGGGGAGAAATGATTAAATGATTGATAGATAGAATTCAAGGATATAGGTAGAATTTGATTGATAGAATTTGTTCGAGGATGATTGTTGTGTTTGGATGTTCAAAGGATCGTTAGTTTAGGTGAAGAGAGTGAATAATTATCGTGATAAGTTGAAAGTTCTAAGATTGATTCGAGATCGAGAATATTCAAGATGATTTTAGCTTTGGAAAGTACATGGTCAATAATTGAAAGATTTATTGAATAATATGACCATTGTTTGATGATTAGAAGAGTTTAAGATTGAATGGAGATTGTCATTTTGTTGATAAGTGGATAGTTAAGTTCGTTCATAGTTTGAAGAGATTGTTCATTTGAGGGGGAGCAAGAGTAAACTCATGAGTCGTTAAATATGCTCCTAAATGATTGTTTGTTTGAGGGGGAGCAAGAAATTGAAGATTGTTCATTTATTTGATAAAGTTGCTCCGAGATAGTTGTTTGATTGAGGGGGAGCAAATGTTAATTGATCAAAGAATCAAGTGCTCCAAGATGATTGTTGATTCAGAGACAAGTTAGACCAAGAATTGAAGTTTTAAAGACAAAATCAAATTTCCGCATTCCAAAACCAAGCTTCCGAAATGCCAAGAGATTTCAAAGTCAAAACCAAGCTTCCGCAAAGCCAAAAGAATTCAAAGTTAAATCAAGCTTCCGCAATACCAAAAGAATTCAAGGAATTCAAAAGTCAAAACCAAGCTTCCGCATGCTACTCAAAGTTCAAGTTACTTCTCCAAGCAACATCAAGTTGAAATCAACATTCAAAGTTCAAGTTGTGAAAGCTCAAAAGCTACAAAGATTTCAAAGATGCTTCCAAAGTATTCAAAGTTGCAAGAGAAGATCAAGTTTTAGAAAGTCATCGTCAAATATATTTGTTTGTTGAGAAGATTCAAAGTCAAGGTTGATACAAGACGTTGAAGACAATGAGAAAGCTTCAAAGTCCAATCAACATTGAAGATTTTCAACAAATGGGCTCATCATGTTTTTTAAAGACCGAAGACGATGCAACATTTACAATTCAACACCAAGGGGGAGATTGTTAGAAATATAAAATAGTGGTGTTAAATTGTAAATGGAGTTACATTTGTATTGTTCTTAAAGTACAAGGGGCTTAAGTGAAACTTAATGTAATTAGTATAAATACCCCTTGTATCTTCATTATGTAACTAACCTTGTAAGAAGCCTTCACATTAATCCCACACTTACTTCTCTCTAAGTTTTTCTCTCTGTAGATCATCTTCAACCTCCCATTTCACACACAAACACACTTTACACACACTAACATATTTCCACCATTAAAGCATCAATTAAGCTCAAGTTTGTTCTAACAGGTTGCGACGTTGTAAAGTCCAAAAGGTAATACAGGGTGAGACAAAAAAAAACTAAAAAAGATATGGATGAGCGAAATCAAAATTAGAGATAGACGCAATCTTAAAAAACCTTAAATAAAAACAATATGATAAACCCGCAAAAACGTTTGACATATTAAATATATACGTTTTAAAAAAAATGAAGCAGGCTAGCAGGCAGCTGCACAGCTACCTGCCAACCGTCGTCACCAGAAAATCATGTTTAAGTTAACTTACACATGTGTAAGTTAACTTAAACATGATTTTCCGGTGGTCGCCGTCGCCGGAAAATCATGGTGGTGGTCGGAGATGATGATGATGATGATGATGATGTAAGTTACAATTTACACATGTCTAATTGGTTAACTTACACATGTGTAATTAACTTACACATGTGTAAGTTAACTTACACATGTGTAAGAAATTCAATTTTAAGTTAACTTACACATGTGTAAGTTACTTACACATGTGTAAGTTAACTTACACATGTGTAAGTTAACTTACACATGATTTTCCCGTGGTCGCCGTCGCCGGAAAATCATGGTGGTGGTCGGAGATAATGATGATGATGATGATGATGATGATGATGATGATGATGATGGGGATGATGATGATGATGATGATGATGAGGAGGATGATGATGATGATGATGATGATGAGGATGATGATGATGATGATGATGATGATGATGATGATGATGATGATGATGATGATGATGATGATGATGATGATGATGATGATGATGATGATGATGATGATGATGATGATGATGATGATGATGATGATGATGATGATGATGATGATGATGATGATGATGATGATGATGATGATGATGATGATGTTTAAGTTAACTTACACATGTGTAAGTTAACTTAAACATGATTTTCCGGTGGTCGCCGTCGCCGGAAAATCATGGTGGTGGTCGGAGATGATGATGATGATGTGTAAGTTACAATTTACACATGTCCTAATTGGTCCTAAAATAACTTGCACCTATAAACATATGTCTATGTTTGATATATCAAACATAAATAAATATAATAAACCCGCTTAAAAGTTAACATATTAGACACATATGTTTTATTTAATAAAAAAACAGACTGGCGGACAGCTGTGCAAGAAAAACCAAAAAGGGTTGCGACGTTGTAAAGTCCAAAAGGTAATACAGGGTGAGACAAAAAAAAACTAAAAAAGATATGGATGAGCGAAATCAAAATTAGAGATAGACGCAATCTTAAAAAACCTTAAATAAAAACAATATGATAAACCCGCAAAAACGTTTGACATATTAAATATATACGTTTTAAAAAAAATGAAGCAGGCTAGCAGGCAGCTGCACAGCTACCTGCCAACCGTCGTCACCAGAAAATCATGTTTAAGTTAACTTACACATGTGTAAGTTAACTTAAACATGATTTTCCGGTGGTCGCCGTCGCCGGAAAATCATGGTGGTGGTCGGAGATGATGATGATGATGATGATGTGTAAGTTACAATTTACACATGTCCTAATTGGTCCTAAAATAAGGAGTGGTCCTAAAATAACTTGCACCTATGTCTATGTTTGATATATCAAACATAAATAAATATAATAAACCCGCTTAAAAGTTAACATATTAGACACATATGTTTTATTTAATAAAAAAAACAGACTGGCGGGCAGCTGCGCAAGAAAAACCAAAAAGGGTTGCGACGTTGTAAAGTCCAAAAGGTAATACAGGGTGAGACAAAAAAAAACTAAAAAAGATATGGATGAGCGAAATCAAAATTAGAGATAGACGCAATCTTAAAAAACCTTAAATAAAAACAATATGATAAACCCGCAAAAACGTTTGACATATTAAATATATACGTTTAAAAAAATGAAGCAGGCTAGCAGGCAGCTGCACAGCTACCTGCCAACCGTCGTCACCAGAAAATCATGTTTAAGTTAACTTACACATGTGTAAGTTAACTTAAACATGATTTTCCGGTGGTCGCCGTCGCCGGAAAATCATGGTGGTGGTCGGAGATGATGATGATGATGTGTATAAGTTACAATTTACACATGTCCTAATTGGTCCTAAAATAAGGAGTGGTCCTAAAATAACTTGCACCTATAAACATATGTCTATGTTTGATATATCAAACATAAATAAATATAATAAACCCGCTTAAAAGTTAACATATTAGACACATATGTTTTATTTAATAAAAAAACAGACTGGCGGGCAGCTGCGCAAGAAAAACCAAAAAGGGTTGCGACGTTGTAAAGTCCAAAAGGTAATACAGGGTGAGACAAAAAAAAACTAAAAAAGATATGGATGAGCGAAATCAAAATTAGAGATAGACGCAATCTTAAAAAACCTTAAATAAAAACAATATGATAAACCCGCAAAAACGTTTGACATATTAAATATATACGTTTTTAATAGAGGTATATAATATCTCGACGACATGCCGAAACTTTAAAAATTACAATAAAATACAAAGACTCATTGACTGGGCCAAGAAATATCAGACTTTTTAAGTCATCCAAAAATAAGACAAAGATACAATAAAATGAAAAATATCACAATATGTACCCAAACTTTTCTTTACTAGTTTACTAATGCCGTTAAGTCAATATTGTGTGTGTCGTTAAGTCTATTTTAGATTTAATGCTTATATGTAGTTAATGTGTGTTATGTGTGAGGCTTGTAAGCCTAAATGTTAATGTAGTATAAATGTGTGTAATATGAAGGTTAATGTCCATGTAGTGACATTTAATGAAGATTAATGATGTATATGGTCAATAAAGTAGTTTGTGACCAATAATGAAGGATATTGGAAGCTTAGGGACTAGTTTTGACATATGTGCAAAGTCAAAAACGGGATTTGTAGTATGGGGGCTGTCATTAGGAAGTTTATTTTCAGATTTGTGCCTCCTAAGAAAACCCTAATCACCCCATAGCAAGTTCCCATCAATTTCAAGCCGAAAAGTCCCTTTGCGTGTGTTTATGAAGTGATTGATCAAGTATTATGCATTCCCATTGTGATCTACATGTATTAAAGGTAATATCCTCTTTGAAATCTGATCTTATGAGTCATAGATGAGTATTCAATCCAGGCCATAGGGTTTGGGTTGGGTTAATTGATTAAACGATTACCGATTTCATGTTATTTGGGTGATTCAATGATTGATTTATGTTGTAAAGGATTAAAGGGTTGATTGATGATTAAAGTCATCAAAAGTGTTGTCAGAGAGGTCAATTTTATGTCTCCAGGTCGGCTAAGGGTTTGAGATCGAATGAGAATCGTTTAGAACAAGTTTTAAAATTGAGTTGCTGGTCTGCACCCCAGTGCGGCGCACCACTGGCCAGTTTAAGTTTTGATGGGGGCCGATATGCGACGCACCAAAGGATAGGTGCGGCGCACCTATGTTGATAGGAATTTCCCTGGAGGATTGGTGCGACGCACCATGTGGGAGGGGCGGCGCACCACATGGCCAGATTTCACAAATGTGTTATTTAGCTTATATTTCGATCTTATACTTGTTCTAGGTTATTGGAGACACCTAGTCATCGTTGTATTTGTGCTTGTAGCTTGTTGTTAAACCGTATCGAGGTAAGATACACTACTTTTGTCACGCTGAGGGTTCAACAAGCAAAGGTTTCATACTTATAACTTCCTTAACGGTAACTTATGATATATGTGGGTATCCCGGGTTACACGGGAGGTATTATGGGTTATGTAGTTGACCATGAGACCTGAAATGCAGTCCCTAATGTAGTGAAATGAAGTATTGCTTAATGTAGTGTCTTGTTATGCAGTTTATGTAAGTATTACGAAGTCTCTTATTATGCAGGAAATGTAGAAATGAAGTATAATGTAGTATGTGTTATGAAATGAAGTGTAATGTAGCATGTGTTATGAAATGAAGTATAATGTAGTATGTGTTATGAAATGAAGTATAAAGTAGTATGTGTTTGGTAAGAAGGGTAACGTAGTGTTTTTATATGAAGTAGCAGGTAGAATCTTGAAATGCAGTATGACGTAGTTTATGTTATTGTGTGCATGTATTAATGGCTTGCTCATCTAGTTCACTAGACTTGTTAAAGTTACCATGACACGTGCACGTTTAAGGGCCCAAACGTAAAAGCAGTAAACGTAGTAAATGTTTAGGTAATGCAGTCACCTAAACTAAATAATGCAGGATCGAGCTCGTTAAACTTTGATGCAGGAAAGTGTTAAGCTTAACCCGTACTTGCCCTAGCCCGGCTAAGTGCGTTGACGTATGTTGCTTGGGTGGCTCCTTGCAACATGGTCATTTAATGCAGGGCGAGTAATACGAGGGGTTGACCAACCTCCACATACGGATTACTCTTGGATTGGCTTGCCATTCCTTAACGACGCTTGATGTACAACGTGTGGGGTTTGTCATCTAGTCGGGTGTAACTTATGTTACACATTAACGCAGTTAATAACGTAGTAAAGCAGTTAACGTAGTAAAGCAGTTAATGTAATAAAGCAGTTAAAACGTAGTAAAGCAGTCAATGTAGAAAGCAGTTATGGGGTTAATCGTGTGTAATGAAGTAATGCAGGATAGGCACATTTAGGATGATATCCTATTTGATATGAAGTTGATATGCAGTTTTGTGTGTTGTGTGTGGTGCCTAATGAGCTTGTCTAATAATGAAGAAATGTTTTAATTGGACAAATGCTTTTAAATTAAGTGTGATCTTACTTAGCTATTCTTATAGCTAACACTTGTTTCTTTAATGTGGTTGTTCCCTCAGGTTTAGCTGATGGACTAGTGACGCAGGACTTGTGAGCTTGGGTAGATGCAATGAAGGAGCCTTAGCTACCCATAGACGATTCTTTCTTAGACATTTAGTTACATTTCGTACTTAATGTAACACCCCGCTAAAGCGGAATATACGGGATGTACAGACAAGCACAAAAGCACACAGTACAAGTTCCAACACAGCCAATAACATAAAAGAAAAGAAGTGTAAAAGTTATTACAGCATTTGGGATATACCCAGAATAGTTAATAATCAAAAGACAGAACAAATGTCTTGAAGTACTGGAGTCTGAACTGAATAAGCAAAGGGAGATCTTCACAACTTCCGGTCTTGAACGTACGAACAATCGCCAAAAGAGATGAGCTTTAAAGAGGAAGACTCCTATGCTAAGAGATCTACTAGCCTAGCCTGAAAAGCATGTAAGTTCAAAGGTCAACTACAAAGTAGTTGGTGAGATTCACATAAAGTACTAGTACGCTTACATATAATAATATGTATAGTAAGAACAGTCATAAGATCTGTACGTTTAACAAAAATGCTCTGTGATAGTAAGAACAGTACAAGAACATATAATGAACTTTAAATGAATTGTCACTGCTAACCCGATTGGCCAGAACTGAACCGTAATGAACTTATGCACATAATAATCAAGTACTTCACGAAGATCTAAATCAGAACAAGAACAGATAATATGCATCCTCCAGAACTGCGGAGAATGAGGGTGGGCCTACCCTAAACAGCGCTGTCCATAATTATCTACGGTTCAATCCCTGAACTGTGGGATATGAATTGATAGCAGTGAATAGGAACTGAACAAGTACAAGTACGAACTAGAACATGTTAAAGATCAATATAGTAGTAGGGAGGTATTTAAGATCCTGCCCATTCAAGACTTAAATACTCCCTTAAACAGTATAAATGTATTCAAGATCCTGCCCATTCAAGACTAAATACTCTTTTAAATAATTAGGAATCATATCATAAGTACCTCGTAAGATCATAAAATAGTACGTGAATAGTTCAAGATTATAATATAGTACGTAAAGTAGTTCAAGAACATATGTACAAGTACACAGTAGTTTTCATGCTTTTCAGTCCCCGATAAAAGAACTTGAACAAAATGTACGAAAGGGGGATTAGTGAACTCACAGTGATCTGGTACAAGCACAGTAGTAATAAGCACAGAGATAGATAAGTTATATCTATCAGATTCCAAGTACGTCTTGATGATAGCCTAAGTACAGGTTATTGGTCATAAATAAGCACACATATTAGTTCATGTGTTTAATTTGAAATGTCCTTGATGAACTGATGATTTGGTCCCTTTGAAGCTCTTTGAACGTTTTGACTCAAAAGAGTTTGAATGAACTTTAAGTACATGAACTGGACTCGAACTGAACGTCTTAGAACTCACACATAAGTACTTATCGTGTTAATGAGTTGAACGTGTCTTTAATAATGAACTTTAGTCTTAAGAACTCAATTTAGATGTTCATTGAACTTGCACTTTAATAATCAAGATAGAACATGCCTTTAGGGTACTCAATTAGGGTTTGCACAGTGTTCGCTGTTTTAGATCGGTTCATGAACTAGCTTTGGTGTTAATACGTAGCCTTTGATGTGTTTAATCTAATGATAATGATGTTAGGAACTGATTTGGTGTTTAATGATCAAGTGTGGTATGTTATAGAACAAGTTCACGTTGTTTTCTAATGAGTACAAGATCGTCTAGGGTTTTGGAACTTCAAGATCGTCCCACTGGCTAGCCAAGATCGTCCTATTGGATAGTCAAGATCGTCCTACTGGATAGCCAAGATCGTCCTATGCTCAAGCCAAAGTCAGGATCGTTTTAGGTACTTAGTT
>CM067168.1:37722840-37888324 GCA_034093135.1 Erigeron breviscapus
ATGGTAGGAGATGTAGGACTCCGAGTTGTTGGATGGAACCCGGTGAAAAGCAGTTTACGGGTCCTGAAATCATTGAAATCTCAGCTGAAAAAGTTAATGTGGCAAAGGAAGCACTTCGTGTGGCTAGAGAAAGACAAAAGACTTATGCCGACAAGAAAAGGAAGCCAATTGAGTTCCAAGTTGGTGATTTGGTAATGCTGAAAGTTCCCCATGGAAAGGAGTAATTCGTTTTGGAAAGAAGGGAAAGCTAAGCCCACGTTTCATAGGACCTTTCAAAATTCTAGAAACGTATCAAGGATGTAGCTTATCAATTAGAACTACCCCCAGAATTGGATGGAATTCACCACACACTTCATGTTTCGTATTTGAGGAAGTGTTTGGCCAATGAGTCAAGTGTTATTCCAATTGAGGATGTGAGCATCTAATCCTCAGAAAAGAATAGTGGATGAACCAGTAGCGATACTCGAAAGAAGGCAAAAGAAACTTCGCCGAAAGTTGATTGATCTCGTGTTGATTAAATGGAAGCACATAACCACGGTGAAAGTTTAACTTGGGAGACCGAGTCGGTGATGAAGAGAGAAATATCCAGATTTGTTCACTTCTGAGGCGATTCCGAGGACGGAATCCTCTTAAGGGGGAGGTAATTGTAACATCCCAAACATTTTATGTTGACTATTTGACTTTCCGTTAATTAACGTTAGGTCCGTTATGTTTATGTGCCCTATAAGGGATTATGTGATTAAATGCTTATGTGTTTAATATGAAATAAAGTAAGGTGAATTAAATGAAAGTAATTTAAAGTAAGTATGAAAGTTAAGTGCTTGTTAGATCATTAAGTCTCCCGGTAGGTTATTTAAGCTACGAAAGTAAAGTTTAGGAAGTCGAGGGGCCTATGGGCACTAAAGGAAACTTATGGTCAGGAGTTTAAGGTCTAGTGAGACCCCAATAGCTGCAAATTTCGTGATTAAGCCCTAGGAACAGATCCCCTCCCTCTCAAGACAAGTTTCCCCCAAGAATCAATCGTTTCGTGTCGTTTCGATCAAGTTTGATTAAGATTTCGAATCCTCGAAGTCATCTACAGGTATTATGGCTGATTTTACTCTTAAATCTGATCATGTATGTCTTAGTAGTGATTTCGATCCAGGCCATAGGGTTTGGGTTGGGTTGTTGGATCAAACGTTTATGAATTCATGTCGTTCGGGTGTTTTAAAGATTGAATTATGATGTAAAGGATTAAGGGATTAATAGGATGATTTAAGTTGATGAAAGTGCAATTGAAAGGATTAATTTTAAGTCCCCAGGTTGGATTTGGGGTATGGGTTCGTATGGAATTCGTTTGATCAAAGAACAAAGATTTGGTTTCTGGTCGACACTCCAGGTGCGACGCACCAGTAGGGTGGTGCGGCGCACCACAGGCCATTTTGGAAAAATGGTTTTCAGCCAAAGGCCCGATTTGCGACGCACCAAGGGTAGGTGCGGCGCACATTCTTATGTTCAGAATTTCTGATCATTTTATGCGGCGCACCAAAGGGGTAGGTGCGGCGCACCTGCTTATGTTTAGAACTCCCTGATGTTTTTGTGCGACGCACCATGTGGGAGGTGCGACGCACCTCTTGTCCAGTTTTCATAAAACATTTCGTTTAGCTTATGTTTCGATCTTATACTCATTCTAGGTTGTCGGGAGCACTTATCAAGCACTATAAGATACTTTTAACTTGTTGGTAAGCTGTATCGAGGTAAGATAACATCTTTTGTCACCTGTTGGTACAACAAAACACGTTTTCATAAGTTAAACCTTCCAATTGAATATGTATGCACGTTTTATGTTTATGGGAGACTATGGGAGGTTGCAAAGGGATATACTACTTACCATTTATGATGTATAACATTCTTATGCAGGTTGCAAAGGTATGAGGTAAGTAAGTACACATGAAATGATGAAATGTTATGATATGTGTGATTGCATGTGTGGCTTGATCACCTAGTCACTAGTCTTTTGATTAGGATTGCCATGTTCACGTGCACGTTAAGGGCCCTAAAGTAAAATATGATATGTGATTAGCTTAGGTGGAAGAGTAGCCTAAACTAATTAAGCGATTAAAGTCTCGAGCATTATGTAAAGTCTTGTGTTAAGCTTAACCCGTGCTAGCTCTTCGGGGCTGGTGCGTATGTGGTCACTTGAGTTGCTCCTTGTGGCATAGTTACGTTTGAGTATTCCGGGTGAAGTAACTAACCACCAATGCGTAAAGGTATAAACGGTTTATTCAGTTGGATTGACTTTGTCATTCCTTAACGACGCCGATGGACCACCTTATGGTTTACCATCATGTCGGGTGTGAGGACTCCATGTATGGTCTATGACCGCCTACACACAACCCCACATCCCTATGCAAGTGACATAAGTCACATAGCCTACGTCTTGGCAAAGAAATAAAGAAAGAAAGATGAAGAAAGAAAGTATAGGCACACTTTAGGACATGTTGAACCTAATGTGTATCTTATGATGTTATGTATATGTGTGATATTAACTTAAAATGCAGATTTTGTTAATATATGAATTTGGCAAACGTTTTCAAGTTATGTTATCTTACTTAGCTAATTTTATTAGCTAACACTTGTTCTTTGAAAATGTTGTGCCTTCAGGATAATCAAGTTTGAGCTAGGCGAGGATTAGCTTGGTGAGACTTGGGTAGACGAATAAAGAAGCTTAGCTAAGACATTAAACGCTTAGACTTCCTTTTAGCCTCATGTTTGGCTATTTCATTTATGATTAAAGACTTGTATTAATGTGGCATTTATGTTGGTGCCAAAGCTTGGATTTACTTTATTGTTTTGATGATGCTAGTAGTAACACCAAATTTTAAAGGTACCATCCGTTACGGATGGGGCAGATTTTGAAAGTGATCCTTTCCGCTTATTTTAAATGCCGTTTGGCAAAGTTTTGAAAAATCCAAGTTTTTAAACGACGGGTGTTACACCACGCGAGCATTTTTATCCTTTCACGATTATCTTGTCAACTCTAAATAATTTGATCTTTAACGTGTGCAATCATAACTGAAGTCAAGTGAATTCGAAGTGGATGATCTTTATTTATATTGTTTGAACTTTCTTTACTTTCAATTGTCTTGTTATTTAAATTTCTTTAATTTCAAATTGTCAAAGTGAGGTAGCGATTTGGCTACGGTTCCATCCTTATTCTAAAACCACTTAAGTAAACAATTATTTCAAAACCAATCCCCGCGAACGATCTCGGACTTACTACTTACTATACTATATGCGATCAGATCCACTGCCTGAAAGTGTGTAGTAGTCGGTTTTTAGTGGGTACTTATTTATAAATTTTACAAACTCGATTTCACGCATCACTATCCTTTAATATATAGTATTATAGATAGTTTAAAAGTTGAATAAATCTATCAATTAGCAATTCAACCACTTAAATCTGCAATCAAATAGCAATAGGACATCTATTTGAACATGTTTAGAATTTTTGTTCAAATTTTATCTGAAAGATAAGGTATAATACAAAGAAGAGTTAAATGCAAGAACGGTCCCCGTGGTTTGTCAATTTTTGCAACGGCAGTCCCTCTCTTGATTTTTTAGCAAGGGTGGTCCCTGAAGACAAGTATCAGTTGCATCAGCAGTCCTCTCTAACAGATCCGTTAATTAGTGCCTTGATTAGGATTGCCATGTTCACGTGCACGTTAAGGGCCCTAAAGTAAAAGATGATATGTGATTAGCCTAGGTGAAAGAGTAGCCTAAACTAATTAAGCGATTAAAGTCTCGAGCATTATGTAAAGTCTTGTGTTAAGCTTAACCGTGCTAGCTCTTCGGGGCTGGTGCGTACGTGGTCACTTGAGTTGCTCCTTGTGGCATAGTTACGTTTGAGTATTCCGGGTGAAGTAAACTAACCACCAATGCGTAAAGGCATAAACGGTTTATTCAGTTGGATTGACTTTGTCATTCCTAACGACGCCGATGGACCACCTTATGGTTTACCCATCATGTCGGGTGTGAGGACTCCATGTATGGTCTATGACCGCCTACACACAACCCCACATCCCTATGCAAGTGACATAAGTCACATAGCCTACGTCTTGGCAAAGAAATAAAGAAAGAAAGATGAAGAAAGAAAGTATAGGCACACTTTAGGACATGTTGAACCTAATGTGTATCTTATGATGTTATGTATATGTGTGATATTAACTTAAAATGCAGATTTTGTTAATATATGAATTTGGCAAACGCTTTCAAGTTATGTTATCTTACTTAGCTAATTTTATTAGCTAACACTTGTTCTTTGAAAATGTTGTGCCTTCAGGATAATCAAGTTTGAGCTAGGCGAGGATTAGCTTGGTGAGACTTGGGTAGACGAATAAAGAAGCTTAGCTAAGACATTAAACGCTTAGACTACCTTTTAGCCTCATGTTTGGCTATTTCATTTATGATTAAAGACTTGTATTAATGTGGCATTTATGTTGGTGCCAAAGCTTGGATTTTACTTTTATTGTTTTGATGATGCTAGTAGTAACACCAAATTTTAAAGGTACCATCCGTTACGGATGGGGCAGATTTTGAAAGTGATCCTTTCCGCTTATTTTAAATGCCGTTTGGCAAAGTTTTGAAAAATCCAAGTTTTTAAACGACGGGTGTTACACCACGCGAGCATTTTTATCCTTTCACGATTATCTTGTCAACTCTAAATAATTTGATCTTTAACGTGTGCAATCATAACTGAAGTCAAGTGAATTCGAAGTGGATGATCTTTATTTATATTGTTTGAACTTTCTTTACTTTCAATTGTCTTGTTATTTAAATTTCTTTAATTTCAAATTGTCAAAGTGAGGTAGCGATTTGGCTACGGTTCCATCCTTATTCTAAAACCACTTAAGTAAACAATTATTTCAAAACCAATCCCCGCGAACGATCTCGGACTTACTACTTACTATACTATATGCGATCAGATCCACTGCCTGAAAGTGTGTAGTAGTCGGTTTTTAGTGGGTACTTATTTATAAATTTTACAAACTCGATTTCACGCATCACTATCCTTTAATATATAGTATTATAGATAGTTTAAAAGTTGAATAAATCTATCAATTAGCAATTCAACCACTTAAATCTGCAATCAAATAGCAATAGGACATCTATTTGAACATGTTTAGAATTTTTGTTCAAATTATTTTTTATCAGTTAGTACTTAAGATAAAATAAAATTAAGAATTAAATGCAAGAACGGTCCCCGTGGTTTGTCAATTTTTGCAACGGCAGTCCCTCTCTTGATTTTTTAGCAAGGGTGGTCCCTGAAGACAAGTATCAGTTGCATCAGCAGTCCCTCTCTAACGGATCCGTTAATTAGTGTCGTTAAGTTTTCCATGTGAGTAGCACGTGAGGGGTATTAATGTCCTTTTACTTACACAAACAGAGGGTGTTCAAAAGTATCCGTATCCGACCCTGTAATATGAAAATCCGATCTGATTTTATCTGAAAAGTCGGATATTCGAACTTCGAATATCCTAAATTTCGGATCCCGATAATGATTTTTGAAAATCTTGGGCATTTCGAAATATCCAAGAATATTCGAAAAGTTTGGATATTGAAATTCACTATGCGAAAGTTCGAATATCCAAAAATCGGATAGCCGAAAGTTGGATATCCCCCCAAAATTTCGGATATTCAAATTTCGGATAAAGAATTTCAATATCCGAACATATTCGAAATTTTGAATATTCAAAGTTTTAGGATATCCGAAGTATCCGAATTTTTAAAAAAATATATCCTAGATGTTTTCGTATTGAGACTAAGTTTCAGATATTTTCGTAAAGTTTTGATTACTTTCGGATATTGAAAATAATCTTTTTCGTTATTTTTTTGACATTTTCGGATATTTTCAGATTTAAGAAAAAAATATTGAAATTCTTAAACTTTTTTAAAAGTCACTATCCGAATTTAAGTCTGAAATACAGGATATCTGACTTTTCAAAGAAAACCGGATCAGATTTTCGGATAGCAAGTTCAGATATGGATAGATTTGAACATCCCTAGGTTTGTGTAGGTGGAAAGACATTAATACCCCTCACGTGCTACTCACATGGGAAACTTAACGACATTAATTAATGGTTCCGTTAGAGAGGGACTGCCGTTGCAACTGAAACATGTCTTCAGGGACCATCGTTGCTAAAATTTCAAGAGAGGGACTGCCTTTGCAAAAACTGACAAACCACAGGACCATTCTTGCATTTAACTCTAAAGTTAAATGTATAGAAGTTAGTTAGAATATAAAGTAGAATTGGAAATTGGAAATTTGAAAAACAAAAATAAAAATTATAATCTAGTTTTTTTGAAAGATGCGGATCGAATATCACAACGTAGGGTCTAGACTATGTTGTCCTAACTAGGTTCACGCTAGAAAACTCCCTCACCCAATACCTAATACTCCGTGAAACGGTGAAAGGACTTAGCTTATCATTGGGCTTCTTTAGTGAATAGGGTAACAAAACTTGGATGGATACCAAATTTGAAATTATAACTGTAACCCAAATGAAAAAAAAAGGCTCTTGGCAACATCCTGCCAACCTAGACGATACACTCACTAACTTAAATAGACACCAAGTTTGAACGTGTTAACATATAATTTGAAAACAACAATAAGAAAATGTGATACTTTATATATGGTAAACTTTTTTTGATAAGAAATCATGGACTATGAATTATGGAGTGTGTATATGGGTAGGCATCTGATAAGAACTTTGAGTGTTTGAGTGGATTCAATCAACTTTTGTTTATCATTTGAAAGACATTGTTAATGACACAACTCAAATATTATCACTTTGTATATTATGATCGACTTGTACCCTCTAATTTTGTACTAGTTATATTATAATAAATATTATAATAATAATGATTTAAGTTTTAAAAATATATAAGAAAAAATATCTTTTGCATTAAATTGATTGGAAATGTATCTCGCAATGCATAAGAGCCAAATGTGTGTTAAGTTTTTTCGCAAGATATGACTAAAAGGTTGGAGGTGACGGTCGTCGGATTCGCCAACCGCCAACTTTTTATTTAAAGGGAATTTTAGTGGTATTATGCTCCAACGATGATTTCTGATTAAAATTATTTACATGTATTGTTATATTGATTTTTTAGTTTATAAAAATAAATTAAACTTATGTTTTACTTAATTTGAATTTGTATTGACTAAATGATTTTGTATTAAATAGTATAAACTAAATTTAGATATGTGACAAATACACAAGAAAATTATGTATAATATTTTTCAAGTTAAAATGTATTAATAAATATATGTAACCAAAGGAACCTTGAATATTTGTGTTTTGTTGTATTAATACCTTGAGATCTTTTTTGATTTAACTCGAAAGAATATAACGTACAATTAAAAAAAACATAAATAGTCGTGTATAATTTATTACATTTCAAAACTTTAAACCCTTTGAAAATATAATTGATATGATTATTTTAGAAAAAGAAAAAAAGCATCATTGTTGGCTTATTGCCAATATAAATACTAATAAGTTCCTATAATTTAAACTAGATGGTTCGAGCTGTCCGATGAGCGGTCTCAGTTCTAAAAGTCATTTCTAAGCGTGTTGGTATTTATTTTAAGGGCAATATCCAACTACACGATCATGTTTATTTTTACCCAAAAGAATCATGAAGGAAAAAAGTTTTAAAAAAAAACTCAAAAGTTAAAAGAAAACAAATAAGTACAACAAATAAGTAAAAGAAAACCAGATAAAATATATATATATATAACAGATTTTAGAAGAAAATTTAGGGCGGACGGAGTCATGAAGGGCTTCACTGCGGGTTGGCCCAACCCTTCGAAGCACACCGCCGCCGGTCATGCGGGTTGTGCACGGGCTGGAGTTCAGCGGGCTTTAAGCCAGCGACGGGTTGGAACATTTGAGCAAGCAAATGACCGTTGAACGGTCAAAAAAAAAGGGGGCCCACGATTTTTGAATGCTAACGGCTATAAAAAAAAACTTTTTTCCTATTTAAACCCATTATCTTCAAACAATCAACCACAAACAACTAAATATACATTTTACACACACTTTTCACACAAAACTTTCACCCCAAACACCTCACTTTTATCACAAAATGGATTCATCTTCCGACTCGTCTTCATATTGTGTTCCCCCTTCTCTTTCCGACTCATCAAACGGGAGCACTTTTCAGTTTTTTCAAACAGTTTTAGACGCGTACGAAGACACCGGAAGCTCTACCGACACCCGTAGGTACATCGACCGAGATCGGGTAGAAGCGCACGATAGGCTAATGCGCGACTACTTTGTTGAAGATTCAAAATTCGACGAGCCATTTTTCCGTCATCGTTTTCGCATGAGCAAAAGGTTGTTTTTGAAGATTGTTAATGATATTGAAGCTAGGTTCGAGTACTTTCAAGTACGATATGATGGTCGGGGGAAAAGAAGTTCAAAAGACTCCAAGAGGCGGCAAGAAAGGATGTTGAGCGGACTTTTGGTGTTCTCAAGGGGAAATGGAAGATTTTGGAGCGTCCCCTCCGGTTCACGACAAAGGAGAAGATTGTGAAAATCGTCGCCACATGTAGTATATTGCACAACATGATAATAAAAGACGACGGGAGGGCAATATCACCGGTTCGTATTATGGATCCACCTGCCCCTATTGTTTATGACCGGAACGTTTTGAGGGAGTTATATGACGAAGAAGTCCATCATCGCCTCCGGTACGATCTGACAGCGCACGTATCGGGTTTGGACTTAGCATACCTTGACGACCCACATGCGCAGCCACCACCGATCGAGTCATTGATTTAGGTGTCTTTATTTTCTAAATTTATCGTTTATGTAGTTTTTTAAATTATGTATGTGATTGTAGTTTTTAAATTATGTTTATGGTTATGTAATGTTTAATAAAATGTTTATGTAGTTTTAGTTTATTTTAATAAAATGTTTTAAATTTTTATTATAAAATGTTTGATTAAATTAAATGAAAAAGAAAATAAAAAAATTTGGGAGGGTTGAGAAAGTGATGAATGCCTAAGAAATAAGTTGGGAGGGTTGGTTGGGAGGGTTGAAAAGGAAAAATGAGTTGGAGAGATGTGATTGGTGAGATTTGGGAGGGTTGGGAAAAATCACTACATGACTCCTCCCACCCTTATCATAAAAATATCAAAAAGTTTGAAAAAAGGTTTTGAAAAAAACAAAAACATTATAAAAACAAAAGGGTTTGAAAAAAAGGTACAAAGTATTCATAAAAGGAGATAGAATGAAGTATAACAAATAATTTTAGACAAAATTATTTAAATGAAAACATGTTAAGTAAAACTACTATAAAAATATAAAAAACAAAAAGAAGAAAATAAAACCAAACTTTATATCAATTCAATCAAATATAAAAGCTGAAGATCATATATATAAAATTAAGAGAGGGCATAATATAAATTTTAAAAGACAAAAAAAGAAAAAAAAGACAAACAGGGTAAGGAACCTACATCCTTGATTTAATAGCCAAAGCCCTCAATCACTTTAGTTAATTGCTTCTTGTCTTATTTGGTTATTTTCAAATAAATATTAAAGTAAAATATATTAGACAATATTCTAACCATTTGATCATGATAAAATTGAGGCACAAAACACAAATATATATTGATGTACAGTGATTTTCAGTAAATAAACAATAATAAGTTTTTTACTTTAATACTTGTTTTATTATAACTAGAACCTATATATATATATATATATATATATATATATATATTATATATATATATAATAATATAATTATATAGCATGGCAATATATTATATATATATATATTAATTGTGAGGTGAGATCTTTGTGTGTGTCTAAGGTCTGTGTGTGAGAGTGAGTGAGAATGATTTTTAGATAAAATAAACATAAACCCATGTTTAGTGAAGAAAAAGGCAAAAGTGACTAAGGTGCAAAGTTTCAAACGAAGAAGACTATGTGAACAGTGTCGGATCCAATGAAGAACTAGGGTGGTCACCACCCCACCCTCAACCCATTTTTGAGTGATTTTTTTTTTTTTTGAAGTTAATTAGCCCCCGGAATTATACAAGGAACGACAACAGCAGCGGTTTCAAAGAAATAAAGCCAAAGAAATACGAAAGAAACCTGTTTAAATGAAGTCTAAAATGGTGGTGGTGGCTGAGATTTAAAAATTTCATTTGCAGGGTTAAGAAGATGGTGGCGGCTACCAAGTAGAAGAAGATGACCCAATTTTTAATGTTTGTCTTTTTAAGCCCTTGATGTATGTTTAAAGTTTCAATTAGTCCCTAAGCTTTTAAAATTTTTACTTATTAAGTTAAAATACATATTGTTATTACTCCACATAAACCTCTCATCAAAATAATGATATTTTTTTAATTTGAATATTTAGTTCATTCATTTCATAACAAAACTTATATTTTTGCAATTTAAATAATAAACTAATATAATTTTTTGATCAATATATCAAGAATTTTTTTATTTATTAGTTCATAAATTTCATAAATATTTCATTTGTAAATTAAATAAATATTGAAGGAATTGAGTGGTTAAAAAAAATAAAATTAGGCCCCTCGTCTTTTAAATGTCTGGATCCGCCACTGTATGTGAACATTAACAATAATATTTTACTAGATGCCTTGATCGTTATGCCATCAATATTGACCTACCCTTGTAAAAAAATAATATTTAAATGCCGTAAAGATACTTTCACTACATAATTTTCCTGATGAAACAAAAAACATCAGTCTAAAGGTATATATTAGGGATCAGGATCCTCTAAAGTTATGACAACTTTATAGCTAAAGTTGAGAGGATCCTAACCTTTGGATTAAAATCAAAGGTCAAGATTCAAACTTGATTTTTGAATCTTAACCCTTGATTTCAATCCAAAGGTTGAGATCCTCTCAACTTTACCTGTAAAGTTATCATAACTTTAGAGGATCTTAATCCATATATTAGACTTCATTGTGATTCATATCTCTCTAGCCGCATGTATAAACAAAATTGTTTACATGTAAAATATGGATTTCACATGTATAAATATAGTTTCTCACATATGATATACGACTTACACATTTGAAAAAGTTTGTTTGCACAGTCGGTTAAATTGGGTAGGTAAGAGATTGGTGGGGTATATTAAAGTTTATATTAATAGCATTTACTTCTTTGAAACCATGTTTAAAACATTCGAGAGATCTAATTTTTTAATATCCACGACAATTGATTTAAAGTAGACATACTTGCAGGATAAAATCATTGCACAAGTCAGTTACTTTTCACACTAAGTTAGTGCAAATTATACTAATTACCACGTTGAAAAACAAAAAACAAAAAACAAAGTGCGTTATCGAAGACCATTGATTGACTCTTTGGAAGTTTTTCGCCCCACATCACAATATCACATCACCATCGATTCGACAAGAATTAAAAAGATAACCACATAAATAATAAACTAGACGTCATCACCTCTTGCGATCGAGATGTTCTAACCGAAATCTACAGTATTATAGAAATTAAAAAGTAATTTACCGTCGCACATCGTACGGGTACAATTTTAAGTGTTATATTGATTACTTATACTAAGATATATACTAGATTATTACTATTATTTGAACATTACTAGATTATTATTATTATAAATTTGTTGTTGTTTACATTAATAAAATTACATCATATGTTCCTTTGGTAGTTATACATAGTATTCATAGATTTACCTATTTTTTGTACATGTAATTATTATTGTTATTATTATTTTTCATGTGAATACCCATTCCCTGGTTAATATTAAAAAAATAAAATAAGTAAAAAACAAAAAACATCGCTTGAAATCTTGAAACACTTGCAAGAGCAATAAACAAAAAAACAGAAACAGTTGAATACTCCAACCAATCATACTCCGTCAGCCAACGACCTTCTCTCCTTCTCCTTCTCCTTCTCCTTCTCTCTCCATTAATACGATTCGATTTTATTTCTGTCACCATTAAATCCCCATACCTCACATATATATTAATATATATACATACATAAAATAAACATATTCATAGACATATTCTATATCTATATATATTATACATACATACAATATAATATAACAACATATATAATATTAATAACGTAACATTGATTGATAACAATAATATAAGATATAAAATACATATAGCCTGGAATAGCCGCTATATATATATATATATATTATATTGTATACCCCACTGGTATCAGTTTTTAGGAGAGCATAAATCGCAATCTATACCTTTAAAGTCTCCACTATCCAAAAATTACTTGCCTTTTTTGAATTTCAATTTCAATTTACTACTAATTCTTTGATTTTTAATCAATCAATTTGACGTTGAATTTTCGCGTGTTTTATTGCATTCACACTTACACACACACAGTGTATATATCTGTCTGTGTGTGTGTGAGAGAGAGAGAATATTCTTGTTTGTGTGTATATATATACATATATTTCGCTGGCTAATTTGGAACAAGCTGTAGAAGATAGAACATCCTATTTTTTACTAATTCAACCACAACAAGGAATAACAAGAGGAGAAGGAAGCTGCTCAATGGAGGAGGGTCACCGAGACGACGTCGTTTCGTCTCGTCCTAGAAAAGTTTACTCTGATGAACAATTAGTTATTGAAATCCCTGAAACTGCCCATCAAATTAGCAGCGGTTAGTTTTTTTAGATTTTTTTACTAATTTACCGCTTAAAGAGTTGCAGTTTGACTATAGTTTTGACTCTGTATATATGACATTCACAACTCTATGTTATGTTAATACCCATTATTATTACTATAATTATTGTGTATATATAGTTTGTTATGAATCTATATTGATAGTTGAAGATTGTTGGATCTGCTTATTTTTCCGGCTTATCGAAAAGACTATAAGTTTATCAAATTAATAAATTTTATTGCTTTTTGGGATTAACGGCCCTTGGCTCCATCTGGGTTGGTTAGGCCTGGCGGTAACCTTTAGCCATCGGGTTATTCTGAACAAAGTTCGGGCTATAAAATGTTTAGTTGACCGCTAAAAAAAATGCTTATATGCCAAAAAAGAAAGAAAAAAATTTAGTTCATTGGTGCCCAAAAAAAATCTAATGTAGACACCAAAATGTATTTAATATAGTATGCAGATTGATTATTTTGATGTTTTGAATGATACAGATTCATGGTTTCAAGTCGGGTTTGTTCTTACAACGGGTATCAACAGTGCTTATGTACTCGGATATTCGGGTGCAGTCATGGTTCCTCTTGGATGGGTAGGTGGAGTAGTGGGATTAATCTTAGCTACAGCCATATCACTTTATGCAAATGCTCTTATTGCAAGGCTTCATGAGTTTGGTGGGAAGAGGCATATTAGATACAGAGATCTTGCAGGATTCATATACGGTAAATTATTTGTCACACAATTTAAATCCTTCATAGATTCTTTTGTAGAAATACTAAAGTTAGTAATTACTAAATTTAGAAATTCATCAATGGCCTTTTTTGACAATTGCAGGACCGAAAGCTTATTCACTAACGTGGGTGTTGCAATATGTAAACCTTTTCATGATTAATGTCGGTTATGTCATTTTAGCCGGTCAGTCGCTTAAGGTAACCCCAATTATCATTATTGTTTAACTTTATACTCAATTTGTTTCGTGTACGTTATCATAATTGGTATTTTGGATATTTTACAAATTGTGAAACACTGATGTTACCCTATGAACCATGTAGACTAATAACACTATTTTCATGAAAATGATTTACCTACTCCTTGTATTACTCTTTTGTTAGATATTAAATTCTTCTTGGTTTTGATTTTGTAGGCTGTTTATGTTCTCTTCAGGGATGATAATGCCTTGAAGCTCCCATATTGTATTGCAATAGCAGGATTCGCCTGTGCCCTTTTTGCAATTTGTATTCCTCATCTTTCAGCTTTAGGGATTTGGCTGGGATTTTCAACATTCTTCAGTCTATCATATATGGCTATAACAATTGCTCTGTGTCTTCGTGATGGTACGATTTTCATTTTCATATAGCCTGCTACTTTTTTTTATTTGTGGTCCCATTTACATGAAAATGAAAAAAATGAAAAATGGATAATGTGTAGCAACCATTCTCCGGTTCCCTTTTGGCATATGTGTTTTCGCTTTATAACATGTGCATATCTCCTTCCAATATATTTTCACTTTCCTAATTAAATTACTTGTTCGTTCTAAACCTATTCTTGTTTTATCTGTTCTTTATAGGTACCCGAGCTCCATCCAGGGACTATGACATTCCGGGGACAGACATAAGTAGGATCTTTACAACTATTGGGGCTTCTGCAAGTCTTGTTTTTGCTTTCAACACAGGAATGCTCCCAGAAATACAGGTTAGGCCACGAAAGCTGATACTTTCTTTGGTCTTCGTTGGGGAACTTGAACACGTTTAAAGTGGGGTGGGTGGGTTATGTAACAATTTTAAAGCGGGTTGGATCCACTTGAACAGTTTTGTCCGAAAATTTAGTTTTTTTTTCCGTTTATAATAATATACATAGTTTGTCAGATATATGATTACAAAAGGTTTTATATGCAAGAAATACACACTCAAGCGACTTTCAGACATATTTAGTTTGTTTCTATTCAAACGTCCATCAGAGATAATGCATAGCCCGAATTGATTCATGCATAAGTAATTGGGCTGAACTGCCAACTCTAGTTGTCACATTAAAGGGATTTCATCTACGTCTGCTGATAATCATAATCTTATGATGTTCTAGGCAACAGTGAAGCAGCCGGTTGTTAGGAACATGATGAAAGCTCTATACTTTCAATTCACAGTAGGAGTTTTGCCATTATATGCTGTTGCTTTCATTGGATATTGGGCTTATGGGAACGAAGCATCAGCGTATTTGCTCAACAGTGTTGATGGTCCAGTTTGGGTGAAGGCATTTGCCAATATATGTGTCTTTCTTCAAACTGTCATAGCATTGCATGTAAGCTTCACCTCAGTACCTCCTAACTACCCTTAATCTATTTGGTTGACCAAGAATACATGGGACAAAGGGTTCGAGAGATGTAGTGGTAGTGATTTTGTTTTCTTTTTTATTATTGGTGGCAACAAGAGCGGGTGGGTAACAGGTTAAAATAGGTTCGGGTTTAAATAAGTCATTTTCAATTCAGACATTTTTTTAGTTGACCTACCTACATTTTTTTGTCCATGTTTTCAATTGTTTGAACAAGTCAATACATAAGGTTGAAAAGCTTTGGCCTACTTCCACACTCAATCTATTTTAAGTTACGTACACAAAATCCAACTAAAATGTCTTTGTTGCTACAAAATTGATGCCATAGATGGGGTATGTGAAATTATTTTATTTCATTATTGTGTTTTTGGTATGGGTAGGGTTGACATCAAATAGTTTGTCCAGTGATAATTTATAGATATTAACTACGTTATATAAGATCACAAGAGCTATAATGTTTTAACAGATAATAGAAAATGTGCACGAATAAAGCGATTTAGGAAGTTATATGCATTTACTATGGGTTTTGTAGCCACAATATGGACTTTAAAACCTTGTGACGCGTTATGAATTAAACTCAACCTGAACCAACCCATTCATAATTGAATTGGTTAAAGATGTCATTTTTAGTTGTATACTAACACAAACTTATTATGCCTGTGCAGATTTTTGCAAGCCCAATGTATGAATATCTAGATACAAAATACGGAGTCAAAGGAAGCGCACTAGCCTTCAAAAACTTGTCGTTCAGAATCATGGTGAGGGGCGGCTACCTTGTGATAACCACATTACTAGCGGCAGCACTGCCATTCATCGGAGACTTCATGGCTCTTACGGGAGCCATCAGTACCTTTCCCTTAACATTTATACTTGCGAATCACATGTATTTGGTGGCTAAAAGGAACAAGCTGACTTCTTCACAGAAATTATGGCATTGGCTCAATGTACTTTTCTTTGGGTTCATGTCTGTTGCCGCAGCAGTCGCCGCCTTAAGGCTTATTGCTGTGGACTCCAAAACTTACAGCATCTTTGCTGATATATAGTTTGTAGGTCTCATTGTAACTTAATGGGATATTTAAAATATGTCCCATTTTTTTAATTATTCCATATTGAATACTGTTACAAAAAGGAATATATAAAAAGGTAGTGAAGTTGGATCATAAGATTTTAAATCAAAGATATCGTTTACACTAGTGATCTTTAAAAGAATGCGTTGAAATGATACTACTATCCTCTAATTATTTATACATCTTTGTACTTGTTTTTTCGAGTGGTATACAAACATCATTTTAGTGTACTTTCCAATTTGTTATTGGTCTTGAAAATAATGATTATAAACCGATCCAAATTTAGTCATTTTAATCCAACACAGATTGAAAGTTTTAATAGTAATGGATTATTCAAGGATTTTGAGCCATGGCAAAACCAAGTCTTCGTATGTTCGATCCAAAAATCCTTGAATAACTAATTATTAACATTCGTAATCTGGGTTGGATTAGAATGAGTTTATATGTTTATTTGTGTATTTATCATCACATCTTTATATTTAGTCTATATTTATAAGGGTCTTAACCCTAATCCTCGTAACTTACATTATTCACTTATATGGTCGAATTAACTTTTCTCTTCCCTTCATCTTTCTCTTGCAACGACCACTATTATCATCATCATCTTCTATTATTATATTGTCGATTGTTGTTATTGTTGTTGTTGATTAAACATTAAGCCATTTTTTTTAACACATATCATGTTTAAAAAAAGGTTATATATATATATATATATCCCTACATAATATAAATGTCACTTCAAAAAAAAGTTAGTTATTGCCTATGTGGCATGCTTTAGAATGCAAGAAAGCCCAAAAATTTCAACATGGCAAAGTAGATAGGAACTTGATGAATCGGTTTCTTTTAAAAGAGCAGTTATGAGTTTGTACGCCCAAAAATTGTATGTAAACCGTCTTCCCCCTCTCATTCTCTCTAATATAAACCGCCTGAGAGTTACCCTTCTCTCACTATCGCTCTTCCCCCCTCTCATTCTCTCTAACATAATCCATCTTCTCCGAATTATTATAGATTATTTTGTTCTTCAACATCAAGGAAATCACTAAAACAATCACAGTGATAAAAATATTGATTTTTTGTTATCCTCTTTCATCAGTGTCGTCTCCATCTGATTTCAGATAGCATAAGGATATGGCCCAATAATTAAACTGCAATAGTATTTTCGGTGAGTTTCATTATCATTCTGTTGATTTGATAAACATATATTTTTGAATTTGCTCTACTTTTTTCAAAATACATCATCGGCATTCAATTCGAATTTTGAGAAAAGGGACCAAATTTGTTGGTAAAAGTGTAACCGTTCGTGATTGCTGTGTGATAAAGCAGTTATTTTCTAAAAATATATACACAGCCATGTTTTTTTAGGCCGTTGATGTCAAAGGGATACGGTTACAGATTTTTTGACTCCTGGATTGTTATTGGATTTCATCTGAAGCTTTGATCGATAAACTCCATGGCTACCCTCCGAAAGTATGCAGCTACAGGTGTTAGTGATGAGTTTTTTTTGTGTGTGTTAGTGATGAGTTACCTTATGTTCTTTCTTATATTATCTCAATATACTACACCAAAATTATCTCACGTTAAATTTGTTTGAACCAAATGTGCATTAGTTATTAAAGGTGTTGTCTGGTGAATTAGGTGTGTATATAACCATTTAGATTTGGTCCCTGTCAAGTGAGTGTAACATGTAAACAGCTAAAAGCATACTCTGGCTACAATTTTGTTGTAGTTGTTTTGGTGGTATTATTAATAATGAGATGTCTCTTATTCTTTGTAGTTGCCGAAAAAGTTTGGGAGTTCTTTATAATGAGAACTCGAAAAATAGAAAACGTCTCAAGCTGAATTTTTAACGACAATCCAAATTTATAGAGAACCTACTTTTCGGTTTTGTGACTATGGTTTTGAAAACAGATTTATGTAGTTTGTAACTTTTTCTAGACGTAGAATAATGCTCTTTCACAAAGGAACTCGGATCCAACCAGAGCATCATCCCCGTGGGATGTGGTATGATCTATAAATGGGTCCGTTTTACCCTGAAACCTGGTCTTTTGTTTTGGTTTATATTTATGTTTTGATTATTTTAGCAGAACAGTGATGGATTTGTAATGGGAGGTGTTGCTGTCCTCCTGCTAGAAGAGTTGAAATATGCTAAGGTTTATCTTAATTCTACATCAATACATGTTATTGTTTCTCCATTGAAAATTCTGCACCTTAAATGAAATCTGGTTGGCAGGCAAGAGCTGCAAAACTTTGTGTAGAATTCTTGGGGGGAAGCTTGACTTGTGATGCGTACCACATGAACGAGCCTAATCCTAATGGTATGTTTAAAGTCAACCATAAGGATATGTAAATATTTTTTTCTTTTTTTATCATGCATTAACTTTGGAATTTGGAGTTGTCTGATTATACAAATTTTGTACTCGAAATGTTTTTAGTTATTATATGTGGTATCTTAGATCAAATACAAATCGTTTCTCAAAAGTATTTAAAATTTTGGATTTTTACTTAGATCTTTCAAGATAAAGATATACCTTTCATAACTAAGTTCAGATTTAGGCAGAGAAGTTAATAAAGATGGAGAACAAAGTAAAGATAAATGTACCACGCCCGAGCTGTTTGGAAATTAAAATCTTATGTTTATCATCTCTTTTATATTGTGCTTTTCTTCTCTATCATGCGCTATCTTTGAGCCGAGGACTTAGGGGCCATAACTGAGTGGGAAATTTAGAGGTGGCAAAATGGGTGGGTTGGGTAATGGGTCAAACTGGATTTGGTCATAACTGTTGAGATCTTTTTTATTATTTTCGTGTATAATTTTCGTGTTTATACGAATACAAAAACAATATTGTTACAATAAACTATCAGTTTTGTAATGAATTGAGTTGGGAGCTTATATCTGGCTGAAATATAGTTTTGACAACTTTTGACCTTTTCTTTCAATTCGTTGACATGGTTTGATCATAGTTAAAAGTTAAAACCATTGGTTTACCCTTTTGAACTTTTAGAGATAAAAAAATTTGCATTCTGTATGAGTGTATGTAATGGTCATGTATTTATTTTCCTGCCATATTATGATTTTCATATCGCCAAGCCGTTGAGACAATATGATGAAGCTCTTGCTAGAAAGATAGAGATGCTCAAATACAAAAGCACTAGGATACAACACGTTACTGAATGACGATGGTTAGGTAACTTTTTGAAGCCTCTTTCAATTGACTCCAGACAAATTTAATGAATTTTTTACAAATTAGAAATGCATAAGATATTCATTGTATTGTAGGTTGTAACTAAGCATTTGAAAACACTCCATGCGATTTTTTTCAATCACATATGGACGAATTGTTTTTTATCAAGGCTCTGCCCAAATCCTTGGCAATTTGATAGTCTAACAATGTTTGTAAGACAGAAAACAATGGGAGTCGCCAACACTTCTACATTGATAAAGTAAACCAAAAATAATAACATATTAGACGTCCCAAATTGGGCAAGTTGGACGGGTTGGCTACTATACTTAGGGGTGTTCAAAATATCCGTATCCGAATCCGCAATCCGAAATATCCGAAAACCCGATCCGAAATTATCCGAAAATTCGGATACCCGAAAATCGGATATCCAAATTTTCGGATTCGGATATCGGATGGCACTTTTCAAAAAAATCGGATATTCGGATATCCGAATATCCGAAAATTTACATATACATATATACTTGAGCTGGGCTAGGGCTAAGTTACATATACATATTTGTTACACCTTGGGCCTAAAAGAGTAAATTGACTTCAATAAAAACAAAACCCGTATCCCTAATCCTCATTCCTCACTTCCTCATTTCATTCTATCAGATCTCATCACTGTTTCTACACCATCTACCTACTGATAACTGAAAAGCTCCATGAACTGTGTATATAACTTAGCGATATCATATAATCTTGCCTTGGGAGGTGTGTGTATTTTTTAGATTGGAAGCTATCATATTTAATCTTGCTTTGGCAATTTGCATTACTCAGCCGACTGATAAGCTCCAAAAACTATATCTAATCTTCTTTCTTTTATCTCCATCGACGACTTCATAGCTTGATAGATATCCATTTGACATACTATTGTATTATTTATATTATCATCAATTGTTTTCTTTTTGTTGTTGTAGAAGACAATGATGGATAGAAAAAGATACAGTACTTGTTGATAAAATGAGGAATTTGATTGTGAATGTATATATCTCATCTGAAGTTGAAAAAAGTTTCGGATATTCGGATAATCCGATATCCGAATCCGAAGTTTCGGATATCCGAAAAATCGGATATCCAAAACTTCGGATTTGGATTTCGGATGGCCAAATACACTATTCGAATTTTCGGATATCCGGTTTTGAACACCCCTAACTATACTTGCATAATTTCCCTGTCTCGATTACCCTTTTAAATCGTTTTTGAAAGTAGTTTCTCCATGGAAGTTAAGTATATTCCGTCAATACCCTTCGATGAATATATGTGCTTTGCTTTCTCCCTGAGCTTGGCGTTGTGAGACTTCTGTTACAAAATGTTGCAATTAATCTCTCTCGCGTAAGTGGAAGATATCGATCATTAGTTAAAATTAGACTTAAACTACCGTCCCCATGCCTTATAATTGACATCACCGATTAAAAACTTACAGTTGTATTTCCCTTGAATAGTCCTACGGGCAAAGCTGGTGTGAAAAGGGAGGGATGATGGGAGCAGGATTGATACCATTGTGATTATGGTCGTCAAATGTAGCAACAAACTCCAAACAAGCATTTTAGCTTACAGCAGTAGGATTATATCCCATATAAGTGTTTCCCACACTTTGGTACATTCATCCAATGTGACACGTGGGTTGCAGGTGTTTTTAGCCTTTCAAGTTCATCATCAACCATGCTTATTGAAACAATGATGCACCCGACTTAAGATCGTTCAAATCTTCAATCAGGTTATCCCACAATCCACTTTTCAAACGTATTTTATCCTTTTACAATCCGATTTGGGTTGATCCGAAGGAGTGTTAGCCCAAATCGGCTTATAAAGAAGTAAGCATATCAAAATGGCAACCTCTTACTATAATTGATCTCTTAGAGAAAGTCTCTTACTATAATTGATCTCTTAAAGAAAGTTATGATTCTTTTCTATGAGTATAAGATCAAGCCATTTGGGTGTGCTGTTGTGGAGTTTAAAGAAAGACATGTAAACCCACTTGAAATAGGGTAATAATAAATTGTTGTGTCTTATATATCGAATTTTTTTCTAATTTGTGTTATAAAAATAATTCAGTATTTAGTTTATGCGTACAACTCTGATATGGTTATTTCTTTATCAAATGGCAATTATCTAATATGTGAACCATTTAGTTGCTGCTTTCAAATTACAATGAAATTTGTAATTAGTTTTTATTACTAATTTATGTTTTCCGTTTGCTCCAACAAGAAGCTTAAGCGAGGTGATTATATGTGAGTGACATGAAGGAAAAGTTTCCCTACATTGCTCTTGACTATGAACAGGAGGGTTGGAGCTTGCCAACTCGGGCTTTACTATGGACAAAAAAATTTAACTTCCTGATGGACAGCTCATCACCACAAACCACATCGCTTTTGGTGCTGAGAGGTTTAATTGCCCACAGTTGTTGTTCGAGCCATCGTGATCGGAATAGAAGTAGTGGGTGTTCATGAGACTATATATAACTCCATCATGAACTTTTTAGGTCAGTTGAGATCTTACCAAATTACATGTTGATTACTTTCATTATTATTCACATCAAGCAACTTATGTCCAAGTGGAACTATACACAAATTGTACTAATTTTTAAACAAGTTGAAACCTTTGTGTAAAACTTAATGTTGATAGTAAACTCGACTAACTGTATGGGTTTATTTTAAAGTATGCTAGAATGTTTGACTCTATCTTTTGCAACACTAATTGTATGGGTTTTCTGAACGCATCATCTAAACAACTTTTGATTCCAATGATGCCACCATGTAAGACCTTTTTTTTTATTTGGGTTATGTAAACGCAGCAGCCAACCCAACTTCCTGTCCAGCCTCCTTATAACTCTTTTTTCGATTTGGATTATGTAAATGCAGTAGCAAGGAAAAGTTTTTATTAATCCTACTTATAGAGTTTTTACAACATATATAATTCTGCTAATAGTTTCATTGGGCATGAGATTGGAAGAAACACTCCAGTCTCTTAATTTTAGGAACTTATGAATCTCTAAAGAACAACCAAGTCATTTGGCCTGAAACTTTTTATTTCTTTTCTACTAATTATTATGTTTTTTTATTTATAAGTTGATGAATAATATGGTTTTATGAAACAACTTTGATTAGCGAATTAAAAACCAGCAACAAAATACCATGTATTTTAGCTAATTATATGAAAACTTTCTATATTTCCCATGTCGATTTTAGCTAATTATATGAAAACTTTCTATATTTCCCATGTCGATTTTAGCTAATTATATGAAAACTTTCTATATTTCCCATGTCGATTTTAGCTAAATATTTGAACTCCATTTCTTTTACCCACAAAATCACTATAAAACTTTCTATATTTCCCATGTATTTTAGCTAATTATATGAAAACTTTCTATATTTCCCATGTCGATTTTAGCTAATTATATGAAAACTTTCTATATTTCCCATGTCGATTTTAGCTAAATTTGACTCTATCTTTTGCAACACTAATTGTATGGGTTTTCTGAACGCATCATCTAAACAACTTTTGATTCCAATGATGCCACCATGTAAGACCTTTTTTTTTTTTTTTTTTTTTTTTTTTTTTTTTTTTTTTTTTTTTTTTTTTTTTTTTTTTTTTTTTTTTTTTTTTTTTTTTTTTTTTTTTTTTTTTTTTTTTTTTTTTTTTTTTTTTTTTTTTTTTTTTTTTTTTTTTTTTTTTTTTTTTTTTTTTTTTTTTTTTTTTTTTTTTTTTTTTTTTTTTTTTTTTTTTTTTTTTTTTTTTTTTTTTTTTTTTTTTTTTTTTTTTTTTTTTTTTTTTTTTTTTTTTTTTTTTTTTTTTTTTTTTTTTTTTTTTTTTTTTTTTTTTTTTTTTTTTTTTTTTTTTTTTTTTTTTTTTTTTTTTTTTTTTTTTTTTTTTTTTTTTTTTTTTTTTTTTTTTTTTTTTTTTTTTTTTTTTTTTTTTTTTTTTTTTTTTTTTTTTTTTTTTTTTTTTTTTTTTTTTTTTTTTTTTTTTTTTTTTTTTTTTTTTTTTTTTTTTTTTTTTTTTTTTTTTTTTTTTTTTTTTTTTTTTTTTTTTTTTTTATTTTTTTTTTTTTTTTTTTTTTTTTTTTTTTTTTTGTTTTTTTTATTGCCATGTTAAGTTGTATTCTTAAAAGATAAACTTGACTAATCATGTCTAAACTATCTACTATGTGCTAGATATTATCTTGAAAAATTCACTGAATATGCGTATTAGTAATTATTCAACGAAATTATTTGTAGTTTCTGTGTGCAAACCAACTGTCCGATAAAATGCCCAAGTGAAAACCCATTATTTTAGCTAATTATATGAAAACTTTCTATATTTCCCATGTCGATTTTAGCTAATTATTTGAACTCCATTTCTTTTACCCACAAAATCACTATAAACACTGGATTACAAAATCACAAAATCACTCCATTTCTTTTGCATCTAACAATTTAATCCATCTGATTCTGGTGTTCTATCTACTGTCACCAAACTATCTGCATTCACAACTGAAGTTATTTGTGAATTTTATTCTAATTTACGAGTTAGCATAAATGATCATACGTCTCCTATGTTCCATCGTGTTTTTGTAAGGGATCACTTTTATGAATTCTCGCCCAATATCATTAATAAATATTTTGGATTGCCTGATAATGAAACAGTATTGATATTCATGACGTTGCTCGAACTTTACCAGGTGGAATGGTTAAGTCATGGCCTAAAGAAAGTTTTACTTCTAACATAGTAATTCCAAAGTATATGGCTCTTTTTGATGTTGGTATCTTTAATTGGGTTCCATCTTTAAATACCAACTTGGTTTCTGAATTGATGGTAGAGTTTTGTATGCTATTGGTGATAGTACGTAATGGTAAGTTTTATGACATTGGATCACTGAGTTTTTATCAAATAATTAAAATTTGTGAGACGTATGATGAGTTTCATCCTATTATATTTTCCCGTACCATATATGGTATCATGTTGAATCAATATAATCCGTCTTCCATATCTGAGCCAATTTTTATTCCACAAGACGAGATTTATGCAGTTGAAAATGGATCTAATAATCAAACATGTTCTTGCAACAATGTCTCTGGTATACAAGAAGTTGATTAAATTTCACGGGAAGATGTAGTCAAGTCAATGAAACGAACAAATCAAGCATGAAGTCAACTTAAGAATTTAATGTTTAAGTATGTAGTTTGTGGCTTTTTATGTTTAGTTATATGGTAATATTATGTTCCCATGGAAATCTAATCGACGTTATTGTAATTTATCTTCCTATTTATGATGTTATTGGTTTATACAATTATGTTTCTAATTGCTTATGTGTATAATTGCTTAAAGAATAAAGTTTAAAAAATTGATTACGACTGCAAGCGCATCGCGCGGGTCTAAGCACTAGTATATATATATATTTCATTATAAAGAAGATATTTTTCATCATATGTTTTTTTTCTTCTGCAGTTCCCTTTTTAATAGGGTATATATCATCTAAATTGATTGATAATAATAACTATGATACGTTTTAACTTATAAATGTTTAACAGGAAAAAATTATAAAAAAAAAACAAGAAATTATTATAAAAGAAAACAAGTTATCATATGGACTGGGTTAATAACTTAATATAGCCAAAATGACCAAACTAGGGTGACTTAACATTGCATTTTATAATAGTTTCCAGTTTTCCACTCCCTTTACTTTCCATTCCATCGCAAAAGAACTTAAGGGGCAGTTTGGTTGAGAGAATATTTTTGATGGAATTGAAATCTGTCTAAGGAATTGGAATTTAGTGGAATTGGAATCTGAAAGTTTTAATATTTGTATTGGGTTTGGTTGACATAATTCAATGAAATTTAATTAAAAGGAATTTAGATATAATTTATGTTAAATGACAAAATTGACCTTTACTACATTTTTATAAATATTTTAATAACATATTAGTATATCATACATCTTAATCTTTTTATAATATAGTAATAATAACGATAAATAATAAATATTACACACTCATATTTATCCATATATGTTAAAAACACGGTTAAACACACCACATTGACCACACACACCATCAACGGCCCCATCAAAAAACAAACACTCCATCGCCGATTCACCGATATTTTTTTCACCTCCATCAAAATCCACACGCAGACATACAAGTTGTTTTTCTTTTCAAGAACAACACCCTCATCAAGATCCCCTTTTCACCCTTATTAATCTTTCTCCGATGGCTGTCCATGATGGCTATTAATCCGACCGGCGTGAATAAGTGGCTGTTACTCCGATAAGCATCAGCGGCGGTGGCTTTTACTTCGATAGGGAGCAGCGCTGGTGGTTACTATTACTCTGATAATCAGCAACGACCGGTGGTGGCTACTGTTTGTGTGATACTATTTGGATTAGAGGTGGCAAAATGTGCGGGTCGGGTTGGGTTGGGTGACGGGTTAAAACGGGTTCGGGTTTAAATGGGTTCGGGTCAATACGGGCAATTTTGATAACGGGTTAAAACGGACTGGGTCAATACGGGTCCGGGTCATAATGGATCCGGGTCAAAACGGACCCGGGTCAAAATGGGCAGTTTTAAAAGCTTTAGATATAAATAGTAGGCTGGAGCAAAATTTTCATGGGGCTAAATTTTTAGAAGTAAAATTTTATACAATAATTATATAATCATCTATGTTAACAAATACTAAAAGCCGCCGTGAAAAGTTTTAAGGAACTAACTTTTAGTTGTATTATATAAAAGAAGATTGAATTTTATTTATATATATTACTGTATCATTTAATTATTAAACAAATATTATACTCATCTCAAGTTAAAATATTTCACACTTTTTTTGTACTTTTAGTTGTTTCACAAAAAGAAGCTTTTATATAATCCTTTTCTCACTAGATTAAAGTACACATTTCATTCCACATTATACAACTGACTAATGTATAGTTTTCTAAACTTAGTAATTTCACATCTGGAAATAGTCATGTTACCACCACTTCATCTTCCACCTCTCTGTGTACTTGCGTAGTCTGTACCCAAAAAGAAACCTCCGTCTGAAAATTTCCTCATCGACTCCCCACAACCATCTTTAGTTTTTTCCAATCAATACCGCCCATTCTAACCCGTTCATCCTTTAATCATTGCCCAATTAAATCCAGAACTCTTATACATATATTATTCCATCCACCCAATTAGACCCGCATAGATTATTCCATCCACCCAATCACACCCAAACTGCTAGAAAACTGATCCAAAATCGCCCAGTCAATTGCTTTTGGGCAAGTATTGCCAGCTCTAATTTGGATTTAACAAAATTTGATAAAATTAAACCCGATCACCGGTTCTCAATTTCTCATCTCATCATCTGCTGCTGCTGCTGCGATTAATCAAATCAGAGCTCCCAACAACTGCCCCAAGTAATAATTCTCTTACTATACAATCGAAATTGATTTTTATTGTTTTAGTTTTACTCTTTACATTTACTATAATCTTCTATATAATAATAGTTATAATTATAATATTGCGAATCAAGTGATCTATATTTAATTGTTCTACCCAGTTATGTTTCAGAAATTCAAATACTTTTTCTATATAATAATAATAATAGGGATTTCTCTTCATTTTATATACATTCCCCCCTTTCACCTTTAGCAATGCATATATGTGTAGATTTAAGTTGTATAATGCTCATAGTTAGAGGGTCTTTATATCATCAAGTAGTCCTAATTATTGATTGTCTGCAATTTTTTCTCAATCAAATCTTCTTCACGTTGTCTTGCAACTGTTAAGTCTCAGTAGTCGATCATTTTAGTAAAGCGACTGCATAGTCAGTGCTTATTAGTGAATAAGTCAAATGCTCTGCGTTAAATAGTTACGAGTTCAAAAAATTAGGGATTTCTGATTTCTTTGCTATTTTTAAAAAAAGCGATTTAACCAAGATAATTCTACTACGACAAAGTAAGCTTTTTCCTCGTTAAATATTTCACGGTTACCTGTTAAAAAGTTTGGTAGATTTTTTGATGTTGTTTGTATCTGAATGTTGTTGATATAGGTGATTATTGGTTGACGTTAACGCATGGCTAAGATTAGAGATAGGACTGAAGATTTTAAAGATGCTGTCAACCGGGGTGCCATGTCATTAGGATTTAACGAGGTTGGTTCTTTTTTACCAGATTTTTATTATATTTTGCATGTCAAGTTGCTTTTTTCTAAAAGAAGCTTTCCGCTTAATAGCATAATGCTACTAAGCATTATGCTATTGACCATTCTTTGCTTGGTTTTCAATGTTTCTGATATGAGGTTATTGTCTTTAGTCTAAAAGGGCAGCTCTAATGGCATCGTTTATTATACACAAACCTCGGGAGAGATCAAATTTCACCAAGGCTGCAATGAAAACGGTACACGGATCTTGATTTTGCGTATGCCCATTAAGTTGTTCTTGATGCTGACATGTTCTGTTTCTTATCTGATCTCTTTTTAATTTATTTTTTTTGTATTTCTTTCTTTCCAGCTAGAGAGCATTGGGACACTAGAACAGTTCTTGATAAAGCATAGGAAGGATTATGTAGACCCTCATCGTACTACAGAAGAGGAGAGAGACAGCATCGAGCATGAAGTATGATCTAAAATCTATCTTTTATAAAAGTTAAAGTACATTTTGTTCCCAAAAACATAGTAACTTATATGATATTAGACTCTCGAACTATACATCATGCTTCTTCAAACATCTTGTTATTATCGCACTTTAGATAGCAGCTATTTGGTGTTATGTTTTTAACTAAAGGTAATTATGAGTGGATCAAGTTAGCTTGTGTTGTATCTCAGATGTGTTAAACACCAATTTAGCTTAAAGGGGAATGGGTCAAATGGGCTGTAAGTCAACCAAAATTTACAATTAATGCATACAAATAAAAAGTATATTCAAGGATCGTGGCAATGGGTAATGAGGTAATCAAAAAGTCGATGGACTACGTCAGTGACCTCCATTGCACTTAGGAGTGGTGCTGCCCCAAGGTCGTCCCAAGAAGTGGCCAAGCCTACAGCGGGGTAGGCGCGCTCACGTGTCCCCTACTGCTTTTAAATTATTGTTGCTGAATCATTATTAACACATTAACTTATAAATGACCGAAAAATGTCTTTGTGGTTTCAACTGATCCTATCCAGGCCTGAACCTAAACCCGTCACTTGACCCACCCATCTTGCTACTGCTACTATTTTAACCGTCACTCTCTTCTGCAGGTTAGTAATTTTGTTAAAGCCTGTAAAGAACAGATCGACTTTCTACAAACTAGCATAACGAACGAAGAATTGAATTCAAAGGGCTGGCTTGGCATAAGGGGTGGCAAGGCTAATGCCGATACTGTTGCACAGAAACATGGTGTGGTATGTTTAACTTTTCTTAAGCATCAGTTTATCCATATTTAGGCGGTATTTGGAACTTCGTATATGCATTTCAAAATATAATATCTAATATTGGCAGTAGTTGGGCAAGAAAACAAGTTGTAACAATATGTGTTGTAAAGGATACCCTCATGCGCCTCTGCTACTTGACGTTGAATTATAAATGATACGAGTGTTTGACAAGTTCTAATTATTCAAGGAACTAGTAGATAAGATAACCAGAAAGCACTCTTATTTTTTGTTGATGCATTCAAATAAAATGCGGTGAAAAGTCATATTTTGTTTTACCTGGTAGAAGACTGACTATCTAGACCAAATCATAATGAGAACTACTCTCCAAACATTAAAACCAACTATTGCAACTTCAACTTTCAATAATCAGATAATCAGCCTTTTAGTTGCAATTTCAGGTACTGTTTTAAAGTGCCGCGTTAATGATTATCAATCTATTATTGCTTTGATTTCAGGTTTTGATTTTAAGTGAAAAGCTTCATTCAGTCACGTCTCAGTTTGATCAGCTCAGAGCTGTACGTTTTCAAGAGGCTATTAATCGAGCTATGCCTAGAAGAAAACCAAAACGGGCTCCTGTGAAAACTTCTGTCGATGTCTCTCAATCTAGTAACAATACAGAATTGAGGGAGCCAACAAGTTCAGAGACCAGGGACCCGGGTGAAATCCAAGCTGAACCCATGAAAGTCCAGCAGCAACTTTTAGATGATGAAACACGTGCTCTTCAGGTATTTTATCATCAATTTGTGTTTCTGAAATGTGAAAGTACAGTTCATGGCTGAGCAAGTTGACTTGATTCAGGTGGAGTTGTCAAGTCTTCTTGATGCTGCCCGTGATACTGAAACAAAGATGGTAGAAATGTCAGCATTGAATCATCTCATGTCGACGCATGTCTTGCAACAGGCTCAACAAATAGAGTATCTGTATGACCAGGTCAGAGATTTAAATGATGTTAAATGTATTTACTTTCGTTTGCTATTTATATCCGGGCAAAAAGAATACTCTGATTTTGATGAGAGAAATAGAGTGAAGTATTGTTAACTATTCACATGAAGGTAGAGGTGGCAAAATGGCTGATAGGGAAATGGTTCATGGGGTACGTTTGGTACAGTTTGAGACTGGGTGGCTTGACAAAAAATACTTTTTGTCCATTGTTAATCATTGGGTATATGAGCACACATTATTTTTTTTAAATAATACTCTGGCACTTTTACTTAAATGGTTTAGGAGGTTTTTTGCATTAAAATACACCTTGGGTGAGTGTCAACCTGTTTGTCCCATTTGACCCTCTTTTTCATTGTTGAATTTTTTCATTTTACTTATTTGGCCCATAAGAGATACTATGTACCCTTATTCGTCCATTCATATACGGGTTGAGTTTGTCACCTCTAATTATAAGGTTCTTTTTTCATATATGTGCATATATATTACTAAGTTATGATGGGCGTGCAAATACAGATTCTTTTCCTACTTTAAATGATCTTTAAAACTGTGATGTGCATACATATACACTTTTTTTTAAGGTTTAATACATTAAAACATAGTGATTTCACTGAATGTTTAGGTCGACATAAGGGACGCCCACCAGTAAAATAAAGTCAGGGTAAATTGCTATTAAACAGTTAGAAACTAGTGAAATAGATAGATTAGAGACTAAAATTGAGAGTCAAAGTAAAATGGTTGAAGAATTATTATCTGCAGTTAGAAGTCACTAGAAATAATGGTTTGCAACAATAGGAGATGGTAATAGACTGATAGCCCATAATATAAAACTATAAAGGTATAAATCCCTTGGTATACTAATCCCATAATATAAATTTAAAGTGAACTATTAGCATCTGTTTTTCTTTTTCTCTAATTTGGAGAGTAAATATTGATCATTCATCATTGCAAACTTGCCACAAGCCCACAAATAGGACTGACTACTGCAATGCATCTCTGGCAAACCACCTGATAAAATTTGAAGTAACAATCTTTAATTTTTGGAGATGTGCATGACAGACTCATTACCACAATGCATCTCCAACACTGCAATTGACAAATCCCCAAATTTTGTATGCTAAACGATGAGCCAATGGCAATTTATGTGGGTATGTCCAGCCCAGTGTACAGGAAACCCCACAGGATAATACTTAAGATACCTCAAAACAATACAAAACATCAATAAAAGAGATGAATTGATGTGTGACACTTGCAGAGAACGTAATATGCTTTCATGGGGGTAAAATAACTTTTTTAACATGATTCCTAAATTTCCCTGAGTTTATTCTAGGAGTTCTTGATATCTTGATATATGTTGAGGTTGGGAACCATCTGAATTGGTTGTTCAACTGTCAAGCATACACTTGTTTTTGTGAGAATGTGAAGCACAAATTTTTTCCCCACATGCCTTCCAACATCTGATCTGGCCATCTTAATACTTCACAAATACATAGTATCTAGATATTTCATTTGAAGCTCTCTATGGATAGACAAAGCTTAGTCGTTCCTGCATCAACACTTAATAGTTGGAAACATGTTGAAAAGGAGAAGGTAACCATAACGCCTTGCTACTATTGAAGTAATCAGCATAGAAAACCACTAAGTAACTTAATCCCTTTTGTTGTTGTAAGAATAGAGAGTAATCGTACGTGCTATGAATTAATCCAAATGTCTTCCGAACCTTAAAAAGTTCACGGAATCAAACTCAAAAACCCGAGAGTTGATACCCATACTAACTTTTGAATGTCAAACCTAAGAGATTGTAGCATGCAAACCTTTTTAAAAACTGCAATCTTGATATCTAGTTGATGTGGTGGCCAATGGTGTATAGCTATGCGCACTATGACAAGATGATGAGATGTCATTTCAAACCAGTGCATCTATAATTGTGCTTGCGTTGAGCTTGCTTTTAAGTCATTAAGCAGACAGCAACACCCCAAGATTCTATTGCTGGATTTTTGCAAAGTCTATGGGCTGTTTTAAATGTATTGGGCTTCGATATGTACAAAATAAGACGATCAAACTCAAGAACAGGCTTATGTGTTGACCAGTTGGTGTTTCTTGATATTCTAGAGTTATTAATGGTGGCAGCCACATGTGATGGTGGGTGTGACACATACAGCAGCTGCAAGGATTTCATGGTGGCTATGGTAGATTCACAGCAGTTTGATGGCTGATTATGGGAGTGGCTATCCATAATTTCGAAAAGATTACATCGTTTAAGTAGATTTCTCGAAAGTTGTCTCATGTCATTGAAAGAGTGATTGCTTGTATACCTGGACTAATTTACATAGACGTAATTAAAACCCAGCCTTGTAGCTCTACTATTCTAATAGGCACCATAAAGTATCAAATAGCATGAAACAATATTGAAGGGCATGAAAACCATATGAAATGAGGTATAAATATTACTAGAGGGTGTATAGATACTTGACACTTGACAGTATCACTTGAAGTATATTGGAATTGTAATGCTATATGTATCTTTATAAAAACTTGATTTCGTTCTTTCTTTGATTTTGCTATGAAGGAAGGAATGAAGGAATGTTAATGCTAACAAAATATTGATTGTGCAGGCGGTTGAAGCAACTAAGAATGTAGAGTTGGGTAACAAGGAATTGACACAAGCTATCGATCGAAATAGTAGTAGCAGAACATTTCTTCTGCTTTTCCTAATTGTCCTTACTTTTTCCATTCTTTTTCTTGACTGGTACAGTTAAAACTCATACCAATCTTTTAACTTACATCCATATTTATCTATGATATTTCTATGAAACTAGTGTAGAAAATGAAACAGAACAGTTAAATGAATGATAGTTTTCTTGTTCCACTTTATTTTGTTTAGTTTTTCTTTTATAGAAAGATTATGCAGCTTCATGTAGTGTATGTGGATAGTGTTATTATATATGCGCGTTGTAATTTGTTCAGTACAAGGTTTGTCCAACCAAGTGATTTGATAAGTAATCCGAAGCATAATTTACCTAAATCTAGAGGGTCAGTTCCAGGGATGAGCAAAAATCACAAAAAACGAACCGGTACCAGTCTAAGTATCGGTTTTGGTACCTACCAGTTTGGTTTCGAGGAAACCGATTATTAGTAACAAAAATTTATGAAGGTTTTTTCTGATAGAGTGCTTGTCACCAACATATCTATGTTCCAGCAACCAAAGTTACAATCCAGCCTTGTTCTCCGGCTTCTAAATTTGGTTGTGCAGAAATATTTATATCAGAAACTGCAGCCTTTGACTTTAAAGTCAAATCTGCTGCTTTTCACGTTCAGAATTAATCCACAATATTTAAAATCTGGTACTAATATTTTCCATCAAGGTACAATAAATTTCGTTTTCTTAACTAACATGTACTATATATATCATTTGTGATGCCTGATAAGATGCGTGTGAGAAACAGAGTACCATGAGATATGTTGAAGTCTAAAGATTTATGTAAGGGGTTGCATTTCTGTATTCGAATTTCATGTAATCAAAAGGAAAAAAAAGCAAGCTGCAGCAAAGAACCCTGATACAAAACTTGCACCTGCCAAAGAAAATACAATACTATAAACAATTGCCTTAAAATGAATAAATATGCTGATTATACTTGAAAGTGTACCGAAATCTTGGTACCGATATCTGTAGTTTCGCCACGGTATTGGTTTTGGATTTGGAAGGTTTCGGTTTCGGTAGTGACTGGTTCGATACTCACCCATGTGCCCAATACTTGATGTGATGACACTAGCCCCATGTCGGCTTCATTGACGTAGCTTACATTTTAATGAGTGTTTGAACCAGAAATACATTATATATAAAACATTTAATATAGTTATTGTGACTTATTGTGCGTATACACAACTAAAATTAAATGACTCTAAGTGTTACGTCAAATAATAAAAATGATATAACTTGCAATGCTTTAACTATATACGGAGTAATAAATTAAAATGTAGTTTTTTAACATTTGATAGAACTCATCTAATTGCGTCAATATTGGAAAGTTTGTTAAAAGGTAAATATTTATGTTTGCCCGTATGCATATATGGTCTAAAATTTATTTGAAAGCTTTTTAAGTGTTTTAGTTTTAGTTTTTGAACAAGTAGCTGTCGTTTTTATTTTGAATGAAAAAACTCCAAAACACTACTTGAAATAACTTTCGAAAGCTAGTTTGCTTGAGCCTGCTGAATTTAAATTTACAAAGACCCATTTTCTTATTTTTTGATTGGAGTGTTTTAAAAAAATTTTTTTGCCATTCTATATTTTTAAGTTCAAGTACATCTACCTTATTGAACACCTTTGAATAAATAAAACTGTAGCTAACAAATTTGGTTAAAAAGCTACAACTAGCTAGACGTGGCCAAAACGTTATTTTTTTTTGGAAAACCGGTTCCAAACTAGAACCGGTTTTGGTCAACGCGATGAAAAATCGGTTTTGACTAAACCGGAACCGGTTTTGGTCAAATTTTGAACCTTTTTTTATTTTTTTTTCGAATAGCCGAAACCGAACCGATTTGGAACCGGTAAGGAACCGATTTTTGGGACCGAAAATTGGAACTGGTTCCGAACCGGCGGTTCTTCAAGAACCCCTTTTTTTCGGTTCCCATTTCGGTTTTTCTTGATCGGTTTTTTTGGAACCGTTTTTTTCCCCATGTCTACAACTAGCTATAGGCCTATAGCTACTTTCATAAAATATACTCTTTTATTTAATGTAAATATATCTATACTAAAAACCAACTTCCTTTTTACAACTTCTTATGCATAACATACAGCTACACATTCATGTAACTTTCACCTCTTTCCTTTTTACAACTTCTTATGCATAACATACAGCTACACATTCATGTAACTTTCACCTCTTTACCTTTTAACCCCCTAAGGTTTTAATCTTTTACATTTTTGCCCATAAACTTTTTACCTTATACCTTTTAACAACCTAATGTTTTTATCTTTTACATTTTTGTCCGTCAATAACATGTTTTGTACAAGAATATAATACATGAAGTATAACTATATTTAACTTTTGCTTCTTTATGTTTTAACCCCTAAAATTTCTATATTAGGTTCTTATGTTTCTATTAAACAACTTCCATTTATACCTGACGCTTTTAATATTTAATAATGATTTCCATTAACATTACATCTTACATTTGTCTAATTACTTTCACACATTTACGGTTTTACTACATGAGGAGTTTTATTTTATTTTTTTCGCCTTTTTTTTGGAAAACTAAGTCATATTAGTTGTAACCATGTTTGTTGTGTTTGGTGTGACGTTTATTTTCTTTTAAAGTGATTATTAGCTATTTTGCCTATATTGTTATACTGTCAAATTAATGTTTGTTAGTGACTTTATCAAATTTGTACCAAAACATTGTCATCTAAAAAATGTGTCTCGCAGCAACGCGCGGGTAAAATACTAGTGAATTCTAAAATCAAAATCTCAATTTAGCCCAAATATTAATTCTCCTTTCAAGTTGAAATTAGCCCAATCCAATCCAACCCAACCCAGCCCAGCCCAACAAACCCTAAACTAAATAATACAGTCATCCAAACGTAACCTAGGGTTTACTTGCAGTCTCATTATTTCAATCAGCAAGGTCTATATATATATACATATATATATATATATATAAAAGATATATTTATATTATTTATCAAGTATATATATATATATATATATATATATATATATATATATATATATATATATATATATATATATATATATATATATATATATATATATATATATATATATATATATATATATATATATATATATATATATATATATATATATATATATATATATATATATATATATATATATATATATATATATATATATATATATATATATATATATATATATATATATATATATATATATATATATATATATATATATATATATATATATATATATATATATATATATATATATATATATATATATATATATATATATATATATATATATATATATATATATATATATATATATATATATATATATATATATATATATATATATATATATATATATATATATATATATATATATATATATATATATATATATATATATATATATATATATATATATATATATATATATATATATATATATATATATATATATATATATATATATATATATATATATATATATATATATATATATATATATATATATATATATATATATATATATATATATATATATATATATATATATATATATATATATATATATATATATATATATATATATATATATATATATATATATATATATATATATATATATATATATATATATATATATATATATATATATATATATATATATATATATATATATATATATATATATATATATATATATATATATATATATATATATATATATATATATATATATATATATATATATATATATATATATATATATATATATATATATATATATATATATATATATATATATATATATATATATATATATATATATATATATATATATATATATATATATATATATATATATATATATATATATATATATATATATATATATATATATATATATATATATATATATATATATATATATATATATATATATATATATATATATATATATATATATATATATATATATATATATATATATATATATATATATATATATATATATATATATATATATATATATATATATATATATATATATATATATATATATATATATATATATATATATATATATATATATATACATATATCTATATATATATATTATATATTATATATGTATTATATATATAATATACATTTATATTTAACTATAATATATATATATATATATATGTATGTATATATCAATGATATTTATCAATATTTGTTATCTTTTCTGTAATTTACAAATTGATATATGAAGATTTTGATTATCTGAATTGCTTTTGTGTGTATGTGTGTTTGTTTTCTGCTAAGTACATAGAAAGTAGAAATGTTAAATGTTGACTTCCAATATATATATGTTAATTGTAAATTTGTTACATTAAAAGTTATAGTTTTATGGTTTGATACATATGAAATAAATCAATAATGATACATTGAATTTGTTTGTATAATTAGATAAGGTGGATATGAATAGGCTGTTTGTGTTTTTTATGTAGTAGTCGTATATATTGAAGTATAAGAGTGATATTTGATTAGGTCAAAGTCGAACCAGTACCCGAACACGTCGTTGGTTCAGATTGAGGGAGTGAACACAAAGGAAGAGGTAGCATGGTACCAAGGGAAACGTATGGCGTACATTTACAAAGCTAAGGTGAAGAAGGACGGATCGCACTATCGTTGCATTTGGGGAAAGGTTACTAGGCCCCACGGTAACACTGGTATCGTTCGTGCCAAGTTCACGTCCAATCTTCCTCCTAAAGCCATGGTAGTTATCTGTTCGTAAATGATCGTTGCAGTATTTTGTTTTGTGTTTGGTTGTGTGCGTTTTGCTTAAAGTGTTTGCCATTTTGTTTGCAGGGTGCGAGGGTTAGGGTGTTCATGTACCCAAGCAACATCTAAGGTAATTTCTTCATATATTACTTATTCTCGCCTTTTGGATCAAGATTTTTTTGTGTGCTTTTTGTTGGAGTGAATATGTGCTGTTTACGTTATCATCTTCAAAATTAGATTTTATTGGTAGAAATTTAGCACATTGGGGAATAATGTGTATTGAAATATAAAGTTTTCACTGAATTTGAATTTAAACAATCTAGAAACCATCCACCGTCGTGCATTGTGTGGGTAGAATTCTACGTGAATTTATTTTGTTAAAATACAGCACCGTAGTAAATAATGTGACAATTTTAAATCTTTTGATGGTAAGACATCCCTCTTAGGTCCAGTATAAGGCTGTAGTTAGGATGCCAAGTAGGAAAGCTTTGTTTATGGTTGGCAGATCGTATTATAATACTTATTTGAATATTGTAGTTATTTACAACATGTTATTGAGCCAATCTTGCTATGTTGATTGGATACTTGTGTTCATCCTAGCCCCGGTGTTTACGGACACACTATCCCGCCTTAGGGTAGCCCCCTTGTTCCAAATAGAATACCTGTATGTGTATCATTTGGGTTTGCAGACATGGTTGTTGTAGAAACATGTTTTGAGCATGTTTGTTTTATAACTTGTTTATTTTTACTCATGAACCTTAACATTCATTGTATATTTTAACGGCTTTTGGAATGTAGTTCATGTTTTATGCTCTTTCATTGAATTACATGTTTTTGTAGATAATTTTAACTTTTGTTGTGCACCGGATTATTTAATACGTACTTGTGTTATTCTGATATGATGTTTCATAAAGATGTTTATTGTTACTTTATGTTGAATCTGTATGCATTTATATATGCATGTTCTTTTGTACTCGAGAGCCTGAGAGGGCTGCCGTGTAATTGCAAGAATCTTGTTTGTGTCAACATTAATTAGTCATGGGCTCATGGCGTGATTTTTGTTAACTTGTCGATGGTTTATCATTATATCACAACTTGATTCCGTTTTGAACATTTTTGTGTTGCAGTTTCTAGCCGAGAGAAGAAAAGAAGATATTATTGCTGGTGTTTAAATGGTTTCCTATAACAATTTTGTGATCATTACTTTTGTTTAATGGGATATATGTAGTAGAGCTATGAGATTCTGTGGCACTTGATGATGCTATGAAATCCTTTTGTTTAAGTGAATTTGAATTATGTTTAATTTAGCTAATCGAGCAGACTTTGGAATTAATTTTAGTTACCCATGGTCATATCTATTTTTGGTGGTTCCATAAGCACATAGTGCAACTCTGCAAGTCTACCTAAATTTTAGGAATTGTGGATATACGAGTATATGACATTTTTGACCCATTTGCAGATTGCTCAATCTGGCTGTCATCCCCCCCCCCCCCCTCTCTTTCAACGCACACATACATACCCCAATTTCTTGCTTATGTTGAATTGGTATGGTCAAACCTCAAGTGAAAAGGAGAAAATGTTGAAGGGTTAAAATCTCCAAATCTTCAAAGAGTTAGTAAATCGAAGTCAGTTAGGGTGTGTTTGGTAGGGAGAAATTTGGAGAAATGAAATGGCAGAGAAATTTTATAATTTCCTTTGTTTGGTAATAAACAAAGAATTAAACTTGAGAAATCAAAATATTAAAATCAATCTTTTCTGTTGCAGCTAAAAACAAACATATAAGAATTAATTAATCCAAATAGCTGTAAAAAAACAATTATATTCCACAATTTAATTAATTAATTTTAAATAAAAGTATGAAATAAGACAAATGCATACCTGCAATCAATGGCGATGATGATGAAATAGAGAATTCAAAATCACATATATTTCAATACCTTTCCACTAATCCTATATAGTAATGATAATAAAATAACGAATGGCGATGAAAAAAAAAAGTTGAGTTTATCGATAGAAAACAAGCTACATTCTTCAAGTTCACTTTTATTCATTTAAAACTCATTTCTCCTCATTTCTTCTCAAAATGGATGGAAATCAATTACATACAAAATGAATTCCTGAGAAATCTTCATTTCTCCGTGTTAGCATTTCCTAGTCACATTTCACCCTACCAAACAAGGGAAATGAATCTATTTCCATTTCTCTAGTCTCATTTCTCCTTACCAAACACACCCTTACAGAATTCAGTTAATGTATATTACTTGTAAGTCAAAATATTAACATTAATATTGGTAGTTATATTGTTAATTGTTTATGTTACAAATGAAGACATAAAAAAGAGTTTCTAGGCACTAACCGGCATGGCTCAACATGAGTTGATCCATACATTTGTTTTAACAACTTATGAACTTGTCTATATCACATATATAACTTGCTATCAAGTGAAGACCCTGTTCCAACCACATGTGCACCTAGCCAACTTTAATTGATACCTTCTATAATCAATCCAGGGAAACTAAACTTGTTCTCTTCACTAGTTCACTCGGTTTCTGGGTTCATGTCCTCTAGCATTTATAGACCGTAACCTGTTCTTGGCTTCCCATCATTATATCTTACTTGAACTTTGCCGTGTCTCCATACGAATCAAAGCTTTGATTTTGTCATTTGCTCTTTACACTCCTATTCAAAATTTGTATCATTAACCAATACTTGAAGATAAATGTGTATGAGGTCTAGTAGATATAAATAGGTCGAAAACCACCATAGATAATGATTTATGTTTGACCAGGCGTGGGTCAATGGACAGGTGACTGACTAAAACAATGTCATATCTCAAGAATGAAAATTGTTTCTATAACTAATGAAACAACATCATAACAATCCATAAATCCACTTACATATATACATAAATTGACTGCTTTAAAATAATGGTAGTTGTCACTTGACGGATTGTTCAACTAGTTTTAGTTTAATGTCCATATATGGGGGGTCATATGCTATTTATGATAAAAAGGCAAATAACCCATTACCTTTTTTAAATCATCACTACGTTTGTGAATAATAGAATAAAATGATATGAAATGATTATGTTAACTACAAGTTATATATCGATTACTTAAGATTCATTGAAAGGTTAAAGTATTCTCTATGTTGTGTATGTATATCTAGGCATCAAGTAGAAGACTTCCATTCAACATAACGGAAATGTATACTCTTTGACCCTCATAAATAAATTGCTAAAAGTTAGAGTTAAATGCACTAAATGTCATCTTTACTTAAGCATTCATCACATGGTGTACTTTGACATTTTTCTTTGTCTAAATATTATTAGTTATATCCATGCTGGTTGAGTCATTCTTGATTTTATTTCAGGTCATGCATTCAACTCTCTAGAGTGATGCATCTTGGGGTTCTTCATTTGATGTCCCGGGGTTCTTCATTTGAATCAATTGTAACGGCTTATGGTCTACCTCTCGTAGTTTAAAGTATGTGCAAAGATTTATTATCGTATGGTGAGATGTTCCTCGATGTCGAATACCGACTGATTGTTCCTAATAAAAGTTAATACATACTAAATTTATTTTAATATTTTTGCTAATAAAACTATAATTAACATGCTTAAATTTGTTGTACACTTGTATATTTTAGTTGATTATAATTTTCACAAGATAACTATTCCAATTTATAACAAATTTTTGTGTGTTTACCATATTCATAAAGACTATTGTCAATAGAAGTTTTTTTTTTAATAACTTTATTGTGTTGAGTAACTATTTAATAAATCAAAATGAAAAGTATAAAAGTTTATAATTCTGTAAATAAATTTAAGGTTTTGTTAATGACAACAAATTATTTGAGTGAATCAAATTTGTATTTTGTTATGCTAAAATTTAAAGGCTGTTTTTTTATGTATAATATATTAATTTTTATGCATGTAATAAGTTAGTAATAAAAATACTCATTATCATTTTTCATAAATTTAAAATTTATGAGATGAGGTTGGAATGTTGGATGGTTGACTATATATTTGCTTAGGAGAATGTATTGCAACGGTTGAGCATACAACTGATCACGCATAAAATACAAGTAAATTCTAACATGCATGTCGTGATGTGCACTAATGAGATAGTGAGATACTAACAATTTACAAATGCACGTAACTTAATTAAATACTTGAAAGGTTTCAAAAGCATTTGGTAGTAATAGTTATTTTTAGTTTCCTAAAAGTTCACTCAATAAATAACTTTATTCATGTGTTTGTTTAGACCCCTCCTTATAATAGTGTCTGACGTGCGTCGGACGTTATTAGCACGCCCACGTCTTGGGCCGGCGTCGGATGGTTTCTCTCAAAAACGGATGCAGCGTCTAGTGGAGGTGTGGGGCCTAGGAGCTTGTGATTGGTCCGTAATAAAAAAAAACATTTTCCAACCTCAAATTTGAAAAATAACGGCTATATCTTCTTCTTTTTTTTTGTTTTTTTTACCCTTTAAACTCTATATAAACCCAACAAACACAATCATTTCAAATCACAACAATATTATCTCAAATCTTCTCTATCTTTATCAAACCATTTCATTCAAACATCACAACCAAATGACGCTACGAAGGTGGACTGAAGCAGAAGATCTTTTGTTGTCGAGGTGTTGGATGCTGAGGCGACCTGACCCTGTTACCGGTAGATGTGAAATGAATAACCCGGGCAAATTCTTTTGGAACGACGTTACGGAAATGTTCAACAGGGACACCACTGAAGGACCACGGAGCAAAGATCAACTAGTAGGTCACCTCACTAGAATTCGGAAGGAATGGAAGCAGTTTGAGGCAATCTGTACGAGGTTGAATGCACAGGAGAGGCCCGTCTCTGATGAGTTGCTTTATGCAACGGCGCATCAGCTTTACCAGGAGAAGTATGGGAGGGGCTTCAGATACGAGCACTGCTTCAGGGAGCTTATCATGGTTGCTTTTTAATTGTTTTGAATTATGAAGTGTGTTTTAGTAGTTTACTTAAGCGTGTTTTAGTATTTTGAATTATGTAATGTCTTTTAGTATTGTAATGACTTTAAGTATTTTAATAAAATATGTCCACTTGGTAATTTAATAACAACAGAAATTTATTCATAATTTAAAAACATTACAAACTTATTAAAGAGAAACATACAACATAATAGTTCTAGAACACATTACAAACTTATTAAAAGACAAACTTATTCATTCATCTCATAAACTGCTTTGGCCCATATGGATCGGCACCTCTTTGGTGCGCCGCACCAATGCTTGGCTGAGTTCCCTGATCGATCTGTGCGTCGCACTCCATTATTGGTGCGCCGCACCTGGCTTGGTGCGCCGCACCTGTTGTGCGTCGCACCTGGCTTGGTGCGTCGCACCCCCTCCTTGGTGCGCCGCACCAATGCTTGGCTGAGTTCCCTGATCGATCTGTGCGTCGCACTCCATTATTGGTGCGCCGCACCTGGCTTGGTGCGCCGCACCAATGCTTGGCTGAGTTCCCTGATCGATCTGTGCGTCGCACTCCATTATTGGTGCGTCGCACCTCTTTGGTGCGCCGCACCAATGCTTGGCTGAGTTCCCTGATCGATCTGTGCGTCGCACTCCATTATTGGTGCGCCGCACCTGGCTTGGTGCGCCGCACCAATGCTTGGCTGAGTTCCCTGATCGATCTGTGCGTCGCACTCCATTATTGGTGCGCCGCACCAATGCTTGGCTGAGTTCCCTGATCGATCTGTGCGTCGCACTCCATTATTGGTGCGCCGCACCTGGCTTGGTGCGCCGCACCAATGCTTGGCTGAGTTCCCTGATCGATCTGTGCGTCGCACTCCATTATTGGTGCGCCGCACCTGGCTTGGTGCGCCGCACCTAAGGTGCGCCGCACCTGGCTTGGTGCGCCGCACCTGGCTTGGTGCGCCGCACCTGGCTTGGTGCGCCGCACCTGGCTTGGTGCGCGCACCTGGCTTGTGCGTCGCACCTGGCTTGGTGCGCCGCACCTACTTTGGTGCGCCGCACCAATGCTTGGCTGAGTTCCCTGATCGATCTGTGCGTCGCACTCCATTATTGGTGCGCCGCACCTGGCTTGGTGCGCCGCACCTAATTGATGCGCCGCACCTGGCTTGGTGCGCGCACCTGGCTTGGTGCGCCGCACCTGGCTTGGTGCGCCGCACCTGGCTTGGTGCGGCACCTGGTTGGTGCGCGCACCTGGCTTGGTGCGTCGCACCCCCTCCTTGGTGCGCCGCACCAATGCTTGGCTGAGTTCCCTGATCGATCTGTGCGTCGCACTCCATTATTGGTGCGCCGCACCTGGCTTGGTGCGCCGCACCTATTGGTGCGCCGCACCAATGCTTGGCTGAGTTCCCTGATCGATCTGTGCGTCGCACTCCATTATTGGTGCGCCGCACCAATGCTTGGCTGAGTTCCCTGATCGATCTGTGCGTCGCACCCCTTTTGGTGCGCCGCACCAATGCTTGGCTGAGTTCCCTGATCGATCTGTGCGTCGCACTCCATTATTGGTGCGCCGCACCTGGCTTGGTGCGCCGCACCAATGCTTGGCTGAGTTCCCTGATCGATCTGTGCGTCGCACTCCATTATTGGTGCGCCGCACCTGGCTTGGTGCGCCGCACCAATGCTTGGCTGAGTTCCCTGATCGATCTGTGCGTCGCACTCCATTATTGGTGCGCCGCACCTGGCTTGGTGCGCCGCACCAATGCTTGGCTGAGTTCCCTGATCGATCTGTGCGTCGCACTCCATTATTGGTGCGCCGCACCAATGCTTGGCTGAGTTCCCTGATCGATCTGTGCGTCGCACTCCATTATTGGTGCGCCGCACCTGGCTTGGTGCGCCGCACCTAATTTGGTGCGCCGCACCTGGCTTGGTGCGCCGCACCTGGCTTGGTGCGCCGCACCTGGCTTGGTGCGCCGCACCTGGCTTGGTGCGCGCACCTGGCTTGGTGCGCGCACCTGGCTTGGTGCGCCGCACCTCTTGGTGCGCCGCACCAATGCTTGGCTGAGTTCCCTGATCGATCTGTGCGTCGCACCCCCTTTGGTGCGCCGCACCAATGCTTGGCTGAGTTCCCTGATCGATCTGTGCGTCGCACTCCATTATTGGTGCGCCGCACCTGGCTTGGTGCGCCGCACCTAATTGATGGTGCGCGCACCTGGTTGGTGCGCGCACCTCTTTGGTGCGCCGCACCAATGCTTGGCTGAGTTCCCTGATCGATCTGTGCGTCGCACTCCATTATTGGTGCGCCGCACCTGGCTTGGTGCGCCGCACCTCTTTGGTGCGCCGCACCAATGCTTGGCTGAGTTCCCTGATCGATCTGTGCGTCGCACTCCATTATTGGTGCGCCGCACCTGGCTTGGTGCGCCGCACCTAATTGATGGTGCGCGCACCTGGCTTGGTGCGCGCACCCCCTCCTTGGTGCGCCGCACCAATGCTTGGCTGAGTTCCCTGATCGATCTGTGCGTCGCACTCCATTATTGGTGCGCCGCACCTGGCTTGGTGCGCCGCACCTAATGGTGCGCCGCACCTGGCTTGGTGCGCCGCACCTGGCTTGGTGCGCCGCACCTGGCTTGGTGCGCCGCACCTGGCTTGGTGCGCCGCACCTGGCTTGGTGCGCCGCACCTGGCTTGGTGCGCCGCACCTGGCTTGGTGCGCCGCACCTGGCTTGGTGCGCCGCACCTGGCTTGGTGCGCCGCACCTGGCTTGGTGCGCCGCACCTGGCTTGGTGCGCCGCACCTAATTGATGGTGCGCCGCACCTATCCTCCAGGGCAGCAAAACCTGTTTTAGTTCGAAAGGTCGTAACTTTTGAGCCGTATGTCCAATTAAGTCGTATGACCTATCGTTGGAATCGTGAGAGAGTCTAGTTTCTAGTAGTAACACTCTTTTTGTATGAATCTCTTCTCATTTCTAAAAAGGTCGAGTCAAATGCGTTTTGTTTCTACTCGTTAAAGTTGTAAAGGTGTTTAGGGTTGTGACTTGACCTAATTGTGCTAAACCAACTTGTTTATGATTGTAGAGTTGACATTATAGTATATTGATGTATAATTATAGGTTGTGGACGTTTGGATCCCGTTACTCGTTTGTAATCCTTTACTAGCTTCTTTACCAATCAAGGTGAGTTTCGTATCTCCCTACCCGCTTGGGATTCGGGCTGAAAAGTGTAAACTTGCGTGTTACTTGCATTCGTTGATTGAATTGTTGATTGTTCTAGTTGTTGGATTGATGTGGCGTTCATTTCGTTGTTTGACTTGGTTTATGTTCTAGTTGCGTATTACTTATACTTTAGGATAGACGTACATACATGGAAGTCGGTTATGCTTTCCTTGGGTTTTAGATGTGGTGGGAAGGCTGCGGGTGACCCTATACATAAGCATCTGGGACTTGAAGAAAGTAGAATCCTCTGAAGTATATGTACGTATAGTTGGTTTATATGGTGATTAGTGGCTTATGTTTTGTTGAGTTATTGATCGTTGGCTCAGGTTATCGTATATTGGTTGTTGGTTTATGAAGTATGCATTTACATTTGTTTGTAAGCATTGCATACATTATTGTTGGACCCTCGGCAGGGGATTTGCCGGCATCCTGGTGCATAGATGTATGCACCCATTTTGGATGTAGTCATGACCCCGAGTATATAGACATATATATCTCGATGATTTTGAGATACAGCCTTGTTCATGTTGATGACAGAAGGGTATCGTTGCATTGGTGACCGGCGTTCACGCATAGGATAGGCATGTTTGCTTATTCATGCATTTGGCACATACATGGTTACATACATCATTTGTGCATCCACTCTTCATTGGTGCGCCGCACCTGGCTTGGTGCGCGCACCTCTTGGTGCGCCGCACCAATGCTTGGCTGAGTTCCCTGATCGATCTGTGCGTCGCACTCCATTATTGGTGCGCCGCACCAATGCTTGGCTGAGTTCCCTGATCGATCTGTGCGTCGCACTCCATTATTGGTGCGCCGCACCAATGCTTGGCTGAGTTCCCTGATCGATCTGTGCGTCGCACTCCATTATTGGTGCGCCGCACCTGGCTTGGTGCGCCGCACCTATGGTGCGCGCACCTGTTGGTGCGCGCACCTCTTGGTGCGCCGCACCAATGCTTGGCTGAGTTCCCTGATCGATCTGTGCGTCGCACTCCATTATTGGTGCGCCGCACCAATGCTTGGCTGAGTTCCCTGATCGATCTGTGCGTCGCACTCCATTATTGGTGCGCCGCACCAATGCTTGGCTGAGTTCCCTGATCGATCTGTGCGTCGCACTCCATTATTGGTGCGCCGCACCAATGCTTGGCTGAGTTCCCTGATCGATCTGTGCGTCGCACTCCATTATTGGTGCGCCGCACCAATGCTTGGCTGAGTTCCCTGATCGATCTGTGCGTCGCACTCCATTATTGGTGCGCCGCACCAATGCTTGGCTGAGTTCCCTGATCGATCTGTGCGTCGCACTCCATTATTGGTGCGCCGCACCAATGCTTGGCTGAGTTCCCTGATCGATCTGTGCGTCGCACCCCTTTTGGTGCGCCGCACCAATGCTTGGCTGAGTTCCCTGATCGATCTGTGCGTCGCACTCCATTATTGGTGCGCCGCACCTGGCTTGGTGCGCCGCACCAATGCTTGGCTGAGTTCCCTGATCGATCTGTGCGTCGCACTCCATTATTGGTGCGCCGCACCTGGCTTGGTGCGCCGCACCAATGCTTGGCTGAGTTCCCTGATCGATCTGTGCGTCGCACTCCATTATTGGTGCGCCGCACCAATGCTTGGCTGAGTTCCCTGATCGATCTGTGCGTCGCACTCCATTATTGATGCGCCGCACCTATCCTCCAGGGCAGCAAAACCTGTTTTAGTTCGAAAGGTCGTAACTTTTGAGCCGTATGTCCAATTAAGTCGTATGACCTATCGTTGGAATCGTGAGAGAGTCTAGTTTCTAGTAGTAACACTCTTTTTGTATGAATCTCTTCTCATTTCTAAAAAGGTCGAGTCAAATGCGTTTTGTTTCTACTCGTTAAAGTTGTAAAGGTGTTTAGGGTTGTGACTTGACCTAATTGTGCTAAACCAACTTGTTTATGATTGTAGAGTTGACATTATAGTATATTGATGTATAATTATAGGTTGTGGACGTTTGGATCCCGTTACTCGTTTGTAATCCTTTACTAGCTTCTTTACCAATCAAGGTGAGTTTCGTATCTCCCTACCCGCTTGGGATTCGGGCTGAAAAGTGTAAACTTGCGTGTTACTTGCATTCGTTGATTGAATTGTTGATTGTTCTAGTTGTTGGATTGATGTGGCGTTCATTTCGTTGTTTGACTTGGTTTATGTTCTAGTTGCGTATTACTTATACTTTAGGATAGACGTACATACATGGAAGTCGGTTATGCTTTCCTTGGGTTTTAGATGTGGTGGGAAGGCTGCGGGTGACCCTATACATAAGCATCTGGGACTTGAAGAAAGTAGAATCCTCTGAAGTATATGTACGTATAGTTGGTTTATATGGTGATTAGTGGCTTATGTTTTGTTGAGTTATTGATCGTTGGCTTATGGTTGTCGTATTTTGATTGATTGGGTTATGTTTGAAGATTATTGATTGTTGGCTCAGGTTATCGTATATTGGTTGTTGGTTTATGAAGTATGCATTTACATTTGTTTGTAAGCATTGCATACATTATTGTTGGACCCTCGGCAGGGGATTTGCCGGCATCCTGGTGCATAGATGTATGCACCCATTTTGGATGTAGTCATGACCCCGAGTATATAGACATATATATCTCGATGATTTTGAGATACAGCCTTGTTCATGTTGATGACAGAAGGGTATCGTTGCATTGGTGACCGGCGTTCACGCATAGGATAGGCATGTTTGCTTATTCATGCATTTGGCACATACATGGTTACATACATCATTTGTGCATCCTCATTACTCTCTCATTTCGCTTGGGTAATCCTGTTGCTGGACGATATTGTGTTGCTTAGAGGCTCGCTGTATGTCATGCCTAGCCTCTATTTGTATATTGTGTTATTGTTGATGGTTCTTTATGGACCATTGCTACGAACTCACCAACCTTGTGTTGACTATGCTTAGTACACTTTTCAGGTAATCAGGTACTCCCTGGACGTGGAGTTTAGTGCTTGCTTGCTGTCTAACCCGGACTTGGACCTCATGGATCAAGGATTCATTAGCCTGTCTTTTGCATTATACTTAGGAATTGTTCGCCATCTTTGGATGTTGCTATGTAAACTTTGATGATTATTGATTGTTGGCTCAGGTTATCGTATATTGGTTGTTGGTTTATGAAGTATGCATTTACATTTGTTTGTAAGCATTGCATACATTATTGTTGGACCCTCGGCAGGGGATTTGCCGGCATCCTGGTGCATAGATGTATGCACCCATTTTGGATGTAGTCATGACCCCGAGTATATAGACATATATATCTCGATGATTTTGAGATACAGCCTTGTTCATGTTGATGACAGAAGGGTATCGTTGCATTGGTGACCGGCGTTCACGCATAGGATAGGCATGTTTGCTTATTCATGCATTTGGCACATACATGGTTACATACATCATTTGTGCATCCTCATTACTCTCTCATTTCGCTTGGGTAATCCTGTTGCTGGACGATATTGTGTTGCTTAGAGGCTCGCTGTATGTCATGCCTAGCCTCTATTTGTATATTGTGTATATTGGTTGTTGGTTTATGAAGTATGCATTTACATTTGTTTGTAAGCATTGCATACATTATTGTTGGACCCTCGGCAGGGGATTTGCCGGCATCCTGGTGCATAGATGTATGCACCCATTTTGGATGTAGTCATGACCCCGAGTATATAGACATATATATCTCGATGATTTTGAGATACAGCCTTGTTCATGTTGATGACAGAAGGGTATCGTTGCATTGGTGACCGGCGTTCACGCATAGGATAGGCATGTTTGCTTATTCATGCATTTGGCACATACATGGTTACATACATCATTTGTGCATCCTCATTACTCTCTCATTTCGCTTGGGTAATCCTGTTGCTGGACGATATTGTGTTGCTTAGAGGCTCGCTGTATGTCATGCCTAGCCTCTATTTGTATATTGTGTTATTGTTGATGGTTCTTTATGGACCATTGCTACGAACTCACCAACCTTGTGTTGACTATGCTTAGTACACTTTTCAGGTAATCAGGTACTCCCTGGACGTGGAGTTTAGTGCTTGCTTGCTGTCTAACCCGGACTTGGACCTCATGGATCAAGGATTCATTAGCCTGTCTTTTGCATTATACTTAGGAATTGTTCGCCATCTTTGGATGTTGCTATGTAAACTTTGATGACTATTTGCTCCTGTTGTATTATGTTATCTATTGTGCTTTGAATGGATTCACCGAATTCTTAATTGCATTTAGTTGGTTCTATTGTAATCCCACCTGGTGCTATGTGATTTCCGTGACATTTCGAGCTCCGGCTTGGGGTGTTACAGAATGGTGGCCCATGCGTGGTCGTAGAGAATTAGGTGGTTTGACCTAGACTACGGCTTAAGTTAAAACTCTTCATATAGCATGCATGGTTAGGAAATTCGTGTGCAATATGAATTTTGTGAATCCCCGTGTGAGTTCGTAGTTAAGACCATTTGTGTGATAGCTTGATTTCAATGTGATGAACATGGTTCTATGATTTGTTGTTGCTAATTGTTGGAACTAATGTGATGATTTAGGGCAAAATGATGGGATGCCATTAACTTAGTATAATATTGTGGCAACCCTAAAAGAACCCGATCAACTCTTTTATGGTTACCCGATACTATAACAAGTTCGTGACATCGTGGATTGCGCACGTGTGGTTTAAAGTATAATAAGGAACCGATATGCCTAATGGAAGTTGATTGAGTGGAAGGTTAGCCGTTGGTACACCTTGTATACATACCCGATCAATAACTAGAGAGCATATCGAATTCGGATTATACCTTGAATCACTTGTGTTAGTTGTTTAATGACATGATGAAATGAACATGAGTACTTAATTTAATGATAAAATATGGTAATAAATGCAACGTAATGTTATGAGATGGGAAAACCCCCCTTATGATCCTAACACTATTGCCTTAGCATAATGTTATGTAATGTGTATGTGGTACCGATATGAGGGCATTAACTACTTGTGTGACTAACATGCGAGCATTTGAGACTAACTCTCGGGTCAACGTGTTACTTGTTTTATAGAAATGGAAAGACCAAGGAGGGTACGAACAAATTATAGGGCTGAAGAAGAAGAGCCTCAACCGGAAGCTCAACCGGAGGTACAAAGAGGTAGGGGCCGTGGTAGGGGCCGTGGTAGAGGTCGTGGTAGGGGCCGTGGTAGGGGCCGTGGTAGGGGTCGTGGTGAAGCCCCTGAGCCAAACTTGGCTGAGGTAATCGCTCAAACGGTTGCCGGCATCATGCCAACCATCATTGCCCAAGTCACGGCAAGTCTTGGGCAAAATAATGTGGCTCAAAACAATGAAGCCCCAGAAAATGAAAATAACGAAGATGCTCAACATTATGCCGAAGATAATGAAGAAGAGGAACCCGTGGGAGTTGGTATCGGTATGCCCATGAATAATCAATATGGTGGGTACCGTCAAGGTTGTTTATTCAAAGATTTTAAGAGTTGTGGGGCACCGGAGTTTGATGGGAAAGGTGGTCCCACGGAGTGTATAAGATGGTTCGAGGCGATAGAGGCGGTGATTGAAAGGAGTCATTGCACCTATGATGACCGGATTCCCTATGCATCCGGCATGTTTAGGCATGACGCCCTAAGTTGGTGGAACCAAGAAATAACATTGGGGCGAACTCAAAATTTGGAGTGGGTTGACTTCGTAAATAAAGTAAAAGCAAAGTTTTGTCCTCCCTACGAACTACAAAATTTAACCATTGAGTTTGCAAATCTAAATATGGAGGGAGCCGACTTCAAGGGCTATGTGAGACGATTCCAAGAGTTGTCTACTCTCATTCCTCACTTGGTGGGTACCGAGCCACAAGCCATCCAAAAATTTGTTTTGGGCTTGAGCAAATCCTCATCAACTAAGAGGAAGGAAGTGGGAGAGTCGAGCGGGGTAAGGAAAATGGGGAGGTTTGACCCCAAGAATGCAAATAGGGGTAGAATAATGGCGGCGGGGTAAGGAAAATGGGGAGGTTTGACCCCAAGAATGCAAATAGGGGTAGAATAATGGCGGCGGTGGAACCGGCTAGGAGGGCTTACACCGGGCCTCATCCTTTTTGTGGAAGATGCAACAAGCACCATCCCGCCACTACTCCATGTGAAGCATGCTATAATTGCAACCAAGTTGGGCACGTATCCAGAAATTGTAGAGCTCCAAGAGCGGGCCCAATGAATGCGGCTCCTATTCGGGCCGTTCCTCCTCAAGGTAACCAAAGGAGAGGTGAATGTTTTGTGTGTGGTAGCCGTGACCACTACCGTGATAATTGTCCTCGATGGGTGGGACAACAAGTTCAAGTAGCCGTTCACCCCAATCAACTCCAAATGGTCGGGCCTAACCAAAACCGGGGGCAACAAGGCCACCAAGTGCAACCACGCGGCCGAGCCTTTGCGGCAAATGTAAATGAAGCCCGCAACGATCCCAATGTAGTAGCAGGTACTTTCCTCTTAAATGGTCTCTATGCAACCGTCTTATTTGATTCCGGGGCCGATTATAGTCTCGTGTCTAATAACTTTGTGCCTTTGATTGATGTGCATCCTTGTGCTCTAAACTATGTGCTTGACATTGAAATGGTAAACGGGTCATTAACTAGAATTAGCCAAATACTCCGTGATTGTGTTTTGACCTTGGAAGACGTTGACTTCTTCATTGACCTTATGCCTCTTGACATTGGTAGTTTTGATATTATAGTGGGTATGGATTGGTTGACGGCGGTGAATGCAACCATTGATTGTGGTGAGAGAGTCGTTAAGATACCTTTGGCCAACGGTAAAATTCTTAGGGTTCAAGGCGAAATCTCCGATTCCCCAAATTCTAAAGTCTTTAGTGCTACCACCACAAAGGTAGAATTGAAGACCGTTCCTATTGTTTGTGATTTCCCCGATGTTTTTCCGGATGACTTACCGGGATTACCTCCAACTCGTGCGCTTGATTTTCGTATTAGTCTTTTTCCTGAAGCCGCGCCCGTAGCAAAAGCTCCTTATAGACTAGCTCTAACCGAAATGCAAGAGCTACAAACTCAACTCAAGGAACTCCAAGAGAAGGGTTTCATTCGCCCTAGTCAATCTCCTTGGGGTGCTCCTGTTCTATTTGTTAAAAAGAAAGACGGATCCTTCCGAATGTGTATTGATTATCGGGAATTGAACAAGCTCACCGTGAAGAACCGGTATCCCCTCCCTAGAATTGATGACTTGTTTGATCAACTTCAAGGAGCTAAGCACTTCTCAAAGATCGATCTTCGCTCGGGTTATCATCAACTCCGGGTACATGAAGATGACATTCCCAAGACGGCTTTTCGCACACGGTATGGCCATTTTGAATTCACCGTGATGCCATTTGGGTTGACCAATGCACCGGCGGTGTTCATGGACTTGATGAACCGGGTGTGTCAACCATACTTAGACAAGTCTGTCATTGTGTTCATTGATGACATACTTATATACTCGAAGACGAAGGAGGAGCATGTTAAGCACCTGCGTGAAGTGCTTGAATTACTAAGGAAGGAGAAGTTGTACGCAAAATTTTCCAAGTGTGAGTTTTGCTTCAGGGAGCTTATCATGGTTGCTTTTTAATTGTTTTGAATTATGAAGTGTGTTTTAGTAGTTTACTTAAGCGTGTTTTAGTATTTTGAATTATGTAATGTCTTTTAGTATTGTAATGACTTTAAGTATTTTAATAAAATATGTCCTACTTGGTAATTTAATAACAACAGAAATTTATTCATAATTTAAAAACATTACAAACTTATTAAAGAGAAACATACAACATAATAGTTCTATCTATCTATCTATCTATCTATCTATCTATCTATCTATCTATCTATCTATCTATCTATCTATCTATCTATCTATCTATCTATCTATCTATCTATCTATCTATCTATCTATCTATCTATCTATCTATCTATCTATCTATCTATCTATCTATCTATCTATCTATCTATCTATCTATCTATCTATCTATCTATCTATCTATCTATCTATCTATCTATCTATCTATCTATCTATCTATCTATCTATCTATCTATCTATCTATCTATCTATCTATCTATCTATCTATCTATCTATCTATCTATCTATCTATCTATCTATCTATCTATCTATCTATCTATCTATCTATCTATCTATCTATCTATCTATCTATCTATCTATCTATCTATCTATCTATCTATCTATCTATCTATCTATCTATCTATCTATCTATCTATCTATCTATCTATCTATCTATCTATCTATCTATCTATCTATCTATCTATCTATCTATCTATCTATCTATCTATCTATCTATCTATCTATCTATCTATCTATCTATCTATCTATCTATCTATCTATCTATCTATCTATCTATCTATCTATCTATCTATCTATCTATCTATCTATCTATCTATCTATCTATCTATCTATCTATCTATCTATCTATCTATCTATCTATCTATCTATCTATCTATCTATCTATCTATCTATCTATCTATCTATCTATCTATCTATCTATCTATCTATCTATCTATCTATCTATCTATCTATCTATCTATCTATCTATCTATCTATCTATCTATCTATCTATCTATCTATCTATCTATCTATCTATCTATCTATCTATCTATCTATCTATCTATCTATCTATCTATCTATCTATCTATCTATCTATCTATCTATCTATCTATCTATCTATCTATCTATCTATCTATCTATCTATCTATCTATCTATCTATCTATCTATCTATCTATCTATCTATCTATCTATCTATCTATCTATCTATCTATCTATCTATCTATCTATCTATCTATCTATCTATCTATCTATCTATCTATCTATCTATCTATCTATCTATCTATCTATCTATCTATCTATCTATCTATCTATCTATCTATCTATCTATCTATCTATCTATCTATCTATCTATCTATCTATCTATCTATCTATCTATCTATCTATCTATCTATCTATCTATCTATCTATCTATCTATCTATCTATCTATCTATCTATCTATCTATCTATCTATCTATCTATCTATCTATCTATCTATCTATCTATCTATCTATCTATCTATCTATCTATCTATCTATCTATCTATCTATCTATCTATCTATCTATCTATCTATCTATCTATCTATCTATCTATCTATCTATCTATCTATCTATCTATCTATCTATCTATCTATCTATCTATCTATCTATCTATCTATCTATCTATCTATCTATCTATCTATCTATCTATCTATCTATCTATCTATCTATCTATCTATCTATCTATCTATCTATCTATCTATCTATCTATCTATCTATCTATCTATCTATCTATCTATCTATCTATCTATCTATCTATCTATCTATCTATCTATCTATCTATCTATCTATCTATCTATCTATCTATCTATCTATCTATCTATCTATCTATCTATCTATCTATCTATCTATCTATCTATCTATCTATCTATCTATCTATCTATCTATCTATCTATCTATCTATCTATCTATCTATCTATCTATCTATCTATCTATCTATCTATCTATCTATCTATCTATCTATCTATCTATCTATCTATCTATCTATCTATCTATCTATCTATCTATCTATCTATCTATCTATCTATCTATCTATCTATCTATCTATCTATCTATCTATCTATCTATCTATCTATCTATCTATCTATCTATCTATCTATCTATCTATCTATCTATCTATCTATCTATCTATCTATCTATCTATCTATCTATCTATCTATCTATCTATCTATCTATCTATCTATCTATCTATCTATCTATCTATCTATCTATCTATCTATCTATCTATCTATCTATCTATCTATCTATCTATCTATCTATCTATCTATCTATCTATCTATCTATCTATCTATCTATCTATCTATCTATCTATCTATCTATCTTTCTATCTATCTATCTATCTCTTTCTCTCTCAAGTAAAAAGCAAGGAAACCCTTTTCATTTCTCTTGCATCATTTTGGTGTTTTGAACTTGGATTCACTAGGAAATCACTAACATCTTCAGCTCTTATCGTTGGATCAAAGGAGTTCGTTCTAAGTTTACCCATTTTACCCATTTTGCCATAAATCGGGTTCTAGCTCGTGAAAGGAGTTTTGGTAAGTCTAATTCATTCCATTAGCATCTATTTATGTGTATTTATACATTTCTGGTCATTTCGAGTATTGGCACGTCCTAAAACGACTTAAAATGGAATTTGGGTCAATTAGGGTTTAACTAGGGTTTTGAATCGTTTGGATCGTTTGATGATGTTATGGATGGAAACGAGGGTTTGGGAAAGTGTATTTAGGTACTAAAATGTCATATGTAGCTTCAAAATGAGTCTTGAAACATCACTAGTCGATTTGGTGATCAAAAATTGGGTTTGGGTGGAGTTTGGTTCGTGTTTGTTGAGTTCTGGAACTGATCTGGGCGCAGGTGCGTCGCACCCCCTCTTTGGTGCGCCGCACCAATGCTTGGCTGAGTTCCCTGATCGATCTGTGCGTCGCACTCCATTATTGGTGCGCCGCACCTGGCTTGGTGCGCCGTCCCTAATTTGGTGCGCCGCACCTAATTGATGGTGCGCCGCACCTATCCTCCAGGGCAGCAAAACCTGTTTTAGTTCGAAAGGTCGTAACTTTTGAGCCGTATGTCCAATTAAGTCGTATGACCTATCGTTGGAATCGTGAGAGAGTCTAGTTTCTAGTAGTAACACTCTTTTTGTATGAATCTCTTCTCATTTCTAAAAAGGTCGAGTCAAATGCGTTTTGTTTCTACTCGTTAAAGTTGTAAAGGTGTTTAGGGTTGTGACTTGACCTAATTGTGCTAAACCAACTTGTTTATGATTGTAGAGTTGACATTATAGTATATTGATGTATAATTATAGGTTGTGGACGTTTGGATCCCGTTACTCGTTTGTAATCCTTTACTAGCTTCTTTACCAATCAAGGTGAGTTTCGTATCTCCCTACCCGCTTGGGATTCGGGCTGAAAAGTGTAAACTTGCGTGTTACTTGCATTCGTTGATTGAATTGTTGATTGTTCTAGTTGTTGGATTGATGTGGCGTTCATTTCGTTGTTTGACTTGGTTTATGTTCTAGTTGCGTATTACTTATACTTTAGGATAGACGTACATACATGGAAGTCGGTTATGCTTTCCTTGGGTTTTAGATGTGGTGGGAAGGCTGCGGGTGACCCTATACATAAGCATCTGGGACTTGAAGAAAGTAGAATCCTCTGAAGTATATGTACGTATAGTTGGTTTATATGGTGATTAGTGGCTTATGTTTTGTTGAGTTATTGATCGTTGGCTTATGGTTGTCGTATTTTGATTGATTGGGTTATGTTTGAAGATTATTGATTGTTGGCTCAGGTTATCGTATATTGGTTGTTGGTTTATGAAGTATGCATTTACATTTGTTTGTAAGCATTGCATACATTATTGTTGGACCCTCGGCAGGGGATTTGCCGGCATCCTGGTGCATAGATGTATGCACCCATTTTGGATGTAGTCATGACCCCGAGTATATAGACATATATATCTCGATGATTTTGAGATACAGCCTTGTTCATGTTGATGACAGAAGGGTATCGTTGCATTGGTGACCGGCGTTCACGCATAGGATAGGCATGTTTGCTTATTCATGCATTTGGCACATACATGGTTACATACATCATTTGTGCATCCTCATTACTCTCTCATTTCGCTTGGGTAATCCTGTTGCTGGACGATATTGTGTTGCTTAGAGGCTCGCTGTATGTCATGCCTAGCCTCTATTTGTATATTGTGTTATTGTTGATGGTTCTTTATGGACCATTGCTACGAACTCACCAACCTTGTGTTGACTATGCTTAGTACACTTTTCAGGTAATCAGGTACTCCCTGGACGTGGAGTTTAGTGCTTGCTTGCTGTCTAACCCGGACTTGGACCTCATGGATCAAGGATTCATTAGCCTGTCTTTTGCATTATACTTAGGAATTGTTCGCCATCTTTGGATGTTGCTATGTAAACTTTGATGACTATTTGCTCCTGTTGTATTATGTTATCTATTGTGCTTTGAATGGATTCACCGAATTCTTAATTGCATTTAGTTGGTTCTATTGTAATCCCACCTGGTGCTATGTGATTTCCGTGACATTTCGAGCTCCGGCTTGGGGTGTTACAGTTCAGAGCAACTTGAATCTTGTCGGTCTTCCCCTACAAATAAGTAAAGTATTGACACTCATGATCGATATAATAGCCGGTTTGTATATAATCGATTTGTTCTCGACACCATTGCTTCTTCGCATTTAGTTTTTGCATAACTGCAACAAGTTCCTCTTTAAAAAATTGTTGGTCGAGGATATCAGCCGACAACCATGATACTTTCCTGCACTTGATCGACAGTCATTGGTGGTTTTGGGTAACTGACATTTGATGAAGAAGACATTTAAGATGTATAAAAGTTTGTGTTATGATCACAAATATTTGATAAGGAGCCAGTATTTATAGGTAAACTACAAGACGCTCCTCCAACGTTCGAATTCAAAATATTTACACTTTCAGTCCCTTAAACGTTCGAATTCAAAATATTTACACTTTCAGTCCCTCAAACGGCCAAAAATTCAAGAAAACTTACACTTCCAGTCGCTGAACGGCTAGCCTGGATGTCACTCTATAAATAAAACCCAAAGCACAATTTAGTTTCATCACCATTCCAATTTTCATTCTTCTACAAACTCACTCACTCTTTCTAACCAAATGGCGTCCTCATCATAAAAAAAGAATGTTCACCAACCTCGTCTGACCGAAGATGAGATGAAAACACGAATCATGGCTGATATCAAAGAGGACACCCTCCATCAAACTGAACTCTCTGGGGTTATGGGTTACCTACGGGAGAAAAGACGACGATGCGAGCAACAGGTTGAGGCAATACAAGCACCAGGGCGCAACGTCTCGAAGCACGAAGAACACTATTCTTCGTTTCTACAGGGGGAGATCAGCAAGGTCAAGAGGGTAGTCGATGATGTTTTTAAGGCCGGTCACACGTTGGGTGACCAATGCACTTGGGTCGAATCGTACCAAGACAATTGCGGGGAAGACAAAACCACGTGGGAAGTCAAATGCCCGCAACACAACAAGTGGTGGCTCGACGAAAGCGCTTACCGTGACATTGGAAGTATGTCAATTAAAGATGATGAGTAATTGTAGCATTTCAATTTCGTATTTTCATCATTACTGTCTTTTTTAATTATGTGTTGTCTTTTATTTTTAAGTAATGTAAAGTGTTTGTTAAATAATAAAATGTGTTTGTTTAATTTTGTGAAAAAGAAAAATGAAATAATAAAATAATGAATGAATAGTAGAATAATAGGGGAAGAATAGGGGGTTATAAGGAGGGGGTGTTCTTGGGGTATTCTAGGATAGAGAAAAGCTGACGTGGCAAGAAGAACAGGGGAAGAAGTGGGGTGTTATAAGGAGAGGCCTTGTGAAATGATCAATCAATTTTATACTCGACGAGTCGATGACAAAGAGGAATTGTTCATTTGTTCCATCGCAAGGACAATTTGTTATCAAGTATTTATTTCCCCTCAAGTATCAATAGGAAAAATAATATGTTTTAACCTGTTAGTTTAAAAGCATAATAACACGACATTGCTTTAGTGAAATATTAATTCTCGTGTAAAAAGAAAAAGAACACCCCTTAAATATGGAGAATGAAACCTACCACAATTCCATGTTAAAACATACACACAACTTTAGATATAACTTTACAGTATATCCCATCACTAACTTTTAAAAAAAGTTAATTTATATCATTATAAAATTCTTATATATATTACTTGGATTGAGATTTTTAAAGCTGGAATCTTTTTCAAGCATTTTTAACTTGGAAATTATAGGAACAAGCCTTTTAGCTTAACTTTACTAAATTTAAGATTTTAACTTTAAACAAATCTCAATCTTAATTCATGACAACTTACAAGTTACAACTACTCATTTTCTAATGAAAAGTATAGCATATGCCTAAAAAAAAAGATATCAGTATGCATGTCAAAACTGAGGGTGGAGAGCAAGAAAAAGAATATAAGAAATTTTATGTCAATAAATGAATAAATTATGTATGTTTAGAAATTTTATGTGAATAACTAATTTTGCTTTGTTGGGTTTTTTTTCTAACTTTAATCATAAATATTTTTGTTTGTATTATAGAGTAGTTGATGAAAATTATATCATGAAAATATATTTAAAACTCAATTTCCAATATTTTATATGAAGTATTATATAATACAAACAAAAATTTTTACGGTCGAAATTAAAAGCAAATTACTTGACAATCTAAAATTTAACATTAAATATGAACGGAAAGAATATGAACTTTTGGCATATATAGTATTTCTATTCTATTTATCTTTAGTCACAATCATTTAAAAATGTATATAAATAATTATCTATTTTTTAATGGTAATTTATTTTATTTCTAAATTACCTAAGTTATACTAAACCATCCCATAATGATAACAGATCAATGGTAAAACCCCATAACTTTGAATTTAGAAATTGGATTTTCTAAACCAAATTTCCTTGGTTGATTCCTTGAATGAAAAATTGACGCTTTCATCGTTACTAAAAGAATAATCAAATGTTTTAAAAGTCAAAGTTTATAAATCCCGTGGACAGTCGGAATATCTTCTCTTTGATACCGATATTTATAGAAATGGTCCCTTGGTTATCATATTTGTCATACACAATAATGTACATTGTTATATATATAATATATATATAGTATATGTAAATACGACTCATATATATATATATATATATATATATATATATATATGTGTGTGTGTGTGTGTGTATCATTGCAGTTTGTAATTATATCTGTCATAAATATTATACTTTTTTTTAATTAATTTTATAAGTATCTTACATTTCAATATCATTTTCGAAACTTTTTAAGGTGTGACTTTTGTTTTAAAGACCTACATTATAGCATAGCTTCTTTTTCAATGCTAGCTTTGTTCAAGTCCATGAGCTTTAAAATGGATTGAGGTGATCTAAAATTAGAACCTGAGTTATAAATTATAAGAGGAGCAAAATACTAGGTTCTTTTATTATTATTATTTGTCTTTGTGTGGTTATATCCTTAATCATGTTTGAAGGATTTTAATTGGTTCAACTTTAAAGGGATTCTTAAAATCCCAAGTTCTGAATCCAAGTAAAATTTACTTTTTTTTTAAAGGTGAATTTCGCTTGAAACTTCGTGTCGTGATTCGACAGCGAGAGGTCTAGCATACGTTGTCTTAACCGGGTCCGCGCTAGAGAGCTCTCTCGAAGTAGAAATGCCTATTTCAAATACCCAATTGGGGGAAACCCCCCTACTAATCTGCCCGAAGGGGACGACGATTAATAGGGGTAAACTCTGCCCCCTCAGACTTGAACCTGGGTATACCCAAGCCAAGCCCTCGTAGAAGGACTACCTATATCTCAAAGTTGGTGGAATGAAGATTCGAACCCGAGACCTAGGTCATCAGGGAAACTCCAAACCACTCCAACAACTCATCATTGAAAGTAAAATTTACTTAATGAGGGACTAAAAATGTTTTCTCAAAATTTAATGGGACTTATTTAAATCAGCAACAATTAATCAATACTTGCACTTTATAGGTCACTATATATATACAACTCTGTATGTATATCTGACCCCCCTTCAAAACCCCCCTCTCTCCAACTCTGACAAATCCAAATCACATTCACCGCCGGTTACCGGTCGTCATCCGTCGGTCACCGGCCATCTGCGCACCACCATCAACCACCACATCACCACCACCCCCATTTCCATCCCAATTTCAAATGCTTTCATAGATCTCAATCACCAGATCCAACAAAATCAAACCCATTTTTCCACAATTAAACACAAATCCACAAAAACCCAGAATTAAATTCCTTCAAAACCTCATAAAAATCAAATCTTTATCTTTTTTAAAGAAAATGTCAGCAATAAAAGCTCAACAGCCCATTACGACCCGGTTTTTTACAATCGGGTTGGTGGCATCATGGTACTCATCAAACATAGGAGTGTTGTTATTAAACAAATATTTGTTAAGTAATTATGGATTTAAATATCCAATATTTTTAACAATGTGTCATATGACAGCTTGTGCTTTGTTTAGTTATATAGCAATAGCTTGGTTAAAAATGGTGCCAATGCAAAGTATAAGATCAAGAATTCAGTTTTTTAAAATATGTGCTTTGAGTTTTATATTTTGTGGGTCTGTTGTTAGTGGTAATATTTCATTAAGGTATTTACCTGTTTCATTTAATCAAGCTATTGGTGCTACTACTCCTTTTTTTACTGCGGTTTTCGCGTATTTGATGACTTTGAAGAAGGAGGCTTGGCTTGTTTATCTTACCCTTGTTCCTGTTGTTACTGGTGTTGTTATTGCTAGTGGGGTATGTTTTTTTTACTTTCTGTATGTATATTTACTTTATGTTATTTTTTTGCTAAGTATAGGCCTAAGATGGTTAATACGTTGAGACGCGCAGTAAAATATGTACTTAAAAAATAACCGACACTTAAAAATAAGGTACAATACTTTTATGTGTGATAGACCTTTGTAATCCCTTTTTTAAGGTACAATACTTTTGTGTTTGTATATGAATTTGTGTATGTTATGAAGTTGTATATAGGTAATGAATTGTATGTAATTAATTGCTAAGAGGGTGTTTTGGAATGTGTTTTAGGAAGATTATTTAATTATTACGTTACTTAGAAGATAGTTTGGTAAAAAGTGATTATCTGCGTTGCGCTAAACAGAAAATGCAGGTCTGGAAAAGTAAGTTGAGACCTGCTTTTTGGAAACTTTGTTTATTTATTAAAAATTAGTTTTACAAAGGTGATCCCGAATATCCGCTTAATTTATGTTTAAAAATGGCTAAGAACTAAGAAGTTATAGGTATAGAGTATAGACTATGGGGAAATGATTTGCGTTGATAGCTTCATGGATTTCACCTGTAGCTTTAGGTTGGATCGTATGAGTGTCATGATCTCATATTTACATTCTAAGGACCAAGTGCTATCCAACTTTGTAGCTTCTCGGATCGTTACGCCGTATAACTAATTTTAAAGGGTTAAGGAGTGAAATAATATAGAATAGCGACAGGATTGGTTGACTACTTGCTTGATTAGTTTTTTAGTTGACTTTTAGACTCAATTCTAATTTTGATGTTTTGGTTTTAGAATCATAAAAGTAAACATAATATGGAAACACCTAGTTAGTGGTTGGTAGCGCTTTACATGCAGTTTATGTTAATCGCCCATTAGGCTATTGGTAGTTATTAATGCTTGATAGTTCTTTACATGTAGTTTTTGGTATATAGTTATGTATATTCGCTTTAAAGAGTTTAAAAGTTTTATCAAATGTAGAAAGTTAAATTGAATAGCTAATTGGGGATAACGGGTATGTTATTTTGATTTGTAAGAGGTTCTCAATATTCCAAAGATGTTTATGATAAAATAACTACTTAAGCAGGGATAGTTTCAATGAGCCGGGGGGGGGGGGGCACCGAAAAGCCCAGTTAGACCGCTACAGTGAGCCTAAAATGACTTGCCATCCCGGGGTAACACTTAACCAAGGGAAAACCTTTTTTTCAAGAGGCTTTGACTGTATATATTTCCAGTGTAAATATTTGAATTTTTATAATTACAGGTAGTATATTTGTGGAATTAGCTGATGACAGTAGTATAATTGTTACTGTGGTGTTTGTTTTTTAGGGTGAGCCTAGTTTTCATCTTTTCGGGTTTATTATGTGTGTTGGTGCTACTGCTGCAAGGGCACTCAAAACAGTGGTTCAAGGGATATTACTTTCTTCTGAAGGGTAATAATTTATTTATTTCACTTTATCATGGTGTTTACCAAATTTCATAGGTTATTGTTACAGGTTGCAATTATAACCGATTTACATTTAAATGGGTTGTATTAGCAATGTTTCATCTTTAATGGTGATGGGTCAAAAGAGTTGGGCTAAAATATACGTATAACTCAAAAGGAAATGGGTCATCTTGGTCAAAAGTTATTCAAATACATAATGCCTCATGAACTTTCTTATCAAGAGATTAGTTATAATATGATTGTCATATTATGGTTTTGATAATCATACTTTAGCACACTAACTATTTATAAATTTCGGAAATGAATAAAATTGTTGCAGTCGGTCCACCTGGACCTACCTGTTGCAGCCCACATTATCTTTTCATTTGGACCCTAACCTTTACTTGTTATCCAACCCACCCAACACTCCCATTTGCCACCTTTACCTTTGGTTTGGTTTTCAACTAACATTGCGAATACTTGTTAATTTTAAAAGGGAAAAGCTGAACTCAATGAATCTCCTTCTGTACATGGCTCCTATTGCTGTTGTACTTCTGCTTCCTGCAACACTATACATGGAAGAGAATGTTGTTGGCATAACAATTGCACTTGCTCGACAAGATTTTAGGATTGTTTGGTTGTTGCTTTTCAACTCTGCACTTGCATATTTCGTGAATTTAACCAACTTTTTGGTCACAAAACACACCAGCGCTCTTACACTTCAGGTACACTTGCTTACTTCGTAGGTATTTATTTGTTTGTTTTTAATTATTTTTTATTATGCGCATTATGTAAAGTTCAGTAGAGAATGGCATAATATAACTAGAAACATGATAGTCAAATTGTAATTTTCTGACTTTACTATTGCTTTGGTTAGAACCACAGAAGTGGTAATATAGGTCTGAACTACTTGGGTGTTTTTGTAAGATTTTTGAATGATTAAGAAGGTTTACATCATTCAGATGAGGTATAGCATTGCATTATATTTAAATATAATGTATCTATCTTTTTCATTTTTATTTTTTTTTTCATTTCTATATTTTCATGACCTCGTCATTTAGAAGGCTAATTAAACGGTTTATGTTTATTTGTCTTTAATTCTAGACAGTCAATTTGAATCACCTGCGTTCTTAATCATTCAGTCTTATAAAGAAAACCCTTGGCCTCATATGGGACATAATTAGTAAATTTTTGGTCCCCACAAGATACCTACATGATATCGAACATGTATAGAACATTTAGGCAGGATGACTTTATTTGTATCCGACTTTAAATGGTACGCACCACTTCCCCACTTATTGATTGTTTCATCATTTGAACATTACACCCTTATGACGACAAGGATCCACTATGCATCTTCCAATAACTCTATCTTCCTATATATATATGAGCTATAATTTACTATTTTCAGACTGCACTAGTTTTTCAGCTGTAAATGGAATTTTCCAAATATTGAATCATTTATTACAAGGCTACTTTTCTTTCCACCCTTCATATGTATGTATATGCGGAATATTTCCAATTAATAGTTCATGAAAGTAGTTGTAATGAATTAAATGGACGATTTTCAGGTGCTTGGAAATGCAAAGGGTGCAGTTGCAGTGGTTGTTTCAATACTAATATTTAGAAATCCAGTTTCTGTAACCGGGATGGCTGGATACACACTCACGGTGATTGGAGTTATTCTTTATAGTGAAGCCAAAAAGCGTAGCAACAAATGAGCAGACATTATACTATAACTTAATTAATTGAGGCAGGCTAGGATATATGGTTTTGCTGTTGGTCCTGCCTGTCTTTGTCATGCCCTCTAAATTCATTTTGTTATTTTCTGCTTAGAGACCTTGGGGTTGAGGATGGTGAAGCTTCTACGCATGTGTAACAGCAATATGAAAAGTTAAAAATAAGCCGGTAGTTTCATGTGTTGAGGGCTCATAGTAAAGGATTGTAGAATTAACCCCCTAAGAGATATATGTTACATTAAACTTCTTATAGATTATTTATTCAAGACTACAGCTATTTTTCTAGTTCATGTACTACAGCATCATCTTTTCTTTCAATAGCTAATGTGACTGTGTAGTAACTTTTGTTCAAAATGAATTGACGCTCCTTGACTCCACTCCTGTGATAGCCAGTTATGGTTGTGTATCTAAGGACTTGTTTACATGTGTAATACATTCCATTTTAATGGAAAAACAAACCCCAAAAAGGAGTCACCGGAAAACCGATTAAACCAGAAACCCCAAAAAAGGGGTCACCGGATTACATGCAGCGATGATTAAACCAGAAACCCCAAAAAAGAGGTCACCGGAAAACCGATTAAACCAGAAACTCCAAAAAAGGGGTCACCGAAAACATGCAGCGACGATTAAACCAGAAACCCCAAAAAAGGGGTCACCGGAAAACCGATTAAACCAGAAACCCCAAAAAGGGGTCACCGGATTACATGCAGCGACGATTAAACCAGAAACCCCATAAAAGAGGTCACCGGAAAACCGATTAAACCAGAAACCCCAAAAAAGGGGTCGCCGGAAAACCGATTAAACCAGAAACCCCAAAAAAGGTCACCGGAAAACCGATTAAACCAGAAACCCCAAAAAAGGGGTCACCGGAAAACCGATTAAACCAGAAACCCCAAAAAAGGGGTCACCGGATACATGCAGCGACGATTAAACCAGAAACCCCAAAAAAGGGGTCACCGGAAAACCGATTACACCAGAAACCCCAAAAAGGGGTCACCGGATTACATGCAGCGACGATTAAACCAGAAACCCCATAAAAGAGGTCACCGGAAAACCGATTAAACCAGAAACCCCAAAAAAGGGGTCACCGGAAAACCGATTAAACCAGAAACCCCAAAAAAGGGGTCACCGGAAAACCGATTAAACCAGAAACCCCAAAAAAGGGGTCACCGGAAAACCGATTAAACCAGAAACCCCAAAAAAAGGAGTCACCGGAAAACCGATTAAACCAGAAACCCCAAAAAAGGGGTCACCGGAAAACCGATTAAACCAGAAACCCTAAAAAAAGGGTCACCGGAAAACCGATTAAACCATAAACACCAAAAAGAAGTCACCGGAAAACCGATTAAACCAGAAACCCCAAAAAAGGAGTCACCGGAAAACCGATTAAACCAGAAACCCCAAAAAAGGGGTCACCGGAAAACCGATTAAACCAGAAACCCCAAAAAAGGGGTCACCGGAAAACCGATTAAACCAGAAACCCCAAAAAAGGTCACCGGAAAACCGATTAAACCAGAAACCCCAAAAAAGGGGTCACCGGAAAACCGATTAAACCAGAAACCCCAAAAAAGGTCACCGGAAAACCGATTAAACCAGAAACCCCAAAAAAGGGGTCACCGGAAAACCGATTAAACCAGAAACCCCAAAAAAGGTCACCGGAAAACCGATTAAACCAGAAACCCCAAAAAAGGGGTCACCGGAAAACCGATTAAACCAGAAACCCCAAAAAAGGGGTCACCGGAAAACCGATTAAACCAGAAACCCTAAAAAAAGGGTCACCGGAAAACCGATTAAACCAGAAACCCCAAAAAAGGTCACCGGAAAACCGATTAAACCAGAAACCCCAAAAAAGGGGTCACCGGAAAACCGATTAAACCAGAAACCCCAAAAAAGGGTCACCGGAAAACCGATTAAACCGGAAACCCCAAAAAGGAGTCACCGGAAAACCGATGCAACACCACCAGAAACCCCAAAAAGGGGTCACCGGATTACATGCAGCGACGATTAAACCAGAAACCCCATAAAAGAGGTCACCGGAAAACCGATTAAACCAGAAACCCCAAAAAAGGGGTCGCCGGAAAACCGATTAAAAGTAGCCAAAGAGCCAATGAATGTGTCAACTACACCCTTGCCAAAGCCAAACAACAATTTGGCCGTAAAAAGTGAATGTTTCTGACCGGCAACCACCGGAAACTCCAAAAAGGGGTTTCCGATCTCACCGGAATAAGGGTATTGTACGTTAGGAGCATCGGCAAGTTTTTCCGGCATGGATTCCGGCAATTATGCCAAGAAAATTATAGGATTAGCCTCAAAATCGAAACCCCCCCCAAAAAAAATTAGGTTTCCGGTGTAAATAGTTTTTGGCACAAGAACAAAAAAAAAACGGTCACAAAGCACGCTCCCAACGTTCACAAGGATCGGCCAAATGTGGCCGATATATATAGCCGATCCAACTTGCCAATGCTTGCCGATGCACATGCTACAAGGTAGCCAAAGAGCCGAAGCTAGCCTAACCAACTTGCCGATAAAATAAGCCGACTACACCCTTGCCCCTAACACCTATACTTTCTTGCAAGTACCTTTTTGTGAAGGGTCGATTCTGTGGCCTGAGAGTGCTGTAAGGCAGAGCAAACCTCTTGAGTCTCGACCCCAATGAAAAGCACCAATAGTATATGTAAAAATATATACCAGGTATCATACAAAACATATTCCGGCCCATGATCAGCAATATCGTTCAATGTGCATCGGCGCCTGACCCTGAAATGCGGATCATCCAAGGCACATTAGCATGGCGTACTGCGTCACACATACCACTTGTCCAAGTGATGTTTCTGCACCTGCTTGATATGCTTAGGGGTAATTGCTGAATGCTTGGAAAAATATCTTCCAACACATCTGGGCTATCATCATGAACCACTTTGTTTCTCCATTTCCATATGGACCAAAGGGTAATTAAACATACCCCATGGAACTCCATTGAGCTCCATGTATTTTTCATTTTCGACAGCATACCTGCCACAATCTGTGTTTTATTGATATGCAGTCTAACATTTTCTCAAAGTTAACCAATACAAAGGTTATGCATCTGAAAGGGAGGTGAATGGGTGAAATCTTTCACTAACACCACAATACTGCACAACATACAATCAGGTAATGCATATTTTCATTTTACATGGCAACATATTGTTTTAAATTGCCAAAATGAAAGTATGAGGTTTAATAGCTTTACCCAATCTGAGTTCGTATGTCGGTAAATATAAGCCGTGTGCATTAGTTCACCAAATGTCACAATCCATTCTAAGACGCACTATGCAAATTCTTAAGCTTTTGACATATCCAATATCCTCACAAGTCATAACTTACAAGGTAAGAGTGATGCACCCAAAAATTCTTATCCTACTAAGGTTCAAATCAAATACCAGAATTTAGAGAAATCTAGCTCATAAAACACACGATAAGGGTTTACAGATATGCTCTCATCTGGCATTAAGAAAAATTAACCCCAAGTTCATAAAGCTAATAACTACTTTGCAAAGAAGCTCTACTCGACATCCATTACTTCAGCTTCACCATTGGTTTCTTTTCCGATGCTAGCCTTCACATCCTCATCACCAATAATCTCTTCCTTGGGCTTAACAATTCCCGTACCAGGCTTAGAACCAACAACTTCAACATAGTCTGCAGTTTGACCGTTGGTTGCAATTGTTGGTTTCACTTCCTCTTCTTCCTCATCAAGGTCAATCTTCATAACACGACGCTTAGGAGCCTCTCCATTAGTTTCAGGCTCGATTTTGGCCTTTTTCTCAGGTGGTTTCGCGGGTTCAGCTGCTGGTTGAGCTTGTTGACCTCCCATCTCCTCATCTTCTTCTATCTTTGGAGCCAAGTAGAACCTCAGATAACCCATTTCTGCAATCTTGTATTCAACCACAACTGGCAGTTCAGAAGACAAGCTCACTGTCACTTGGCTCGCCAATGGGGTCGCCTTGGTGAAAGAATTCATGTACCTCAATGCAAATGTCAATGAAACTGGTGTCTCCATTTCAATGATTGTAGCATCTTCTGGCTGCAAAAGTTCACACAAAAAATGTAATCAAATTCACAACCCCCTATTCAGTCATTTTATTATATACGAGTATAATGCAATTAGTCTACATACATTGTCAACAGAAGTGTGTTGTCGACACACAATATTTGCAGTCCCAATGTCACCTTTAGTCGAAAACTTGACACCTTCCTTTGTAACAGATATCACAACTACAACCATCAAAATTATGATATCAAGATTAGCAAACAAGCTTAAACATTGATAAAATGATAAATATATTTTATCGGAATAACCAGTGAAAAATATGAAAGAAATACCAGTGTCTCCAATAGTGCTAAGATCTTTGCAGATTCTTGCAAACTCAGCCGACGGCATCCTAACAATGGCATGATACTCTGCTTCAGGGATGCCCAAGATGCTCACTATCAATGTCCATCAGCTTCATCTCAAAATCAGCAATCTTGTCTTGATCTGATAAACCAACCATTTCAATTATATTTCATTTTGCAGAAAAACATACACATCAAAGTCCATTTCAATGCGAATATATTAAATAGCATACACTCAAAAGACATGAATAGCACAGAAGTTGTCCTAAAAATGCACAATCTTTACTGGAACACTATGGTGCTACTTGCAACAAAAAATTTACTATAAAAGGGTTATTTTACTATGAATGCCTTATAAGAGTACATTTTATTTTATAAAGTAACCATTAAATCAGATTTTTTTGTACTTGATGAAAAAAATTTCATCAACAAATCATTTCTTCAGTCAAGTTTGAACCAATATGAAAAAAATTAAAATTAAAATGCCTTAAAAAACCTAAAATGACATAATTGATAAAGTACTTCAGTGAATTTATACAAAAAATAAAAAACACCATACAATTTGTTCAAAACTACCTTCAAAAACACTAATTTTGAAAAAAATACACCTTTGAAATTCAAATCCATGACATTTTATCATATTAATCCCTAATATTTACTAAATAACATATATAATAAATAAGTTAAAAAATGCATAAAAAATCCCCAAAACTTCATCAATAATGCAATTTTTAGTCAATTACAATAAAAAAAACTTAATAGTTAACTAACCCTTCAACAAACCCTAAAACTGTTATCAAATATAATCCTTTTATTCATTTGTAAAACAAAATAAAAAGTTTTAAAAAATTCCACAATAATTCCTTCAAAAAAACCCTAAAAACTACATCACTAAAATTCACAAAATCATATTAGAAAGTTTTAAATAAAAACCCATAAAAGCCCTAAAACTCATCACAACAAATGCAGATCTACAATAAAAAAAAAAATTAAACAAAAGGGTAAAAGAAAGAATTACTGGGGGATTCAAACATGAAAGTAACAGAATCACCGCCGTCATCAGCTTTAATAGTAACAATATCATCATTTCCGGCACATTTCAACATTTTTGCCATGTTTCCCATATTCATCCCGATTGAAAGATTCCTGTCGCATCTGTAATGCTCAAATCCTTCTGATCTCAGCAGCAACGATACCAACGCCACGTGGCTTGAATCCATTGCTTGCAAGGAAAACCCAGTTGATGAACAGTCAAAGTTTGCGTCGTTGACCAGATCTTTTATTGATTCCATTACTTTCTTTATCACACTCCCTTGCACCAACCTTAATTCCAACATCTTCTTTTTCTTCTGTTTTCTTTTTTTTGTGTGTGTTTTTTTAATGTGTGTGTGTGTGGGGGGAGATGTGGGGGTAGAAAATGATGGGATTTTGGCGGGAAAGAAGATGTCAATTTCCCCGCTCAAAAATGGGTCTTGAAACGTGGTTTTTGGTTAAATTATTTATGGGAAATTGGAATTTAATTTATTTTTATTAAAAATATAAATAAATAAAACAAAATTGTTTTTTATAAATATTTTTAGAAGCATTTTGATATGACAAGTCCAAATTTTGTCCTAAAAGATTTCTTCTTTAATTATGATCTCATATGAATATTATAACATTTTCAAAAAAAAATTAATCACTTATTAAAAAGAGAAATTTTTTTATTATATAAATATCATAAAGTAAAATATTTTTTTATTGTGTCTGTTGATTTATTAGCTTTATTATTATTGTGTTGGTTGATATATTAGCTTATATCAAATTATAATGCATCAATAACAAACATTACATATATTTTTTTATTATATATTTTATGATTTTAAAGTTTTAATTAATACGTTCGGGTTGATTAGCTAGTTTGCAGAAAAATAAGGTTTAATGCATAAGTTAGAATAATACAATAACTAGATAATTGCTCGCGTAATACGCAGGTTAAACATATTAAGTTTTTGTTATAACTTATAATATAGGTTAGAAGACAAATTTGCCACTCAAGAGCAAATTTCTCACTCATTTTTTTATAAGGATAAATTTGCCACTTAAATTGATACTAAGGTGTAATTTGTCATTTTTTTCCTATCAAGTTGCTGATTGTTGCTGATTAAGAATTTAAGGTCCGACATGACATGTTATTAAGAATGACAACAATTCAGGTGTTGGTCGGCTTTCAGTGATCTCGGACTCAGATTTGATAAAAATTCCTCGCACCAAACCTGGACCTGACGGGTCACCGTTTACTTACGAGCTTTCGGGTAAAACATTTCTCGGTGGAGTATTAGGATATTAATCAATTTTATTTTATTTTTGAAATCTACGCATTACAAATATTTATATGATTTTTTTTAAGCTGTAAAATTAAGATAAGATTAAAATTTTTAAATTTGAATATAATTTTTTTATTTGTACTTATTTTTAATTATTTTATTTTAAAAATATCGTTAAATGAGAGATCAAATCTAGCTATTTAACCAAATTAGTTGGAATGAAAAAATTGATTGAAAGGAAAATATAAATCGATTTAGTAAAAAAAAATTTATGGGTCAATTAGATTTTTTTTTAACTATTTATAATTCTCTATATATATTTAAAAACCGTGAATCGGGTTTTGTGCCTCTCACATTTCAACATTATTTTAATATTTTTTGCTTTTTTGTCTCCTCTTTGTGTCTTCTCATGCTTTTACTCTTTTCCCGGTTGACTTTTCTTTTCGGCCCATGTGGTAAGCCGTAAGCCCAATTTTTAAATCAAATTAAATTCATGAATTCTCCTCCTACAATTTTATTTGTTTGTTTTTTTGAATTATGAGTATATTAGTTTTTCATTAAAGTGTTTGTATCATAAAACTGGAAATTGATCATTACACAACACATTTTTACCATACACAACAATATATGCATCAGACAGTTGTACTGTACAATTATTTGATGCATAAATTGTTGTGTGGTAAAAATATGTTGTGTAGAGATCATTTCCAATGGACTTTGCACCAAATTTCTAAATGACGTTTATCTATAAGAATATTTTGGGATTTTACTTATTTTTTAAATACTTAATATATAACAGTGACTCTTTTACACGTTATTATTTTAATGTGATTACGTTCTGATTCGTGTTATATAATAAAAGAGGTTTATATATCAAAGCTTTCATGATGATAATTCATATAATTTTACGATACACATGTTTATACTTTGTCAAACGATTCTTTATGGATATGTTAACACCATGTTTTAAATAACAACAGATAGAATTATATGCCGTTATTTTACTATTGCTGCTATGTTATGATTTTATGTTAAATAATAAGATATATTTATATGTCAGGTTTCATAATTAGGTTATATAATAATTCACGAGTATATTATTTGTTTAAACGATTGATGGTTGAGAAGTTTTTATTAATATTTTATTATTAACATGGATACTCCTAAATTGCATTGGAATGGAATGAAACGCTAGACTTCCAAAACCCCTTATTATTCCAAAACCCCTTATTATTTGTTTAAAATTATGAACTTGAACCAAAGTAAAAGATTATCTTTGCAGATTTGTTAATACGTGGATTCAGTTTTCGAATCACTTTTTCTCAAACGTTACGTTTCCGGGGCAACGCCCGGGTGACGAAACTAGTTAATTATATATTTCGTTATGTTTTTTATTAGCATAATACACGTAATAATATCTGCATAAAAATAACGGCCTGAACAAATTGGAGCCCTAACCCGCGTAAAGATGACGCGTAAATTTTCATATATGAAAACTATCTGTATAAACTATAGATATAACACCGCCTTTTTTTTTTTGTCAAAAATGATTCGAACTTTTTAACTTAATATTTTAGGGTTTTTGGGAATGCAAATGCACCCACAATACTGAACATATAAACGACCGATTATCGATTCCCCCCACGACAATGTTTAAATATCAAATATACAGTTAAATCAAGTTAATTGATTTATGGGATTTTCACCATCATCTGAATATTTTCAAATTACTCTAGCACGGTGGGTTTGTAAAGTTATTCTATTGGGCACTCCATTAATGAAGTCTTTGCATATTTTCGTACGGAATCTTTCACCGCCTAGGTATACCTCTTTTCTGTCGAATTTATTTGTTTTGATATATCAAATTCAAGATTCTTGATTGATATATTCATTGTATTGTTTATATCGCTCACTAAAATCTTGTAACAATGTAGTACTGTTGCCTTTGTTTTAGTTTATTTTTGTTGATTTCATTACTAGGTTATGAGTATATGTTTGTTCTATTTTTTAATCTATGTGTATCATATATTGGAAAGGCATCGATGTTTTCATATTGTTTAACAAGTATCACCTGACATGAGAGGACCTGAAATCCCCTTACTAGAGCACTCCCAACACTTGCTTCAATCTGCTTTGTCGACTGAGGTTCATTGGGGGTATGTTGGTTTTTTTATGTAGTCGAGATTACTTTCTTTCTCATGAGGCCCATGGTTGGTTTCTTGTTTCCTGAGGGTATTGATATTCAATCATCTGCAATGACTTTTTTGTTGTCGTTTTCGGTACGTTGGGTCTTAGGATATGAGTATATTTTTGTTCTGTTTTAAATTTCTGTGTATTATATATTGGAAAGCCATCGATGTTGCTCGATGTTTTCATATTGCTTAACAAGTATCCCCTGTCATGAGAGGACTTGGAATGCACTTACTAGAGCACTTCGCTTCAACCTGGTTCTTTGGGTAGTCGGGATTATTTTCTTTCCCAGATGTTCAATCATCTGTAATGGATTCAATCATCTGCAATGGATCTTTTCGTGTATGCTTTACGATGTAACTATGGACCCTTCCTGTGGGTATGCTTTACGATGTAACAATGGACCCTTCCTGTCGGTATGCTTTACGATGTAACTATGGACCCTTCCTGTCGGTATGCTTTACGATGTAACTATGGACCCTTCCTGTCGGTATGCTTTACGATGTAACTATGGACCCTTCCTGTCGGTATGCTTTACGATGTAACTATGGACCCTTCCTGTCGGTATGCTTTACGATGTAACTATGGACCCTTCCTGTCGGTATGCTTTACGATGTAACTATGGACCCTTCCTGTCGGTATGCTTTACGATGTAACTATGGACCCTTCCTGTCGGTATGCTTTACGATGTAACAATGGACCCTTCCTGTCGGTATGCTTTACGATGTAACTATGGACCCTTCCTGTCGGTATGCTTTACGATGTAACTATGGACCCTTCCTGTCGGTATGCTTTACGATGTAACTATGGACCCTTCCTGTCGGTATGCTTTACGATGTAACTATGGACCCTTCCTGTCGGTATGCTTTACGATGTAACTATGGACCCTTCCTGTCGGTATGCTTTACGATGTAACTATGGACCCTTCCTGTCGGTATGCTTTACGATGTAACTATGGACCCTTCCTGTCGGTATGCTTTACGATGTAACTATGGACCCTTCCTGTCGGTATGCTTTACGATGTAACTATGGACCCTTCCTGTCGGTATGCTTTACGATGTAACTATGGACCCTTCCTGTCGGTATGCTTTACGATGTAACTATGGACCCTTCCTGTCGGTATGCTTTACGATGTAACTATGGACCCTTCCTGTCGGTATGCTTTACGATGTAACTATGGACCCTTCCTGTCGGTATGCTTTACGATGTAACTATGGACCCTTCCTGTCGGTATGCTTTACGATGTAACTATGGACCCTTCCTGTCGGTATGCTTTACGATGTAACTATGGACCCTTCCTGTCGGTATGCTTTACGATGTAACTATGGACCCTTCCTGTCGGTATGCTTTACGATGTAACTATGGACCCTTCCTGTCGGTATGCTTTACGATGTAACTATGGACCCTTCCTGTCGGTATGCTTTACGATGTAACAATGGACCCTTCCTGTCGGTATGCTTTACGATGTAACTATGGACCCTTCCTGTCGGTATGCTTTACGATGTAACTATGGACCCTTCCTGTCGGTATGCTTTACGATGTAACTATGGACCCTTCCTGTCGGTATGCTTTACGATGTAACTATGGACCCTTCCTGTCGGTATGCTTTACGATGTAACTATGGACCCTTCCTGTCGGTATGCTTTACGATGTAACTATGGACCCTTCCTGTCGGTATGCTTTACGATGTAACTATGGACCCTTCCTGTCGGTATGCTTTACGATGTAACTATGGACCCTTCCTGTCGGTATGCTTTACGATGTAACTATGGACCCTTCCTGTCGGTATGCTTTACGATGTAACTATGGACCCTTCCTGTCGGTATGCTTTACGATGTAACTATGGACCCTTCCTGTCGGTATGCTTTACGATGTAACTATGGACCCTTCCTGTCGGTATGCTTTACGATGTAACTATGGACCCTTCCTGTCGGTATGCTTTACGATGTAACTATGGACCCTTCCTGTCGGTATGCTTTACGATGTAACTATGGACCCTTCCTGTCGGTATGCTTTACGATGTAACTATGGACCCTTCCTGTCGGTATGCTTTACGATGTAACTATGGACCCTTCCTGTCGGTATGCTTTACGATGTAACTATGGACCCTTCCTGTCGGTATGCTTTACGATGTAACTATGGACCCTTCCTGTCGGTATGCTTTACGATGTAACAATGGACCCTTCCTGTCGGTATGCTTTACGATGTAACTATGGACCCTTCCTGTCGGTATGCTTTACGATGTAACTATGGACCCTTCCTGTCGGTATGCTTTACGATGTAACTATGGACCCTTCCTGTCGGTATGCTTTACGATGTAACTATGGACCCTTCCTGTCGGTATGCTTTACGATGTAACTATGGACCCTTCCTGTCGGTATGCTTTACGATGTAACTATGGACCCTTCCTGTCGGTATGCTTTACGATGTAACTATGGACCCTTCCTGTCGGTATGCTTTACGATGTAACTATGGACCCTTCCTGTCGGTATGCTTTACGATGTAACTATGGACCCTTCCTGTCGGTATGCTTTACGATGTAACTATGGACCCTTCCTGTCGGTATGCTTTACGATGTAACTATGGACCCTTCCTGTCGGTATGCTTTACGATGTAACTATGGACCCTTCCTGTCGGTATGCTTTACGATGTAACTATGGACCCTTCCTGTCGGTATGCTTTACGATGTAACTATGGACCCTTCCTGTCGGTATGCTTTACGATGTAACTATGGACCCTTCCTGTCGGTATGCTTTACGATGTAACTATGGACCCTTCCTGTCGGTATGCTTTACGATGTAACTATGGACCCTTCCTGTCGGTATGCTTTACGATGTAACTATGGACCCTTCCTGTCGGTATGCTTTACGATGTAACTATGGACCCTTCCTGTCGGTATGCTTTACGATGTAACAATGGACCCTTCCTGTCGGTATGCTTTACGATGTAACTATGGACCCTTCCTGTCGGTATGCTTTACGATGTAACTATGGACCCTTCCTGTCGGTATGCTTTACGATGTAACTATGGACCCTTCCTGTCGGTATGCTTTACGATGTAACTATGGACCCTTCCTGTCGGTATGCTTTACGATGTAACTATGGACCCTTCCTGTCGGTATGCTTTACGATGTAACTATGGACCCTTTCTATCAGTATGCTTCTATATGTAACTATGGACCCTTCCTGTCGGTATGCTTTACGATGTAACTATGGACCCTTTCTATCAGTATGCTTCTATATGTAACTATGGACCCTTCCTGTCGGTATGCTTTACGATGTAACTATGGACCCTTCCTTGTCGGTATGCTTCACGATGTAACAATCAACTCTTCCTGTCGGTATGCTTCTCAATGTAACTATGGACCCTTTTCGTCGGTATGCTTTACGATGTAAACCCATCCTGTCCGTATGCTTAAAAGGTGCCAATGATGTAGCATATACTTCATGAAACTACAAAGATAATGTCTTTTAGAAAAATTGATTCACCAAAGCTGATAGTCTTTCCTATTAATTAATTAGCTTCCTAGATAATCTCTGTATTTTCACACAAAAATTTGTAGGAAGTTGTCTTGTAAAGTTCTGTATGGTTTTGCCACACAGTGCAATGTATATTTCCTATTTGATATTTGCGAAGTACCCGAAGACAGGTTACTTAGAAACTTAACCTGAGCGAAGAAGTACTTTTATATGTGTACATTATTATAAGAATATATGGTTAGGAAATATACATTGCACTGTGTGAGAAGACTTGAAATCCCCTTACTAAGCACTCCTAACACTTGCTTCAACCTGTTTTCCTGAGGTTCATCGGGATCTTGTTCGATGATTTCATATTGGTTAACAAGTATCACCTGTCATGAGAGGACTTGGAATCCCCTTACTAAAGCACTCCTAACACTCGCTTCAACCTGTTTTGTCCACTGAGGTTTATCGGGTGTATGTTGGTTTTTTATGTAGTTGGGATTACTTTTTTTCTCATGAGGCCCATGGTTGGTTTCTTGTTTCCGGAGGGTATTGATATTCAATCATCTGCAATGGCTTCTTTGTTGTCGTTTTTAGTACGTTGGGTCTTAGGATATGTGTATATTTTTGTTCTGTTTTAAATTTCTGTGTATTAGATATTGAAAGCCATCGATGTTGTTCAATGTTTTCCTATCAGTTAACAAGTATCACCTGTCATGAGAGGACCTGTAATCCACTTACTAGAGCACTCATGGCGCTTGCTTCATCTGGTTCATCCGATGTGTGTTGGTTTTTTTATGTAATCGGGATTACTTTCTTTCTCAGCAGGCCCATGGTTCGTTTCTTGTTTCCGGAGGGTATTGATATTCAATCATCTGCAATGGATTTTTTGTTGTCTTATGTTTTGCACTTCCATACTATCTTTGCAAGTGCCACCTCACTTTCAATGAGATGAATCTCTTTACTGAAACAAAGAGATTGGTGGCTGCTTGTTTGTAGGCATGTGTGATAATATTTAATCATCTACGTAGCTGCTGTGTTTTTTTTGGTTTTTGCTAAATTTATTGGTCACTAACTTTATGTCATTTTGCTTGATTGTGATCCTTTACTTGGAGTTATGTCATTTGGCATGATTGTCATCCTTTATTTGGAGGATTATACTAACTTTTTCATTATGCGCATGGTTGGTTTCTTGTTTGAGGAGGGTATTGATATTCAATTATCTAAAATGGCTTCTTTGTTGTCTTATGTTCTTTGCCACTCCCATAAAATGCAATCTTTTTACTGAAACAAAGAGATTGGTGGTTTCTTGCTTGGAGGCATGGGGATAGTATTCAATCATCTGCACGTGGCTGCTATGTTCTATTGTGTTTTTTGCCAAATCTTTTGGTCATTATCTTTATGTCAGTTGCATGATTGTGATCCTTTACTTGGAGTTATGTCATTTGGCATGTTGTGTCCTTTACTTGGAGTTATGTCAGTTGGCATGATTGTGATCCTTTGCTTGGAGGATTGTTTACATTTTCTCATTTGGCGCATGGTTGGTTTCTTGTTTGAGGAGGGTATTGATATTCAATTATCTAAAATGGCTTCTTTGTTGTCTTATGTTCTTTGCCACTCCCATAAAATGCAATCTTTTTACTGAAACAAAGAGATTGGTGGTTTCTTGCTTGGAGGTATGGGTGATAATATTCAATCATCTGCACGTGGCTGCTGTGTTTCTTGTGGTTTTGCCAAATCTTATTGGTCATTATCTTTATGTCAGTTGGCATGATTGTGATCCTTTACTTGGAGTTATGTCATTTTGCTTGATTGTGATCCTTTACTTGAGTTATGTCATTTTGCTTGATTGTGATCCTTTACTTGGAGTTATGTCATTTTGCTTGATTGTGATCCTTTACTTGAGTTATGTCATTTTGCTTGATTGTGATCCTTTACTTGGAGTTATGTCATTTGGCATGATTGTGATCCTTTACTTGGAGGGTTTATGTCATTTGGCATGATTGTGATCCTTTATTTGGAGGATTATGTCATTTTGCTTGATTGTGATCCTTTACTTGGAGTTATGTCATTTGGCATGATTGTGATCCTTTATTTGGAGGATTATGTCATTTTGCTTGATTGTGATCCTTTACTTGGAGTCATGTCAGTTGACATGATTGTGATCCTTTGCTTGGAGGATTACTTACTTTTTCATTAGGCCCATGGTTGGTTTCTTGTTTCCGGAGGGTATTGATTTTCAATCATCTGCAATGGCTTCTTTGTTGTCTTGTATTTTTGGCATTCTCATACTATCTTTGCAAGTGCCACCTCACCTTCAATGAGATGCAATCTCTTTACCGAAACAAAGAGATTGGTGGCTGCTTGCTTGGAGGTATGGGTGATAATATTCAATCATCTGCACGTGGCTGCTGTGTTTTTTTGTGGTTTTTGCAAAATTTACTGGTCATTATTTTTATGTCAGTTGCATGATTGTGATCCTTTGTCAACTTATTTAGGTCTTTGCAGTTATGTTTCTTAGGTAACAAATGATTCCCTTCTTATTTTATTTTTTTTGTTTACCCTTGGAAATGAAATAATTCTGGTTAGCCAATCTGTTTAACACTCACATACTCCTTTACAAGTGTCACTTCCTTCGCCAAGATTTAGGTCCCTTTACTTGAACACCTCATCTCGATCCCGTTGTAACCTGTTTTGTTTTTTGAGGTTCATCAGGTGTATAGAAGTTGTTGATGTAATAGGGGTTGATTTCTCGGTATAGGACTTTCATTTGTGACTTACATGGGTTTATTTTGGGTTGTTGGCAGTCGCATGCTTATATTCAATCATCTGCACATGGTTGTTTTTTACCTTTTCGCTTTTGGCGTTTCTTAAAATATTTTAGCAGGTTATTTTGTTTCAACTAGTTTTCCAATTGTTTATCTTGTTTAAAATTGCATCCCCCTAGTGTATGTGTAATATAATAATGAAATTTGGCATGTATTGACTAATCTTTTGCTGGTTGTACTGAGAGTCCCTGCTAACAATGATCATGTACCAACATTAGGTCTGCGTAAATGTAAATGATGCAGTCCTATTGCTAGGCTAAAGACCCTTAATTTTTCAAACTTGTAAAACAACTTATAAGTGAAGATTTTTCATTGAATCATTGGTAATTGGTATCACTAACTTAAGCGAAATACTTGTAGTAGTATACATTAGCCTTGTTAAAGGAAGTTGCCAAACATATTAGTTGGCATGTTTCTGATATAGAGAAGAGTCAGTGAGTATGCATACTTACATATTGGTTGATCATAACAAATATTCATATTTAAGACGAGTCGATAAATGTGCACTTATGCACATATTTATTATGTCAATAGCTATTCTGTTAAACATTGCTCTATTATAATGGTATGAAAATTCTTGACTTAACATCTACTAATAATAACTGGTTTATCTTATTTTTTTAGATATAGTATATAACTGTTGCTTTCGTTATTGTTTAATGTTTTGTCATTTACAATTGGGTCTTGCTTTTGTTTGTTTTAAGCTTAAAATGGAATATGATTTTGAAAGCCATATGGTTCAACGCTTTCATACTGTTTATTAACTATCACCTCACTTTAGAGGACACAAAATCCCCTTACTAGAATACTACAACACCCTCTTCAACCTGTTTTGTCCATTGAGGTTATTCGGATCTATGTTGGGTCTTTTATGTAGCAGGGATTACTTTAAAGTTCAGGCTCATGGTTAGTGTTTGTTCGGGCATATGGGTATAAGAGTATTGATATTCAATCATCTGCAGTGGCTTTTTGTTCTCCTATGCTGTTTGCCACTCCCATGCTATCACATAAGTGGAACCTCACCTTCGATGACTTGCAATCTCTTTACCGGAACACCTCAATGCATGTTTCAACCTGTTTTGTCCTTTGAGGGTCACTGGGTGTATGAAGTAGGTTATTAGGATGTTGATGTAACAGGGATTGCATTTCTTGATATGGGTCTCTAAATTGTGGCTTAAAGTCAGCTTCACTATGCCCTGTTGGTGGCTGCCTGCTTGGAGGTATGTGTGATAATATCCCATCCTACATGGCAGCTTTGTTCTTTAGTGATTTTTACCTACTTGTTTAGGTCTTTTCAGATTAGTTTTAATTTTGGTAACGAATGACTGTGTTCTTTGTTTCATTTTTTTGACATTTGCAAATGGAATTGTTTTGATAAGCTACTTAGTTAAACGCTCAATGATCATTGACCAGTGTCACCTCCCTTACGAGGACTTGAGTCCATTTAGTTGAACATCTCAACACCCTTTTTAACATGTTTTGTCCGTTGAGGTTTGTCGGGTGGATAGAAATTGTTGATGTAACTGGAATAGGCATATCGGTATTTCTTTCGTGACTTGCATGGCTTCAGTAGTGGTGGTAGACTGGTAGCTTGCTTGGAGTTGTGGGTTCTGATTTTCAATCTTCTGCACATGATTGTTTTGTTCTTTTATGGTTATTTTTGGTGGCTAGGTTTTGAGTTTATGAATTTTCTCTTTTTTGTTGGTTGTTGCTCAATTTCATTGTCTCATGTTATTATGAATTTGGTTATTTAAGTTAATATTTTATAAATATGAGTATTTAAAGTTCCGTCTAGTCATTTAGTTTGATTCATTTTTTATAAGAAAATTGGCGTGTATAAAAGTTAATTAAAATCAGTAATGTGGTCTCATCTGTCTAGTAATTGCATTGTCATCCAGTATGGTAATTGCATTTTTAAGGAATATCAATTTAACCAGTTTATTGTATTTACTGTATTTAACATGTCTATGTTGGATAAAAACAATAAAAGTATTCTTTAACTATCGTTTTTGATGACTATATATACCGACTAACATAGAATGCTCTTATATAATAGCCTTGTACCTGCACAAAGTGATGGGTTTCTCGGTTTTGTTTCTGTTCCAGTCATTTATGGGTGTTATCATATGTGGTATCCAGTGATTTCCGATGGTTTTGTGAGGTCTCTGATAATCGCTTGAATCGACTGGTTGCAACTTGCAAGTGTGGTTGGAAAATAGATGGTCACAAAGTGATCTAAGCTATTGTTCTATTTGTTTGTATCATATGATTAAAAAGTGATTGTTAGATTTTAAGACATTATGTTAAAAAGTGAATTGGACATGGAATCTGGTGTGGCAGGAAACCAGGTTGGAATCTGGTGGTGGCTGCAAACCCGGATTGAGCATGGAATCTGGTGGTGGCTGTAAATCAGGATTTGACATGGACTCTGGCGGGACTGGAATTGTAATATTGGCTCCAGTGGTGCTGGCAGAAAGTGATGCTGAAGGTATGAGTACCGGAAATTGTCTTCATCCGCTAAATGGTATAATTAGTCCAGTTGTATCTGGTGGAGTTGGTCAGTTGGTTATATGCTGGGACTAATATCCATTGGAGGATTGAGCATTTGATCTAAATTCATCATTGAAATTCTGGTTTCTTTTCGTATGACATTGTCTTGGCTGTACTAGAGGCTGACATTGTAAAGAATCCAGCCATAAAAGAATAGGTGTTGAAGCTGTGGTGGCAGCCACCGCACATTCAAACTCACTGCTACTTGTCAAGTTAACAGAACACCACACTATCACATGTTTAATATCTGAGAACGGCCGCTTTACCTTAAACTCGCCTTTTCCATCTGTGCTCACTTTCTCCCAGAATCTTGGTTTCCAGTCACTTGACTGAATCCCGTCACCACCACATTCAACCGCTACAAACTCCCCTAAATTAAAAAAATCAATAAGTAAAAAGCCCAAGACACTACTGAACATCATATCCTACCAGCACTTTGGCATGGATTTATGAGTACACAATACTACCTCAAATGAAGGGAATAGACTCGAATAACTCTTGATTGAGTAGACAGTACCAACAAGTGCGGACTGTCTAGCATTGGATACATGATATAATGTTGGACATATGATCATTGTTATATTTATACAAACGCATGACCACATTCTTGAAAAAAACATCCTCCTATGCATTAGAATTGTAAAACAAGACGTTTTTTAATGGGAAACTCATGAAACCTAGTTATCATCAATAATACAAACTAGAAACGGCAAAAATAATTTGATGAAAATATAGTTCTTACTGATTTGGTGCAACTCGACCTCTAGTCAAGTGTGTTGATCTAGAGACACTTAGATGAAGCTATAAAAAATCGAACGAGTATATCAGTATTTTAATATGTATTTTAAAATGCAGATAATACTAAATTATGCAACATGAATCTTGATTTATAAAAAAAATTTAACTTGAACGAGTATATCAGTATTTTAGGATGTATATAAAAACCCAAATGTACCGAGTACAGTGTGTAGGAGTTCTCTAACGTGTGCACACTGAATCTTGAGGCTAAGATGCAATTCAATCTAGTTCTTCAGGTAAGCTTCACTATATAAATCTTTTTTCAATAATTTGCTTTTTTCATTTTATTTTTTAGTTCAATTGATAAGCTGCCACCAACATATACAGATACTACTATTGAAACTATTATGTAGTTGGGTTAATTTGGCCTATGAGTTTGCGAATTTAACCGATTATGAAAAGAAAAACATCACTATGATTATTTTCGGTTTGTTATCTATCATAAACACAAAAACTATGATTTATTTAGTTTTTCTCCATTCTTATTCTTTGTTTCACCAAACAAGTGAATTGAAATCCATTCTTTAAATGCATTCACATACAAATCATTTCCATTCTATACGATTTACTCGCACCAAACACGCTATAAGCTTGTCAATGATCACACTTCTTTAGTTTCAGTTCACCCTAGACAATAAAACGAAGGATCATCCACCGATGACCATATGACAAAAATAAATAGAAAAATAAGGAAAACCAAATATGTTTAATTCAAGAAAATGGAAATGCCATGATTCCATAAAAGGGTTTATATATATAGCAGATTAATAATAGCTAGACCTAGATGGGAACTATCCTCAAACCCAAAATAGAAGAATTGATGTGGAGAAGTATTAGCATGCACATAAAAAGCAGAGTGATCCTGGTAGAAAGGAATACTGACCAGCCCGTTAAAATCTACCAACAAAGAGAACTCGACATGGCCCTTAATAAAGAATGATATTGGAGGTTAATTTTTGAGTACAAGTTTTACATTTTGTTAGACATAGGTGCACTAACCATTCACAAGAATGGAGAAAAACTAAATGAATCACAGTTTTTTTGTTCATGGTCGATAACAAACTGAAATAATCATAGTGATGATTTCCCCATGACCGGTTAAATCCTCGTAATAGGCTAAATTAGCGCAACTACACGTAATAGTTTCAATAGTAGCATCTGTATATATTAGTATCAAATGAAGTAAAAAAGAAAATTGAAAAAAAATATTATTGAAGAAATATTTATGAAGTGAAATTTACATATGATATATAATGGATTGCATGATCGACCATTAAAGAAAAAAAAAAAACTAAACTTTAATGAGGGGTAGGCTTTTAAAAAGGATGATTGATGTAGAGCAAGATCACGGAACTACCATTGTTTCAAAGAAAAGTTGTAAACTTTTTTGAAATGTGATAAAATGTACAAAATTACGTGCTAAAACCTTTTATACCCACTCCTTTTTCCATTTAGACAATAATGAAAAGTGAGAAATACTTATAAATTTCCATTCACCGTCTTTCTCTACTTATTTTAGAGAAAAACGGTGAATGGAAATTTACATATTTCTCACTTTTCATTATTGTCTAAATGGATAAAAGGAGTATAAAAAGTTTAAGCACGTGATTTGCACATTTTATCACATCTCAAAAAAGTTTTCAACTTTGTCTGAAACAATGGCGGTCTTGGTCGTGCTCTACATCAATCATCCCTTTTAAAAGCCGAACCCTCATTAAAGATTAGTTTATTTTTTTCTTTAATGTCTGATCATGCAATTCATTATATATCAGGTGAGGTAAATTTCATTACATAAAACTTTTTCCAATAATTTGTTTTTTCATTTTCTTTTTTACTTCAATTGATAAGCTGCCGCTAAGACTAGGAGGAGCAAGGCGTTTTCATACCTCGGGACGCCACAAAACGCCTCTAGAACGCCATCCACACCGCCATGGGTGGTGTTCTCGTTCAAAAAAAAAAAACTCTTCCAGTCGGATATCCGACGGGCTTGGAAATGTAGTTTCAATAAAACTTATCCGTTGATTTTGTTTATATGTGTATGTGGGGTATGTGTTTTGTATCTATATGTATATGTGTGTGTGTGAGTTTTTGTGTTTTGAGGACCTGAAAGAAAAAAAATGAAAATGAAAAAAAATATTATTGAAGAAATATTTATGAAGTGAAATTTACATATGATATATAATGGATTGCATGATCGACCATTAAAGAAAAAAAAAAACTAAATAACTAACCATTCACAAGAATGGAGAAAAACTAAATGAATCACAGTTTTTTTGTTCATGGTCGATAACAAACTGAAATAATCATAGTGATGATTTCCCCATGACCGGTTAAATCCTCGTAATAGGCTAAATTAGCGCAACTACACGTAATAGTTTCAATAGTAGCATCTGTATATATTAGTATCAAATGAAGTAAAAAAGAAAATTGAAAAAAAATATTATTGAAGAAATATTTATGAAGTGAAATTTACATATGATATATAATGGATTGCATGATCGACCATTAAAGAAAAAAAAAAACTAAAAAAAAAAAAAGAAAAGAAAATAAAAAAATAACAAACAAAAAAAAAAAAAAATAAAAAAAAAAAAAAAAAAAAAAAAAAACTAAAAAACTAAAATGAAAGCTTCCATAGGAGTCCTTAGTTCAAGAATTAGAAGGGGACACTCCTATACCGCATGACACAAAAAGTTATCTATCATAAACAAAAAGTGTGATTTATTAAAATAAATTTGTGAATTATTTAGTTTTTCCCCATTCTTATTTTTTGTTTCTACCAAACAATTGAATTGAAATCTTTTCTTTAAATGTATTCACATATAAATCATTTCCATTGTCTACGATTCACTCGTACCAAACACGTTATAAGCTTGTCAATGATCACACTTCTTTTGTTGCAATTCTCCTTCGAAAATAAAACGAAGGATAGTCCACCAATGACCATTACGATGGAATTTGGCCTAAAACCATATATCTTAATTACAAATCTTACAAATCATAAAAGTTTTAATATGACAAAAATAAATAATAAAATTAAGGAAAACCAAATATGTGTAATTCCATAAAATTGAAATGCCATGATTCCATGAAAGGGTATATATACAGTAGATTAATAATAGTTAGACCTAGATGAGAACTATCCTCCAACCCAAAATAGAAGAATCGATTTGGAGGAGTATTGCATGAACACAAAAAGTTATCTATCATAAACAAAAAGTGTGATTTATTAAAATAAATTTGTGAATTATTTAGTTTTTCCCCATTCTTATTTTTTGTTTCTACCAAACAATTGAATTGAAATCTTTTCTTTAAATGTATTCACATATAAATCATTTCCATTGTCTACGATTCACTCGTACCAAACACGTTATAAGCTTGTCAATGATCACACTTCTTTTGTTGCAATTCTCCTTCGAAAATAAAACGAAGGATAGTCCACCAATGACCATTACGATGGAATTTGGCCTAAAACCATATATCTTAATTACAAATCTTACAAATCATAAAAGTTTTAATATGACAAAAATAAATAATAAAATTAAGGAAAACCAAATATGTGTAATTCCATAAAATTGAAATGCCATGATTCCATGAAAGGGTATATATACAGTAGATTAATAATAGTTAGACCTAGATGAGAACTATCCTCCAACCCAAAATAGAAGAATCGATTTGGAGGAGTATTGGCATGAACACAAAAAGGAGAGTGATCCTAGTAGAAAGAAATGATGTGCAAATGAAGCTAGCTCAACTGGCAGATGCATCCCTGGTTTTTCCCATAGGTCTTGGGTTCGACTCTTAGGAGTGACAAGTCTGTGGGTTTTTCCCCTGAATCACCTGTAACGGCTTATGGTCTACATCTCGTAGTCTAGAGTACGTGCAGGGTTTCACCATTATACGGTGAGGTGTTCCCTGATGTCGAATACCGACTAACTGTTAAAAAAGAAGAAGAAAGAAATGCTGACCCACCCATTAAAATCTACCAACAAAAAGAATTCGGCCCAACCCAGCCCGTTATAAAGAATGTCATTGGAGGCTAATCTTTGAGCACAAGTTTTACATTTTGTTAGACATATGCGCACTAACCATTTAAAGAATAACATGTAGTAAGAAAACAAATCAAACTAAAAGGAATAAGAAGTTTCATTGGAAAACAATCCAGCACAAAGATTCATTCAATCTAAACTTTGCTTACAAGTATAAATAGGAATTATTTTATTGAATTTACTATACTACTCTACATAAAACGTATGCATCTGAGCATTTATTGTAACATAATAATGTTACAACTTGACGTGTTTAATTCTGTTCTATTAATTTTGGTAACAGTTACTTGACAATTTCATTAGGTTACAAATGTGCCTTGCTTTTATCCTCCTGTTGCTCATCATCCGGAACACTAGTTGCAGAACAATACCAGTATCGGATTGCAGGTACGCGATCCATTGCTTTCGTTTATTGCCTTCCTTATACAAATAGTTTGTATCATAATGGGAACATAATGGATTTGAAGAAGAGACATTTATTGATATCGCAATTTTGCCCAGTTTTTTTGCACGGGTCAAATTCATTTATGCGTTATGTATATATATGTACTTTTGAGAATTTTTGTCACTTATCATACCATGTGATATATATAACTACAATATATCTACATTATTAGCAAATTAATATAGGTTAGTTATAACCAAATCAACCTACTTATAGATGAGTTGAAACTCACTTGTTTCATTTGACCCTAATAGATATTGTCTAATCCAAATCAACAATATTTTTATCTATAAATGACTTGAAATCTACACATTTTGCTCCTGTTTGCAAAAAGTGGTAGACTCCCCTTCAATTTTCACATAAAAATGTTTAAGAAGCCGTTTTTTTTTATCAATTTAAAACAAGTTTACATCAGTAACAAGTTCTCCATCTGGCCAGCTTTGTGTAAATCGTGCTTCATAAATAATCTTTTGTTGATGTTATCCTATGAGTTTATATACAATGATCATGAAGAAAGTAACCGTATCAAAAGACATTAGCTTTCCGGCCTCCTCTAATGTCGTGAAGGGATTTGGAAGCTTGAAGAGTTGTGTTCTGATATACGGGCCAACTAAAATGTCCATACGACTGCTAATCACAGCTCTTATGTTATAGCCGTTTGCTTGCACCTGCAAATAGACCTCCTTTCAACAATCGTTTTACAGGCATCATCTTTTGTTTGTATTTATAAATTATCCACTTTTCATCTCCCGTTTATTAATCTTTTTGATGTTGTTTTTCAGGATATGATGCGGTTATTTGGTGAAGATGGACATAAGACAACTTTAATGTTTGTTATACGTGATCAAACGAAGGTAAGTCTTATCTCTTACAAGTTACACCTCATTTTTGGGGTAGCATAATCTGATGTGGACTTGATTTATAATTTTATTGTTATTTAGACACCTCTTGATCAACTCGAGTCTGATTTGAAGGAAGATATCAAGAAGGTATCTTCATTTTTCATTATACATATATAATATATGTATAGAGTTAGTGTACGTGAATTTATCTTGCCATCTTAAACGTTATCCTAACCAAACTAATTATGAATGATAATATGCTATTTGGTGTATATATGGGATTATGTTCGTGAGCCAGATGCTTACAAACTCACCCCACTAAGTGAGTTTTATGATATAAGAACCTAGATTAATCAATTCTATTGTATATTTTAATCATTTAATCAAACATCATATCATGCCTATGAATCATATAACAACTTTTTGTTAGAGTGAGCAGTTCAAGTTGATGCTCTCTCTCGCTATGAAGAGAGCAAATAAAATTTTAAAGAGCATGTTTGCATGAGATTCTTATAAATTTTTCACATATTATCATTAGACTCCAATTTCCATGTACATTTGCTTATGGATGGGTCAGTCTCGGTTGTTTAAATTGTTTACATTAAAATGTTTGGATTACTATTGTAATAATATGGTACGTGTATCACCACACAATGGTTATTTGTATATGATTTTTGAAATTGGCAAAAAGTGTTTGCGCCATCTCTACCACTTTCCATACGATCATGTCCTTACCACATTCAGGATTAGGATAGAGTTCAATCGGACCTTATAAAAGCATATCGATGTTGGTTCTTACATATTTACTTTTTGTTCGTCTTTGAAGGTGGTCAATTTGAGGCAAAAGTTCATCCAGTTCAAATCTACTATTCCTACTTCCAGTATTTTCTTCTATGCACAATGTATTTGGAATACTATTACGGACAAGGTAATGGTTCTAGATCCTTCCAATCTAGAAATCACACGTCATGGCACTACACTAAAAACTCAAAAATGACACACTTTGTTTTATTACTAACAATGCCCTATTAAAAGTTTGCAATTTATAGGATCGAAGAAAGCAACTTGAACAACCAATAAAACTGTCATCTAACATTAAAAAGTATAGTGAAGATGGAGTTAAACACGGACAAGGTTGAGTTGATAAGGGAATCCAATTTTGGTGGTCTTTCATCAATCACTAACGACAGGGAGTTATCCATGCTTGTTATAGCCTTGTGTCGATGTTATAATCCAACGGACTAGAGTTTTAAACTAAACGAAAATACAACTTTTTATTTTTGTGGTAAGGAGATTGTGAAGGCGGTTGGCATGCATGACATCGGTGATAACATCATCACTTTTGACAAGAATTACGAATTAGTACATAAGCCTTTAAAACCTGCTTCATATCTAGAAGACCTAATTAAGAAGGTTGGGTGTCATCTGAATTCTAAAAAAGGAATACCTGCTTCAATATTGAAGAGTTTTTTGAAAGTCATGCATATAGAAAATGATGATTAGAAGAAGCTTTTTAGACAAGTAATGATCTTCTTTTTTCTTGAGCAAGTGATCCTTCCTTCACACAACCCCAATACGGTTCGCACTTCAAACTGGCGGTGGGTCCATAATCTTCAAATGTGCGAAGAGGTAAACTGGCCCGAAGATAGCGACCCACCTGCATGAAGGCTTGAGCGATGCCAAAGTGTGGCTGGATGGAGGTGCTAGGACTTAACATGATTTCTCAGGTTGTGCCCCTGCTTTAGAGGTATGTCTATAATGTTTTGGGTGTAGTTTTATTATTATTATTATTATTATTTATTTCTCTTGTTTACATTGATCTCTTAGCATTGACTTTTTCTTAATAGTGTGTTAGATCATCATACTCAAACAGATAGCTAAACTGCGTCTGTCTACATCGGGTACAGACACTCCTATAATCCAAAAATATAACTCTTCAAGGACATATGAGAAGAAGTTTGTGGATATCATAAGTAAACTAACTCCCCGTGATGTAAGTAATCAGGTGGTACACACTTTTATTTATTTATTTTGAGTAAGTCCATTTAGTTATCATTTTTCCTTCTTTTTTTTTCCCCAAGATTGAAAGGTGCGACTATTGTCTTGCCCCCGAGTAGCAGCCATTTGGACTTAGATGGTGCTCTAGAGGACAACTTTAAGAAAATGGTTGATGTAACGATGGTTCCTCGAGGACAACAATAGCGAAGGGGCTGATCACAGGGGTGGCTGTTCCTCATGGTTTGTGGTTTTTTTTGCTTTTATTATATAATTCTTTTATAAAAAATGTTTTTTAATGATGAATTATTAGATTTGTAATATAGTGATCAAGTATTTGATCTTGTAAATGGTGAGTTCACATCTCGGTAACTTATTGTCGGGTCATTATTCAAATGGAACGGTTTTTTATATTGTTGTTGGTCTATTATTTGTATAAACAATTTTAACATCTGATATTTATTAAAAATGTTAATAAAAATAACAGACCAACAACAATACAATAAAAACCGTTCCATTTGAATTATGGCCAAATAATAAGTATAAGCTACTTAGATGGGAACTCACCATTTAAAATATCAAATACTTGATCACTATATTACAAAACTAAGAATTCATCAATAAACAAACATTTTTATAAAAAATAATAATAATAGAAGCAAAAAGTACTAATCACGAGGAACAACCACACCTGTTTCAGCGCCTTTGCTGTTGTTGTCCCATGGAAGAACCGTCATTACATCAGCCACCTCCCTAAAATTGTCCAGTAGAGCACTATCCGAGTCCAAATGGCTGCCACTCAGGAAGGACCATAGTCGCACCTTTCAATTTGGGGAAAAAAGATAACTAAACGGCCTTACTCATAATAAATAAATAAAAGTGTGTATCTCCTGATTACTTACATCATCGGGAGTCATTTTACTTACGATATCCGCAAACTAATTCTCATATTTCCTTGAAGAGTTATATTTTTGGATTAAAGGAATGTCTGTACCCGATAGATACAACCGCAACTTAGCTATCCGTTCGAATATAATGGCCAAACACAATATTTAGAAAACTTCAATGTTAAGAGATTAATGTAAAAAAGAGAAATAAATAATAGAAAAAATTGCACCCAAAACATCATAGACGTACCTCTAAAGGAGGAGCACAACTTGAGAAATCATTTTGATTCATAATACCTCCATCCATCCACACTTCGACATCGTTCATGTAACATCCGTGAGATTTAACCCTTTGACTTTATGTGTAATCTGACTAACGATCTTAATTAATGAGATAATTGAGATAATTGGGATTATTTTGGGATGAAATGAATGAGTTTATGCTTGACGGGTCGGGTGTATGACTTAATGTACGATTCAATGTAAGACGACATGTGAATTAACTAGAAAAAGAGAAAACGGGTCGACCCATGGGCTAAACCCACGACCCATCAGCCACCCTTCACCCTTCTCCTCCTCTCATTTCACCAACCTTCCTTCTTTCCCTCCTATCTCCCTTTCTCTCATTCACTTAGTGAATTCATGGATCACAAGTCTCTCATCTCTTTCTCCCTCTTTCTCTCAAATTACACCTGCATAAATTGGAGTCATTAAATCAAATTCAATACAAGATTATGATCATCTTCATCATATCAAGGCTTAGAGTTTTAAGTTCAAGATTTCTACCCATTTAGCTCAAATTCGGGTTTGAACACAAGAAGAAGATTTTGGTAAGTCAAACTTATCCCATATTCACTAACTTATGTTTATTTACCTATTTCTAGTTGAACCCAAGTCATTTCGGGTCACAAATCGGATTAAAACTGAAAATAGGGTTTATGTAGGGTTTAATAAATTAAAACCTAATTTTGATCTTGAAATCTATGTTTGAAGTGAATTTATGAAGTGGGTTAAGTCCAAACATGTTTGTATATGTGTATTTATGCTTGAAAATGGGTTAGAATGGTACCTTGGTCGATCTAGGATGTCAAAATGGGTTTTGGGTGAACATAGAATCGTGTTTGGGCTGGAAATTGTGCAGAGCTGCTGCACTTCGCGCCGTGAATGGGGAGACTCGCGCCGCGAGCCTTGTGTTCCAAAAAAATGTTTTCATTCAGGGCTTTGGGTCGCGTCGCGAAGCCATGGGCTCGCGCCGCGAGCCTTGTGTTCCAAAAAAATGTTTTCATTCAGGGCTTTGGGTCGCGTCGCGAAGCCATGGGCTCGCGCCGCGAAGGTCTAGCTGAGTCACGTCGCGAATTTTGTGTAACAACATAACAGTTTTTCAAACGCCTATAACTTTTGATCCGTAAGCCCAATTGAGTCATATGACCTATCGTTGGAATCGTGAGAAAGTCTATTTTCTTGTAATAACATTCATTTTGTATGAAACTTCCCCCATTTCTAAAAATGTCGAGTCAAAGTATCTTGTTTCTTACTCGGTAAGGTTGTAGAAGCGTTTATGAGTTTGTGACTTGACTTAAACTTGCTGAACCAACTTGTTTAAGATTGTAGAGTTGACATTTATGGTATTATGATGTACATTGATAGGTTGTGGACGCGTGGAGCCCAATACTCGCTTATAATCTTATATTAACAATACTATATTCTTTTGCCGAACAAGGTGAGTTCCGTAGCTCCCTACTCATTTGAGATTCGGGCTGAAAAGTGTAAACATACGTGCTTTATTGTTTGAGTGATTGGTTGATTTGCTTGATTTACCATCCGTCTTATTGTTTGAGTGATTGGTTGATTTGCTTGATTTACCATCCGTCTTATTGTTTGATTTGTTTGTTAACAAATTAATAGATATAATGACACGCTTGATTGATTCATGTATGATTGTGTTAAAGGTTGATTAGTTTAGGATAGTAGTGCATACATTGTAACATCCCAAACTTTTTAATTAACGGTTGACTTGAGTCGTTAAGTCAACGTAAAGTGTTCGTTAAGTTTAGGGTGGATTAACGCTTATATGTAGTTAAAGTGTTTTATGTGTGAGACTTGAATGTCTTATTAATTGATGTAGAAATGTGTTTAAAGAAGAAGTTATGTGCCTTTTAGAGGTGTTCAAAGTGTTAATCAAGTTGTATATAGTCCATAGAGGTGTTTTGGGCTAATAATATGACTTTACGAAGTTTAGGGACCAGTTTTGACATGGTGTGAAAGTCAAAAACGGGATTAGGGTCAATAGGGGAGTCATTAGTTTATCAAATCAGATCTAATAACTTTTCTCCCAAGCCCTAGCCACCCTTTGATCCCCTATCAAATTCCTAAGCCGAAAATCCTTCAAAACGTGTGATTCAAGTGAAGTTTGATCAAGATCTTTCATCCTTGCTTTCATCTACAGGTAATATAGACGATTTCCCTTTGATTTGTGATCATAAGAGTCGATCATATGGATCTTACTTCTGGTCTCTAGGGTTGAGATTGATTTGATTATGTTTCATTGTCGATTATTGGGGTTTTCGGGTAATTTAATGTATTGTAATTGTATCCTCTTGTTCCTGGAACAAGTGATCATGTGAAATCATTATATGAGTCATATTTTGGGTGTATATGAGGTTCATAGGTCGTGGTGGTTGCTATGGTCATCTGATGGTCGAAAATTGCTTGCAAAACTAAGGGTTTACTAGATCTGAAAAATTAGTAGTATTGCAAAAATCATATCTCTTTCAATTAGAAGGGTTATAAGATGAATCTTATGATATGAAGTATAATGTAGTGTATGTTATGATATGAAGTATAATGTAGTGTATGTTATGATATGAAGTATAATGTAGTGTATGTTATGATATGAAGTATAATGTAGTGTATGTTATGATATGAAGTATAATGTAGTGTATGTTATGATATGAAGTATAATGTAGTGTATGTTATGATATGAAGTATAATGTAGTGTATGTTATGATATGAAGTATAATGTAGTGTATGTTATGATATGAAGTATAATGTAGTGTATGTTATGATATGAAGTATAATGTAGTGTATGTTATGATATGAAGTATAATGTAGTGTATGTTATGATATGAAGTATAATGTAGTGTATGTTATGATATGAAGTATAATGTAGTGTATGTTATGATATGAAGTATAATGTAGTGTATGTTATGATATGAAGTATAATGTAGTGTATGTTATGATATGAAGTATAATGTAGTGTATGTTATGATATGAAGTATAATGTAGTGTATGTTATGATATGAAGTATAATGTAGTGTATGTTATGATATGAAGTATAATGTAGTGTATGTTATGATATGAAGTATAATGTAGTGTATGTTATGATATGAAGTATAATGTAGTGTATGTTATGATATGAAGTATAATGTAGTGTATGTTATGATATGAAGTATAATGTAGTGTATGTTATGATATGAAGTATAATGTAGTGTATGTTATGATATGAAGTATAATGTAGTGTATGTTATGATATGAAGTATAATGTAGTGTATGTTATGATATGAAGTATAATGTAGTGTATGTTATGATATGAAGTATAATGTAGTGTATGTTATGATATGAAGTATAATGTAGTGTATGTTATGATATGAAGTATAATGTAGTGTATGTTATGATATGAAGTATAATGTAGTGTATGTTATGATATGAAGTATAATGTAGTGTATGTTATGATATGAAGTATAATGTAGTGTATGTTATGATATGAAGTATAATGTAGTGTATGTTATGATATGAAGTATAATGTAGTGTATGTTATGATATGAAGTATAATGTAGTGTATGTTATGATATGAAGTATAATGTAGTGTATGTTATGATATGAAGTATAATGTAGTGTATGTTATGATATGAAGTATAATGTAGTGTATGTTATGATATGAAGTATAATGTAGTGTATGTTATGATATGAAGTATAATGTAGTGTATGTTATGATATGAAGTATAATGTAGTGTATGTTATGATATGAAGTATAATGTAGTGTATGTTATGATATGAAGTATAATGTAGTGTATGTTATGATATGAAGTATAATGTAGTGTATGTTATGATATGAAGTATAATGTAGTGTATGTTATGATATGAAGTATAATGTAGTGTATGTTATGATATGAAGTATAATGTAGTGTATGTTATGATATGAAGTATAATGTAGTGTATGTTATGATATGAAGTATAATGTAGTGTATGTTATGATATGAAGTATAATGTAGTGTATGTTATGATATGAAGTATAATGTAGTGTATGTTATGATATGAAGTATAATGTAGTGTATGTTATGATATGAAGTATAATGTAGTGTATGTTATGATATGAAGTATAATGTAGTGTATGTTATGATATGAAGTATAATGTAGTGTATGTTATGATATGAAGTATAATGTAGTGTATGTTATGATATGAAGTATAATGTAGTGTATGTTATGATATGAAGTATAATGTAGTGTATGTTATGAAGTGATATGCAGTAGCTTGTGATGCTTTGAGATGTAGTATATGTTGTTGATTGTTGATATGTGCATGATTGTATGGCTTGCTCATCTAGTTCACTAGACTTATTAAGTTTCCATGACACGTGCACGTTTAAGGGCCCAAAACGCAAAAGCAGTAAACGTAGTAAATGTTTAGGTAATGCAGTCACCTAAACTAAATAATGCAGGATCGAGCTCGTTAAACTTTGATGCAGGAAAGTGTTAAGCTTAACCCGTACTTGCCCTAGCCCGGCTAAGTGCGTTGACGTAGGTTGCTTGGGTGGCTCCTTGCAACATGGTCATTGAGATGCAGTTGAGTAATACGAGGGGTCTGACCCGCCCTCATTTGTCTTGTGCATACGGATTACTCGGGGATTGGCTTGCCATTCCTTAACGACGTTTGATGTTCAACTGAATGGTTGTCATCTAGTCGGGTGTAACTTATGTTACACATTGATGCAGTTAAAATGTAGTAAAGCAGTTAAAACGTAGTAATGCAGTTAAAATGTAGTTACGCAGTTAAAAGTAGTAATGCAGTTATGTGGTTATATGTGTGTAATGCAGAATGAAGGATAAACACATTTAGGGTGTTTCATCCTATTATGTAGTTTTGATGATGTGATATGCTTGATGTGTGTTGTGCCTTAATGACGTTGATTAAATCCACAATGTTTGAAATAGATAAATGTTTTATAACTTGAGTGTTATCTTACTTAGCTAATTCGTTAGCTAACACTTGTCTTTTGAAATGTGTTGCTCCCTCAGGTTTAGCGTAGCTGAGGTAGTTGATGAAGAAGAGCGAGGAATTGGTAGATAGCTTGCTGATGACCTTAGCTACCCATAGTTGTTGCACATTTTTAGACTCTTGCTTATGTTTTGGCATTTATGTAGTTTGCATGTTATGTAGTCGGTTGTTTTGTGTTGGGAAGCCGACGGGTTTCTATTTAAACTTGTTTTGACGATATGACCGAGTAACACCAATGATTAAAGAAACCAAACAGATTTTAATTGGTTTGGACTTTCAAAGTTTACTTCCTCTTTGTTATAACGCCGTTAGGCGAAAATTTTTGGAAACCCGTATTTTTAAATGAAGGGTGTTACAAGTTGGTATCAGAGAAATGGTTTAAGTGAACCAATGACTATAAGTGTGCCATAGGAATTGGACTTAAACCGATAGACGATAAGTTAGGCTTAAGTAGGTATGCTTAGCTTTGAGATGAAATGCCTTAGGACGGGTTTGGGATGAGTGAGAGTGTAGGAATAAGGCTATATGATGATTGTTTATTGATATGTGAATATGTGTTTTAGCCTTTATTCTTCCGTTTCTCGCTTCTCTGTCGCTAAGTTGTGCTATTGCTACGATAGACGGTCCTCGAGGTGATCTTCTATTCCTCTAACTGAATTTGATAAACTTGTGCTTTATATTATGTGAGAAGTTGTTGAGATGGACAAAGGTTGGAGGATTAGGTGAGATGGTGTTCCATCAATGTTGCCTAGCCCATGGGGTTAGTGACAAGGACCGCAAAGGATATGAGATGTTGTATGTGTGCTGAAAATCATGTGAATTGGAATTGATGGGAAAAGAGGCGATACACAAATGTGGTAACGAACATGCATGTGAAAGGATACAATTACAATTATGGTCCGGAACATAATTGTAAATGTATCACGACATGTGTGTGTTTGTGAGACTGTGTCTGTGTTGATCTGACTGAAGAGAAGATGGGAAAGATGGAATCACTGGTTGGTGGCATAATTAACCATGTGAAGAGTAGACATGTATCTATGGATTAAAGAATGATGAAGCTGAAGCAAGTAAAGAAGATAACGTTATGGATGATTGAACCTTTTAACCATGAAGCTCTTCCATTCGATGAACACCATGTTATGATGTGAGGTTACCTTCGAGCTGCGAAGTCTTAAAGTTGTGCTTGGGTGTAAGGAAGACGCTTAGATTTTGTTTGAAATTATCTTTCCTGGTCATAGATGGTATGCGGCGCATATTCTGAGTTTTTAAGTTTATGCGGGGCATGTGCAAATGCATGAAAGTTACTGTTCAGAAATGCTCGAGTTATGAGGCGCATGCACCATCCATGCGGTGCATATTTTGGTCTGTTTTGGATTTACGACTCGCTCAGTTTAGATTTCGTTACGGGATGATATATGACGATTGGAACGAGTATTCACAGCTGGAGATTCTTCCTTATATTGCATGAATGTGTGGTGAACTAACACGTGAACCTTTTTAGCAGTTCTATCGCTTACTGCCTTCGCCGGTGTGACGTGAAGGTGTTGTTGATATCCTATATTTGTACAAGATTTTATGTTTGGCCGCTTCTCAAAGATAATGATTTTTTTTCCCTTATGAAAAGTTAAGAGGTTGGATGACGGAGTTAACTATGGATCCTTAAATCACAAGAAGTAGAAGTTTTCAGGAGCATTCGGTTCCGAATTGATCATGTTTCTCGCCTATGTGATTTACTCATGTAAGGCAAAGGTTGTGTATTTCTAAAGTCGAGGTCATTCGTAGTTTTGAGATGTTCTATTAATGTTCTCAGTTTCATTGCGATTGTGAGGTCAAACCTTCTGTTGATGTGTGACGAGTGCTACTTTTATTCAAAGACACCTTTCGTTTTGTTCTCACTTATAGGAAGAAGTTAATGTTTTTGATTGTGGGATGTATTTCTTTCTATAAGATGGGTTTACGATTGGTACTACCATATGATGAAGTTGATGATGAAAGTCCTGTTTAAGTTAATTATACGCTCATTATGACTCTATTGAGTTTCTTGAAGTCCTGCATGTTAACGAATGGTCCTTACCATGTCGTGAACTTAAGGGATAAAGTTTAAAGTTTCTCTAGACCGTTCAGTCATTACATTCAGTGATGACATTATTATCTATTCTAAGTATGACGAAGAACATCATGTTGTGTAAGGAACGTTACTACGATTTTCTATAAGTAGAGGCCTAATTTTAAATTCGCCCAAAGTGAGTAAAAGTTAAAGTAGAAGCTGACGCGTAGAATTGAAAGGAACAAGGTTCCATTTAATGTTTAATTCCATGACTATAAGGTTAGGGTAAACAATTGTCTACAATGAGCCAGTCCAAGGTGATGTTTCTAGAGACGAAGATGTTGGTATTATGTGGGAAATCGTGCTAGATGTAATGCTAGTGCGTAAAATGTGGGAAATCGTGCTAGATGTAATGCTAGTGCGTAAAATGTGGGAAATCGTGCTAGATGTAATGCTAGTGCGTAAAATGTGGGAAATCGTGCTAGATGTAAAGCTAGTGCGTAATATGTAAGTTGATAGCGTAAAGAGGGAAATCGTGCTAGATGTAATGCTAGTGCGTAAAATGTGGGAAATCGTGCTAGATGTAATGCTAGTGCGTAAAATGTGGGAAATCGTGCTAGATGTAATGCTAGTGCGTAAAATGTGGGAAATCGTGCTAGATGTAATGCTAGTGCGTAAAATGTGGGAAATCGTGCTAGATGTAATGCTAGTGCGTAAAATGTGGGAAATCGTGCTAGATGTAATGCTAGTGCGTAAAATGTGGGAAATCGTGCTAGATGTAATGCTAGTGCGTAAAATGTGGGAAATCGTGCTAGATGTAATGCTAGTGCGTAAAATGTGGGAAATCGTGCTAGATGTAATGCTAGTGCGTAATATGTGGGAAATCGTGCTAGATGTAATGCTAGTGCGTAAAATGTGGGAAATCGTGCTAGATGTAATGCTAGTGCGTAAAATGTGGGAAATCGTGCTAGATGTAATGCTAGTGCGTAAAATGTGGGAAATCGTGCTAGATGTAATGCTAGTGCGTAAAATGTGGGAAATCGTGCTAGATGTAATGCTAGTGCGTAATATGTAGGGAAATCGTGCTAGATGTAATGCTAGTGCGTAAAATGTGGGAAATCGTGCTAGATGTAATGCTAGTGCGTAAAATGTGGGAAATCGTGCTAGATGTAATGCTAGTGCGTAAAATGTGGGAAATCGTGCTAGATGTAATGCTAGTGCGTAATATGTGGGAAATCGTGCTAGATGTAATGCTAGTGCGTAAAATGTGGGAAATCGTGCTAGATGTAATGCTAGTGCGTAAAATGTGGGAAATCGTGCTAGATGTAATGCTAGTGCGTAAAATGTGGGAAATCGTGCTAGATGTAATGCTAGTGCGTAAAATGTGGGAAATCGTGCTAGATGTAATGCTAGTGCGTAAAATGTGGGAAATCGTGCTAGATGTAATGCTAGTGCGTAAAATGTGGGAAATCGTGCTAGTGTAAAGCTAGTGCGTAATATGTAAGTTGATTAAAGACGTAAGATGTGGGATTACAATGTGACGTGAGATTTAAGCAAGATATGTTATGAAGTTACGTTTAAGTGGTAAGTCTATGTTGATGTGGTATAAGACATGGATTAAGATGTGAGTATACGATGATATGATGTATATGTTGATATGAAACCAATGTGGACCCGTGGAGAGATATGAGTATTGATGTTAAGGAGTGTTTGTAGTTGGCCTGGTTGAGATCCTTGGCCAAAAGTAAAAGAAGCTTCATATGAAGTATAATGTAGTGTATGTTATGATATGAAGTATAATGTAGTGTATGTTATGATATGAAGTATAATGTAGTGTATGTTATGATATGAAGTATAATGTAGTGTATGTTATGATATGAAGTATAATGTAGTGTATGTTATGATATGAAGTATAATGTAGTGTATGTTATGATATGAAGTATAATGTAGTGTATGTTATGATATGAAGTATAATGTAGTGTATGTTATGATATGAAGTATAATGTAGTGTATGTTATGATATGAAGTATAATGTAGTGTATGTTATGATATGAAGTATAATGTAGTGTATGTTATGATATGAAGTATAATGTAGTGTATGTTATGATATGAAGTATAATGTAGTGTATGTTATGATATGAAGTATAATGTAGTGTATGTTATGATATGAAGTATAATGTAGTGTATGTTATGATATGAAGTATAATGTAGTGTATGTTATGATATGAAGTATAATGTAGTGTATGTTATGATATGAAGTATAATGTAGTGTATGTTATGATATGAAGTATAATGTAGTGTATGTTATGATATGAAGTATAATGTAGTGTATGTTATGATATGAAGTATAATGTAGTGTATGTTATGATATGAAGTATAATGTAGTGTATGTTATGATATGAAGTATAATGTAGTGTATGTTATGATATGAAGTATAATGTAGTGTATGTTATGATATGAAGTATAATGTAGTGTATGTTATGATATGAAGTATAATGTAGTGTATGTTATGATATGAAGTATAATGTAGTGTATGTTATGATATGAAGTATAATGTAGTGTATGTTATGATATGAAGTATAATGTAGTGTATGTTATGATATGAAGTATAATGTAGTGTATGTTATGATATGAAGTATAATGTAGTGTATGTTATGATATGAAGTATAATGTAGTGTATGTTATGATATGAAGTATAATGTAGTGTATGTTATGATATGAAGTATAATGTAGTGTATGTTATGATATGAAGTATAATGTAGTGTATGTTATGATATGAAGTATAATGTAGTGTATGTTATGATATGAAGTATAATGTAGTGTATGTTATGATATGAAGTATAATGTAGTGTATGTTATGATATGAAGTATAATGTAGTGTATGTTATGATATGAAGTATAATGTAGTGTATGTTATGATATGAAGTATAATGTAGTGTATGTTATGATATGAAGTATAATGTAGTGTATGTTATGATATGAAGTATAATGTAGTGTATGTTATGATATGAAGTATAATGTAGTGTATGTTATGATATGAAGTATAATGTAGTGTATGTTATGATATGAAGTATAATGTAGTGTATGTTATGATATGAAGTATAATGTAGTGTATGTTATGATATGAAGTATAATGTAGTGTATGTTATGATATGAAGTATAATGTAGTGTATGTTATGATATGAAGTATAATGTAGTGTATGTTATGATATGAAGTATAATGTAGTGTATGTTATGATATGAAGTATAATGTAGTGTATGTTATGATATGAAGTATAATGTAGTGTATGTTATGATATGAAGTATAATGTAGTGTATGTTATGATATGAAGTATAATGTAGTGTATGTTATGATATGAAGTATAATGTAGTGTATGTTATGATATGAAGTATAATGTAGTGTATGTTATGATATGAAGTATAATGTAGTGTATGTTATGATATGAAGTATAATGTAGTGTATGTTATGATATGAAGTATAATGTAGTGTATGTTATGAAGTGATATGCAGTAGCTTGTGATGCTTTGAGATGTAGTATATGTTGTTGATTGTTGATATGTGCATGATTGTATGGCTTGCTCATCTAGTTCACTAGACTTGTTAAGTTGCCATGACACGTGCACGTTTAATGGCCCAAAACGCAAAAGCAGTAAACGCAGTAAATGTTTAGGTAATGCAGTCACCTAAACTAAATAATGCAGGATCGAACTCGTTAAACTTTGATGCAGGAAAGTGTTAATCTTAACCCGTATCATATGCATAGATGACTTGATAGTCATACATATCATATGCATCATGACATATTTATGCGTACAGTACATACCTTGATATAGACATCACTTGTGCTTATTCATTCACGCACTACTTATATGTTGTATCTTGATGTGATTGAGATCGTAACGCTTAAAGGCTACTCTTAAGTTATGTTTTGGCCTTTACTTATACTTGTTGTGATTTATGACAATGGTTCCTTGTGAACCATTCCTACGAACTCACCAACCTTGTGTTGACTATGCTTAGTACACTTTTCAGGTAATTAGGGTAATCCAGGACGTGACGTATGATTGATTGCCTGCTTTGAACCCGGGCTTTGGACTTATATGGATCAAGGATTCATTGGCCTACTTTTGATTGCTTAGGATTGATAGCCATCTTTTATGTTATTTTGTAAACCTCGATGGTTATTTGCTCTCTATGCATTTGTACTTGAATTATCTTGTTTATGGATTCACTGGATCCTTTGTTTGCATTTAGTTCATGTTCTACATTAATCCCACCTTGTGCTATATGATTTCCGTAATATTTCGAGCCTTGGCTTGGGGTGTTACAGAATGGTGGCCCATGCGTGGTCGTAGAGAATTAGGCGGTTTGACCTAGACTACGGCTTAAGTTAAAACTCTTCATATAGCATGCATGGTTAGGAATTTTATGTGCAACGTGAATTCTGTGAACCCTAGAAAGTGTACATTGTGAGTTCGTAGTTAAGACCACTAATGTGATGAATGTGGAAGGAGTACAATGTGGTTAATGTGTACATTGATCGAACTTGATTGTAGTTGATATGGTTTGTTGTTATTGATTGGTGTTAGTTTGATGATTTAGGGCAAAATGAAGTTATGGTATTAACTTAGTATAATATTGTGGCAACCCTAAAAGAGCCCGATCAACTATTTTATGGTTACCCAACATTATAACAAGTTAATGACATCATGGATTGCACATGCATGGCTTAAAGTATAATAAGGAACCGATATGCTTAATGGAAGTTGATTGGGTGGAGGGTTAGCCATTGGTACACCCTGTATACATACCCGGTCAATGACTAGAGAGCATATCGAATTCGGATTATACTTTGAATCATTTGTGTTAGTTGTTGATTGTATGATGTATTGAACATGAGTAATTGGACCGATGAATAACAAGTTTAGTGAACTTAGCATGATGATATGATAAGCAACAATCCCCTTATGATTCTAGCACTCTTGCCTTAGCATAATGGTATGAAATGAGTATGTTATATCGACATGAGAGCATTGACCACTTGTGTGACTAACATGTGAGCATTCTGAGATTAACCAACGGGTCAACGTGTTGATTATTTTATAGAAATGGTGAGACCAAGAAGAACCGGAACAAATTATAGGGCTAACTCGGAAGAACCTCAACCGGAAGCTCAACCGGTAGCTCAAAGAGGTCGTGGTAGAGGCCGTGGTGGTAGAGGTCGTGGTGGAGGCCGAGGTAGGGGCCGTGGTGAGGCCCCCGAGCCGAACTTAGCAGAGGTGATCACTCAAACGGTCACCAACATCATGCCAACTATAATTGCTCAGGTCACGGCATCTCTTGGAGGGAACAATGGGGCACAACCTAATGAGCCCCAAAATGCTGAAGTTCCGCAAAATGTGAATAACGGGGGTGCCCAACCTCACGTTGTAGTGGGGGATGGAGAGGAACCAGTGGAAGTTGATAACCATATTCCCATGTATAATCAACATGGAGTCTACCGTCAGGGGTGTCAATTCAAAGACTTCAAGAATTGTGGGGCACCGGAGTTTGATGGCTTGGGTAGTCCCGTGGATTGTATACGATGGTTTGAGAAGATTGAGGCGGTGATTGAGAGAAGTCACTGCACATATGATGATCGGGTTACTTATGCATCTGGTATGTTCAAGGAAGATGCTTTGAGCTGGTGGAACCAAGAGATAACCTTGGGTCGGACCTATAACTTGCCATGGGCCGATTTCAAGAGCTTGGTGACAGAGAAGTTCTGCCCGCCCTATGAACTACAAAATCTAACTATAGAGTTTGTCAATCTTAAAATGGACGGGGCCGATTACAAAGGCTATATCAGACGATTTCAAGACTTGACTACCCTCGTTCCTCATTTGGTGAGTCCCGAGCTCCGGGCCATTGATAAATTTGTTTTGGGCTTGACTCCACAAGTCCGCTCTCTTGTTAACTCGGTCATGCCTACTTCCTTGGCCGAGGCTATTAATCGAACCGGTAGTATAACCGAAGATTTGTTGAGGAGTGGTGTTTTGAGTAAAGCATCATCATCCAAAAGAAAGGAGGTGGCTGAGAGTAGTGGAGTGAAGAAGATGGGGAGATTTAACCCCAAGAATGCTAACCGAGGAAGAGTCATGGCGGCGGTGGAGCCGGTAAAGAAGGCGTATATGGGACCCCATCCTTTGTGTGGGAGATGTAACAAGCACCACCCCACCCACCTTCAATGCGGGGCGTGCTTCAAATGTAACCAACCTGGGCATATAGCCAAAGAGTGTAGAGCGCCGAGGGCGACCCCACAAAATGTAGCCCCTCTTCAAGCCGTCCCTCCTTATGGTAATCAACGAAGGGGTGAGTGTTTTGAATGTGGTAGTCCTAATCACTACCGCAACAATTGCCCTCGATGGGTGGGACAACATGTTCAAGTAGCCGTCCACCCCAACCAACTTCAATTTGCCGGGCCTAATCGGAATCAAGGACAACAAGGTCAACAAGTCCAACCCCGTGGCCGAGCCTTTGCGGCCAATGCCATTGAAGCCCGTGATGATCCCAACGTTGTTGCAGGTACATTCCTTCTTAATGGTCATTATGCAACGGTTCTATTTGACTCTGGAGCCGATTTTAGCCTTATTTCCTCTAACTTTGTTCCCTTGGTTGATGTAAACCCGTGTGCTCTAAATTATGTGCTTGACATAGAAATGGTTAATGGTGCTCTAACAAAACTTAGTCAAATACTTCGTGATTGTATTTTGACTCTAAACGACGTCGAGTTCTTTATCGACCTTATGCCTTTAGATATTGGGAGTTTTGATATTATTGTGGGTATGGATTGGATGTCGGCAGTAAATGCGGTCATAGATTGTGGTGAGGGAGTTGTTAAAATACCGTTGTCTAACGGTAAGATTCTTAGAGTTCAAGGTGAAACTTCCGATTCTTCAAATTCTAAAGTCTTTAGTGCTACCGTCTCAAGGGTAGAATTGAAGACCGTCCCTATCGTTCGTGAATTTCCCGATGTTTTTCCGGATGACTTACCAGGATTACCTCCAACTCGTGAGCTTGACTTCCGTATCAATCTTATTCCTGAAGCCGCACCCGTTGCTAAAGCGCCTTATAGGCTAGCTCTCACCGAAATGCAAGAACTAGAAACTCAACTCAAAGAACTCCAAGAAAAAGGTTTCATTCGTCCTAGCCACTCCCCCTGGGGTGCTCCTATCCTCTTTGTCAAGAAGAAAGACGGATCCTTTAGAATGTGTATCGATTACCGGGAGTTGAATAAGCTCACAGTGAAGAACCGATATCCTCTTCCTAGAATCGATGACCTTTTCGATCAACTTCAAGGCGCTAAATGCTTTTCCAAGATTGATCTCCGTTCGGGGTATCACCAACTCCGAGTACATGAAGATGATATTCCAAAAACGGCTTTTCGTACTAGGTATGGTCACTTTGAATTCACCGTTATGCCCTTCGGGTTGACTAATGCACCGGCAGTGTTCATGGACTTGATGAACCGGGTGTGTCGACCTTTCTTAGATAAGTTTGTCATTGTTTTTATTGATGACATACTAGTTTTCTCTAAATCAAAAGAAGAGCATGCCGAGCACTTGCGGGAAGTACTTGAATTGTTGAGAAAGGAGAAGTTATATGCTAAATTCTCCAAGTGTGAGTTTTGGCTAGAAAAGGTTCACTTTCTTGGTCACATGGTGAGCAAGGATGGTATTCATGTGGACCCTAGCAAGATTGAAGCAGTCAAGGATTGGAGAAGACCCGAGACGCCATCTGAGATCCGTCAATTCCTTGGATTGGCGGGTTATTATAGAAGATTCATTGAAAATTTCTCCCGTATTGCACAACCTCTTACCCTCTTGACTCAAAAAGAAAGAAAATTCGAATGGGGCGAAAGACAAGAAAATGCCTTCCAAACTCTTAAAGATATGTTGTGTGAAGCACCTATTCTAACTCTACCGGATGGAGTTGAAGACTTTGTAGTATATTGTGATGCTTCGGGACAAGGTTTGGGTTGTGTTCTTATGCAAAAGGGCAAGGTCATTGCTTATGCCTCTCGTCAATTGAAAGTGCATGAGAAAAACTACCCGACACATGATTTGGAATTAGGAGCAGTTGTATTTGCTTTGAAGTGTTGGAGACATTATCTCTATGGGCCAGAAATTGTAGTTGAAACCACAAAAGTGAACTCTCAAATCAAGGAGAGGTTACAGTTGGCCCATGAAAGACAGAAGAAGTATGCCGATGTGAGACGAAGACCGTTAGAGTTTGATGTGGGTGATTATGTACTTTTGAAAGTATCACCTTGGAAAGGCGTTGTCCGATTCGTGAAGCGAGGCAAACTCGGGCCAAGGTATATTGGTCCTTTCAAGATTCTTGAACGGATTGGAAAAGTAGCTTATCGATTAGAGCTACCACAAGAACTTAGTGGAGTACATGAAGATGATATTCCAAAAACGGCTTTTCGTACTAGGTATGGTCACTTTGAATTCACCGTTATGCCCTTCGGGTTGACTAATGCACCGGCAGTGTTCATGGACTTGATGAACCGGGTGTGTCGACCTTTCTTAGATAAGTTTGTCATTGTTTTTATTGATGACATACTAGTTTTCTCTAAATCAAAAGAAGAGCATGCCGAGCACTTGCGGGAAGTACTTGAATTGTTGAGAAAGGAGAAGTTATATGCTAAATTCTCCAAGTGTGAGTTTTGGCTAGAAAAGGTTCACTTTCTTGGTCACATGGTGAGCAAGGATGGTATTCATGTGGACCCTAGCAAGATTGAAGCAGTCAAGGATTGGAGAAGACCCGAGACGCCATCTGAGATCCGTCAATTCCTTGGATTGGCGGGTTATTATAGAAGATTCATTGAAAATTTCTCCCGTATTGCACAACCTCTTACCCTCTTGACTCAAAAAGAAAGAAAATTCGAATGGGGCGAAAGACAAGAAAATGCCTTCCAAACTCTTAAAGATATGTTGTGTGAAGCACCTATTCTAACTCTACCGGATGGAGTTGAAGACTTTGTAGTATATTGTGATGCTTCGGGACAAGGTTTGGGTTGTGTTCTTATGCAAAAGGGCAAGGTCATTGCTTATGCCTCTCGTCAATTGAAAGTGCATGAGAAAAACTACCCGACACATGATTTGGAATTAGGAGCAGTTGTATTTGCTTTGAAGTGTTGGAGACATTAAATCATTCAATACAAGATTATGATCATCTTCATCATATCAAGGCTTAGAGTTTTAAGTTCAAGATTTCTACCCATTTAGCTCAAATTCGGGTTTGAACACAAGAAGAAGATTTTGGTAAGTCAAACTTATCCCATATTCACTAACTTATGTTTATTTACCTATTTCTAGTTGAACCCAAGTCATTTCGGGTCACAAATCGGATTAAAACTGAAAATAGGGTTTATGTAGGGTTTAATAAATTAAAACCTAATTTTGATCTTGAAATCTATGTTTGAAGTGAATTTATGAAGTGGGTTAAGTCCAAACATGTTTGTATATGTGTATTTATGCTTGAAAATGGGTTAGAATGGTACCTTGGTCGATCTAGGATGTCAAAATGGGTTTTGGGTGAACATAGAATCGTGTTTGGGCTGGAAATTGTGCAGAGCTGCTGCACTTCGCGCCGCGAATGGGGAGACTCGCGCCGCGAGCCTTGTGTTCCAAAAAAATGTTTTCATTCAGGGCTTTGGGTCGCGTCGCGAAGCCATGGGCTCGCGCCGCGAAGGTCTAGCTGAGTCACGTCGCGAATTTTGTGTAACAACATAACAGTTTTTCAAACGCCTATAACTTTTGATCCGTAAGCCCAATTGAGTCATATGACCTATCGTTGGAATCGTGAGAAAGTATATTTTCTTGTAATAACATTCATTTTGTATGAAACTTCCCCCATTTCTAAAAATGTCGAGTCAAAGTATCTTGTTTCTTACTCGGTAAGGTTGTAGAAGCGTTTATGAGTTTGTGACTCGACTTAAACTTGCTGAACCAACTTGTTTAAGATTTTAGAGTTGACATTTATGGTATTATGATGTACATTGATAGGTTGTGGACGCGTGGAGCCCAATACTCGCTTATAATCTTATATTAACAATACTAGCTTCTTTTGCCGAACAAGGTGAGTTCTGTAGCTCCCTACTCATTTGAGATTCGGGCTGAAAAGTGTAAACATACGTGCTTTATTGTTTGAGTGATTGGTTGATTTGCTTGATTTACCATCCGTCTTATTGTTTGATTTGTTTGTTAACAAATTAATAGATATAATGACACGCTTGATTGATTCATGTATGATTGTGTTAAAGGTTGATTAGTTTAGGATAGTAGTGCATACATGGAAGTCGGTTATGCCTTCAAAGGGTTTTAGATGTGGTGGGAAGGCTGCGGGTGACCCTATACATAAGCATCTAGGACTCGTTGAAAGTAGAATCCTCCGAAGTGTATGTACGTATTGTTTAGGCTATTGATTGATTGTTTGATTGTTGTTGGAATTAGAGATATATGGAATGCGGTTGGTAGTCTGAATCGAGATTATGAACGCCACATTGGTCATTGTGATGACATGTGTGCACTAATACTTATACGTCTATGGTGCATGACGCACACATAGACACCCTGCTGTGCGAGACGTCCACAGATTCCGAGTATATAGACGTATATACATCGATGATTTTGAGATACCGCCTTGTTCATTGCGATGGCATGTGGGTATCGTTGCATAGATGACTTGATAGTCATACATATCATATGCATCATGACATATTTATGTGTACAGTACATACCTTGATATAGACATCACTTGTGCTTATTCATTCACGCACTACTTATATGTTGTATCTTGATGTGATTGAGATCGTAACGCTTAAAGGCTACTCTTAAGTTATGTTTTGGTCTTTACTTATACTTGTAGTGATCTATGACAATGGTTCCTTGTGAACCATTCCTACGAACTCACCAACCTTGTGTTGACTATGTTTAGTACACTTTTCAGGTAATCAGGGTAATCCAGGACGTGACGTGTGATTGATTGCCTGTTTTGAACCCGGGCTTTGGACTTATATGGATCAAGGATTCATTGGCCTACTTTTGATTGCTTAGGATTGATAGCCATCTTTTATGTTATTTTGTAAACCTCGATGGTTATTTGCTCTCTATGCATTTGTACTTGAATTATCTTGTTTATGGATTCACTGGATCCTTTGTTTGCATATTTAGTTCATGTTCTACATTAATCCCACCTTGTACTATATGATTTCCGTAATATTTCAAGCCTTGGCTTGGGGTGTTACAGTTCAAGCTTTTATGCAGGTGGGTCGCTATTTGTTTATGCCAGTTTACCTCTTCGCAGATTTGAAGATTATGGACCCACTCTCGGTTTGAAATGTGAACCATATTGGGCCGGGTTGTATGAAGGAAGAAGCACTTGCTTAAGAAGAAAGAAGCTCATTACCTATCCAAAAATCTTCTTCCGATCATTTTCTACAGGCATGACTTTCAGAAAACTCTTCAATATTGAAGCAGACATTCCTTTTTTAGAGTTTAGATTTCACCCAAACTTCTTAATTAGGTCTTCTAGATATGAAGTAGGTTTTAAAGGCTTATGTACTCATTTAGAATGCTTGTCAAAAGTGATGATGTTATCACCCATGTCATGCATGCTAACAGCATTGGCAAACTCCTTAGCACAAAACAAAAAGTTTTATTTTCATTTAGTTTAAAACTCTACTAGATTATAACATCGGCACAAGGCCATAACAAGCATTTGATGAAAGACCACCAAAAATAAAAGTCCCTCATCAACTCAACCTTGTCCGTGATTAACTCCATCTTCATTATTTTTTAATGTTGCAACAGACTTCGTAGTCGTATTTGTATTATTGTAGTCAAATTGTGATTACAAGTGGGAATATATATACAGAATAAAGTTACACTTTCGATCCCTAAACTATATGATATGTCTAATATTCCCCCGCAAACTAAGGCCGGGGAGCCAGCCGTAGTTTGGACCGAATAAGGAGGAATCATTGTGATGCTAGAGGCTTTGTAAACACATCTGCAATCTGATCTTCTGTTGGGATGAAGCGAACCGAGAGTTTGCCTTGTGCCACCTTTTCTCTGACAAAGTGAAAATCAACTTCCACGTGTTTAGTGTGAGCATGAAACACTGGATTGGCAGACAGATATGTGGCACCTAGATTATCACACCATAGAGTCGGAATAGTCTTCAAAGGAACACGAAGTTCATTTACCAAAGCTTGAAGCCAGGTCAATTCAGCTACTGTATCCGCAAGAGCCTTATACTCAGACTCGGTTGATGACCTCGAGACAGTGCGTTGTTTGCGGGCTGACCATGAGACAAGATTGGATCCCAAGTATATAGCATATCCCCCGGTGGATCAACGGTCATCTAGACACCCAGCCCAGTCTGCATCAGAATAAGCATGAATATCATTATGAGCTGCATCAGTGTACGCGTGAAGACGAGAATCAGAGTTAGATTGTAGACGTAACCCTAATGAAACAGTCCCTTGTAGATATCGGAGAATGCGTTTGACAGCAGACCAATGATTGTCTGTAGGAGAATGCATGAATTGACAGACTTTGTTGACTGCAAAAGTAATGTTCAGTCGAGTTAGAGTAACATATTGTAAGGCTCCCACAATTTTCCGATATCGAACATGATCATCATATGGTTTACTATCACCAAGAGCCAGATTTGCACTTGTCGTGATTGGTGAAGTAACTGGTTTGGAATGAGATAATCCGGCACGTTGAAGTAGCTCACTGATGTACTTCTTTTGAGACAGAATCAAAGCACCTGTATGATAGTGAACTTCCACACCTAAAAAGTAAGATAATACGACTTGTGTAGAAGACAAACATGGTCCGGTTTAGTGGGATCTACAAAACCAGGTGGTTGCTGTAAATAAACAGTTTCTCTCAAATCTCCATGTAAGAAGGCATTCTGAACATCTAGTTGGCGAAGAGGCCACTTTTGTGTAGTCGCCAAAGATAAAACAACCCGGATGGTGGTAGCTTTTACAATGGGGCTAAATGTCTCATGATAGTCAACACCTGGTTGTTGACTAAACCCTTTTGCAACCAAACGCGCTTTGTAGCGCTTAATAGCACCCGTCTGATCACGTTTTAGCTTATACACCCACTTACAATCAACAACATTAGCACCCGGAACACGAGGAACCAAAGACCAAGTGCCATTCCGCATCAAGGCGGAGTATTCTTCACGCATGGCATGTTGCCATTGTGGAAATTTGTTAGCAATAGTAAAGGTGGCTGGTTCAGTCTCAGAGTAATCAACAGGGGTATAAAAGGAAGAAGGGTCGAAAGGTATTGTCTTTTTCGGGTTTTGTCGAAGGTTGGAAGGGCGTTGACGATGTTGGGTTTGGTTCGTGGGATTTAGAGGCAAAGAATGGATAAGATCAGCCAGTGGTGTAGGTTGTTCGGTGTTGGATGGGAGATTACTGGTGCGTAATGGTTCAGTAGTGTTATCCGGAATGGTAGTAGAGGTAGTATGAGATGATTGGTTGATGTTTTGTGGTTGAAGGATAGGAGTCGGATAGGAAGAAACATACGGCTCGCAAGGCGGGGAGGGTGAGTCAACCGGGACAGGAGTGAACGGAAAGGAAGACTCATGGAACCGAACATGACGGGCAATGTAGATACGTTCAGTTGTGGGATCGAAGCATCAATAACCATGATGTGAAGTGCTATATCCAAGAAAGACACACGGGGTGGAACGAAAGTCCATCTTATGTTTGTTATATGGACGCAAATGAGGGTAACAACGACATCCAAATACGCGAAGAAAAGTGAGATCTGGCTTGTGTTTGAAGACATATTCAAAAGGTGAGGTGCCATTATTATGGCGAGAGGGCATCCGGTTTATAAGATAAACAACTGTCTTAAACGCAAAATGCCAAAAACGGTGAGGAACATGAGACTGGGCTAGAAGAGTAAGCCCAGTTTCGATAACGTGTCGATGTCGTCTTTCAACGGTACCATTTTGTTCACTCGTATGGGGACAGGATAGGCGATGAATGATGACGAGAGAGGAGAAGAATTGTGAGTCCCTTAATTAACGAGATGGTTAACCAATAGAAAGTGTAAAATACAACAAGTCTAATAATCACTAGAATTGGACTAGTATTACTTGTAAATAAAGATGCAAGATATATAAACAAAGTAATACAAGACTTAAAGCAATAAACAAATAAAGTGGACCATTATGTATGTTTCATGGGTATTTCATTTATTGATGTTTAAATAAAATACAAGGTTGTTGCGGAATCAAGATAACACAATTAAGTGAGTATCCTAACAACCTATGATTACAATATGATCTATGTTTGTCAAATAACTCTTTGGGATCGAGATACTTAAAGTTGTGAAGTATCCCTGTTTAAGATCGAGAGTATTTGGACAAGTTCACTTAAATGCAAAAGGAATGCTTAAAAGTATTTTTGTTCAAGGAATGACTTAGTATTTATAGGCAACAAATTCACCAGTGAATTTGTGCCGTACAAATATGGTTGGCATACATTTAATGATCCGACAAGAACATTAAATGTATTGGATAAGAATAAGGATAAAGTCACATCAAGTGCAAGTGTATCCTATTATCCAACCACCTTAACACACGTATACTTTTGTTAAAGAACAAGTGAATTGTTCTTTGGAAAGTGTGTTAAAGGCAAAAGTCAATCCTCGATATTAGTGTTCAGACTTGCAGGATCTAGAACACCAACAATCCTCCAGTGTGCAGATCTGGTAAGACTTTCCAGTGGACTCCGCCATTTGTAAGTCTTCTTCCTTCAGACTTCAGTCTTTGACTTCAGTCAGAATGTCTTCAGTAGAGTAGATCTGGACTGGGGTGAAGTCTTCAGTGAGCTAATCTGGAGAATGCTCCAGATTACCTGTACAAGTAAATGCTCACTAGTCTTCAATTATTTCTGGACAAATCTTCAGAGGGACTCCAGATTCCAAGTCTGGAGTAGGTCCAGTAGAATATGTTTTCTGGTCAGATCTTCAGTGAGGCTCCAGTAGTCGGGTCTGGAGCGAGACCAGCAAAACAAGTTTCCTTAACAAACCTAAATAAGGTTCCAGTAGTCCAGTCTGGAGCCAGTCCAGTAAGTCTGGACTAAATCTGGACCTAACAAAAATTGTGAAAGATTTCTAAACTCTCCTCCCCAATCAGTTTGAACAGTCTTGAGTTTGGTTTGGAATTGTCTTTCAGCCATGACAATAAAGCGTGTAAGTGTCGGAAAGACATCAGATTTTAACTTCAGAGGAAAGATCCACATAAAGCTAGAGAAATGATCGACACATAAAAGAAAATAATGGTGCCCATCAAAAGAAGCAATAGGTGCAGGTCCCCATACATCACAAAACACTAGATCAAGAATATGTGAACTTTTATAAGTAGAAGACGACAAATGTAACTTAGATGACTTGCCGATAGAACATGAATCACAATCAAAAGAAGAACATTTATTTAACAAAGGTAAATTGTATCTACTTAACATAGAATGCAAAAGTTGGGAATGCGGATGCCCGAGTCTTTGATGCCATGTTTGAGAAGAAGCAAGAACAGCAGAGAAAGCAACTTTTGGAATAGATCTTATTTGTGGTAGGCTGATAGAGTAAAGTACACCTTTACTTGGGCCCGTGAGGAGGGTAATGTGTGTGACTTTGTCCTTCACAGCAAAATAAGTGGAATGAAATTCAAAGTAAACATTGTTATCATGGCAAAACTTTTGTACAGATAGAAGATTACGCTTGATTTCAGGGACATGAAGAATATTAGTTAAGGAAAAAGTTTTATTTGGTGAGTAGAATTTAGAAGACCCAATACGAAGGATAGGTAAACCCTTACCGTTGCCAACATGAAGGGTGTCATTTCCATGGTATGGTTCAGAATTTTCACACCATGACATGTCCTGTGCAACATGGAAATTGGTTCCCGAGTCTGGAAGAAATGATGTCGAAGCTTGTGAGCGATAGTCTGCATAGTTAGCCATCGGTTGTGGACGTCTAAGGGTTGAGAAATCTCTGTTGGGACATTCTGATGGAATATGTCCAATACCATACCTATTACATGTGCCAAAAACAACATTCTGATTAGAAGCCCAAGGAAACTTATTATTGCGATTACCTCCAAGGTTGTGAATTCTGGTATTCGAAGAGGAATCGCCTTGGGTACGGTTATTGTATCCTCCACGTCCACGGTTATTGCCACGACCACGACCACGGATGCCATCCCCTTTATTAGTATAGAAGGCCTGAGCTAAACCTCCTGTTGGGGATTGAACATGTAGCCCGAATTGAGATAAAAGGTTGGACAGGGCCTGAAGTTGATCAGAAGAGGGTGCAACAGTGTTGCTGGTGGCAGAGGAGGCAGTAAAGGCTTGTGTGGGAGCAATGTCAGGCAATGGCTTATTTATCAGAAACTCGTAGTCGGAAAGTAAGCTACCAAGTTCAGAAAACATGACAGGGGGCTGCCGTTGAAATGTAGTGGATTTGAAGCCATTATATTCTTCACGGAGACCCGAGACAACGAGCATGACAATATCCTTATCTTTCATTGGCTCACCAATGTTGGCAAGAGCATCCGAGTACTCCTGGGCCCTAGTCAAATAGGCAGATGAAGTCTCGTCACCCTTCATTTGAATCTTCAACATTTGGGCTTTCAGTGTATATTCCCTAGAAGCCGTGTGGGGTGCATAGGCACGTTCAAGGGATAGCCAAAGTTTCACGAGAAGTAGTAGTGCCTTGAACATGAGAGAAGGATGCCTCTAATATGGTAGATATGATCAACATCCTGACATGTGCATCATTGGCGATCCATATCGGATAGTTAGGATTTGGTTGTGATGTCTTTGTTTTGTCTCCAGATGAAGAAGATGTCTCGGTTTCAACAGTTGGGGATGGACACAGAATAGTCCCATCAACATATCCATACAGGTTGTTTGTGATAAGAAATGGTTCAATCATTGTTTTCCAGAAACCATAGTTTGTAGGAGATAGAGTGAAGCCAAACTTGTGATAGTTGTGGCTTGTTTTCTCAGCAGAAGTGAAAAGGGCAATCAAAGCCATTTGTGAGATGTTATTGGCAGAATTAGGGTGGCAATTGTGGTGACAGATTTAGGGTTTAGTAATAGTGGTGGTAGTATAGTGGTGAGGGAGATGAAGAGTAAGAGGTGTCTGGTTGTATGGAGATGAAGGGATGTACCTGATAAGGAAGATGAAGTGGAAGAGACAAGGCTCTGATACCACAACAGACTTTGTAGTCGTATTTGTATTATTGTAGTCAAATTGTGATTACAAGTGGGAATATATATACAGAATAAAGTTACACTTTCGATCCCTAAACTATATGATATGTCTAATATGTTGGATGACAGTTTCATTAGTTGTTCAAGTTTCTGTCTTCGATCTTATGAATTTTAAAATTTTAATAAGCATTGTTTGTAATAAAGAAAGTGTGTCGTTTTTGAGTTTTAGTGTAGTGCCATGTGATTTCTAGATTAGAAAGATTTAGAACTTTGTTCGTAATAGTATTCCAAATTCGTTGTAAATAGAAGAAAAAACTTGAAGTAGAAAAAGTAGATTTGAAATGACGAACTTTTGGCTCAAACTGACGACCTTCAAAGACCACCAAAAAATAAATATATAATAACCAACATCAATATATGCTTCTATAAGGTCAGATTGAACTCAATCTTAATCCTGAATTTGGTACGGACATGATCATATGGATAGTGGTAGAGATGGCAAGATGTGCGGGTTAAGTTGGGTTGACCGGCAAACACTTTTTGTCTATTTCAAAAAACATATAAAAATAACCATAGTGTGGTGATACACGTACCATATTATTACAATAATAATCCAAACTTTTTACTGCAAACAATTTAAACAACCGAGATTGACCCATATATAAGCAAATGTACATGGAAATTGCAGTCTAGTAATAATGTGCAAAAAGCCCATAAGAATCTTTTGCAAACTTGCTCTTCAAATTTTTCTTTGCTCTTTTCTAGCTAGAGAGCGCATTAACTTGAACCTTCTCACTCAAATAATAAGTTATATGATTGATAGGCATGATATTATGTTTGATTAAATGGTTAAAAATACAATAATCTAGGTTCTTACATCATAAACTCACTTAATGGGGTAAGTTTGTAAGCTTTTGGCTTAGGAACAGAATCCTATATCTACACCAAATAACATATTATCATTCATATTTAGTTTGGTTAGGATAATTTTTAAGATAACAAGATAATTCTACGTACACCATCTATATAAATATATTATATAGGTATAATGAAAAATTAAGATACCTTTTTGATATCTTCCTTCAAATCAGACTTTAGTTGGTGTCTAAAAAATAAAAAAAATAAATCAAGTTCACACTAGATTATGCTATCACAACATAAGGTACAAGAGACAAGACTTACCTCGTTTGATCACGTATAACAAACATTAAAATTGTCTTATGTCCATCTTCACCAAATAACTGCAACATATTATAAAAAACAATAACATAGACTTACCTCGTGAATTATTGTCTGCATGTGATCAGATTTCAAACAAGTATGCTTTTCTCATTATAGTTTTCTACTCAAAAATTAATTACTAGACGAACTCCTGTAGACCAACTGTAACACCCCACACATCTAAATCCAAAATATGGAGTGTCATTTCGAACTTAAACAATAATACAAGTGTGCTAAACAGAATTTCTCTTAATATTTTTACAATTGTTGTAGCCTAAACGATCCTTGACCATAATCTTCAACAAATCCTTTATGCGCGGAAGCTAGCTAAAAGTCCATTGCTCTATCTTTCTTTAAAACCTGCCGCAGGGAAAGAAAAACTGCGGCTGAGCCAATTGCTCAGTGCGCGGATATAGAAATACATATAATAGACCAAGAAGTTTATATAACAAAAATCATTTAACTCATAAAAAGATTTAAAAGATGCTTTTAACGAACCAAAATATTAAAGAGACATTTTAACTAAATAATATTAATTCGAATCAAATATAGTCATGATATCATATCAAAATTTTTCGCATTATCAAAAGAACATATCAATATCCAACATTATCAAAAAGCCTACAAAGCTTCATATTTTCAAATCCAACATTATCAAAATACCTACATTTCAGAGTTCCATATTTTCATAGCCAACCGAGCTCCTACAACAAAAACGCATACATTTGCATATCGAATCCAATGGATCGATAAACAAATGCCAGACATATGTACAATGGACCTGCAGATCCAAGTGTACCCTACAAATGTGAAATGGTGTGTCGGGCACAACACAACCATCCACCCTACCAGAACAGAACCTACAAACTAGAGTCGACTCATACGCCTTCTAACAAAAATGGCCAATGCCATTATAACAGACAAAAGAAGACGCCGTAACCAATCACACTGTCACGGAAGTGTCACACCATTTGCCCCGAATGATGTGCCTGTAGTACCCCTACAGGTGGTTAGCTCGGGGTTTTCATATCAAATTTCCATATATCAAAACAAATTTATAATTAGCTTCTCCAAAATAATCTTATCGTATAATGTCTCAAAAGCTTTCTTATTTCAAATCAAATAATCCACATAGACAAAAAATTTAAAAATAACTCCTTCGTACATATATAACGAACATAGTTTAAAATAAGAATCCGTACTATTATATAACGAACATAGTTTAAAATAAGAATCCGTACACGAACAAGAGTCTAAGCTAGTAATGATCCATTGTTCACCAAAAACTTTATCACAATCTACATCGAGCAAACTAAATTCAGAATTTGAAAGATGCAACCCACTCGTTTCCTCCCATCCCAAGTCTCATTTGTATAAGCTTATCTAGACTAATTAGTAGGACCCTTAGGCTTAATTATCTAAACCATAAATCGATCAAATTATGTACGTAGACTATGTATTCTATTTTATTGTTCTGATTTAATCTTTTATCATATAGTATTTAAACTTCCCTTCGAAATCATATTTTTATTTTAACAAAATACAGTAATGCTGGTAACACTCTCCTATCATTGGTTATTAAAATAACTTAAAAGCATGAAATCGTTCATATATATGCGGCGCATCATCTTCTTAGTTTTAAAACATATTGATCGAAATTCCCTTTTTTGTTTTCTTGACTCTATATTACGTATTACTCATTACAAGACCCATCAACTATCAATTATGGCAACATATTAATACTTAACGGATATGAATCAGATTAACACACTAATACTAAATAAATGGCACAAGATATACCTTCGCGAACGGTCGATACAGATTCCGTAACAAACTCTAAGCGAACTAGAACGAGCTCTAAGATGATCAAGGACGAACTAGACTTTCAACACCTACGATAACCCGCACGCATTCTCTGAAATCCCGCATCCCCTCTACAACTCTCCGGGTTAGGTTAGTGATGCAATATGTCTTGCACTTAGGTTGGCTCAAAGAAGGGAAACCCAAACACAGATGAAGCAAACAAATATTTTCTATTATTAATCAACTGACTCGTGAAATAAAAAAGATCCAGAATATAAGGATTCTAGCTCCCAGGAAAATAGGAAAAACTAACAAACTCAACTAACTCAAAAATAAGGATAAACATAAATTCAAAATACTAGATAAAACCCAATATCCCCACAGCTGGTTATGTTTCTGGACCCGGGTCAGAATACCCGGTTTGACCCGACTCTGCTGCATCATTCTTCTCTTCATCGAAACGACTCGTCCTCGAGTCAAACGGGTCATCATCCTCTGGCACAAAGGGAGATAAATCATCAACATTGAATGTCGCAGAAACTTTGTAGTGGCCTGGTAAATCAATTTTGTATGCATTATCGTTGATACGTTGAAGCACATTAAAAGGACCATCAGCACGAGGTTGGAGTTTACCAAAACGACCTCCAGGGAATCGATCTTTACTCAAGTGGATCCCCACAAAGTCTCCTTCTTGATACACAACTCGTTTCCGATGCACATTAGCACGTCGTTGATAGACAATGTTGTTATTGACAATCTGCTCTCGAACTTGCTGATGCATCTTCCTGATCTGAGCTGATCGTTCCTCTCCTTCAGCACTAAAATGCTCTGTTACTGGTAGGGGAGTGAGGTCCAACGGTGTAAACGGGTTCCTTCCATAGACAATCAAAAATGGACTCATGCCAGTAGACCTGTGATTAGAGCGATTATAAGCAAATTCCGCTTGAGGCAGCACCATATCCCATTGCTTTGGATTCTTTCCACTGAGACTACGAAGCAGATTACCAAGGCTGCGATTTGTAACCTCTGTTTGTCCATCACTCTGCGGGTGATGAGCACTACTGAAATGGAGATGAGAGCCAGCCGCCTCCACAGAGTTCGCCAAAAGTGTCCAATAAATTTCACATCCCGATCTGAAGTTAAAGACTTGGGGACACCATGTAACCTCACAATTTCAGCAAAATAAAGGCGAGCAATTTGGCTGGCATCATATGTCTTAGAACAAGGAATGAAGTGAGCCATTTTAGAGAAGCGATCCACCACAACCATTATAGAATCTTTTTGCCGCTGTGTACGTGGCAGACCCACCACAAAGTCAAGACTAACGTCTTCCCATGGACCTTCTGGTACTGGAAGTGGAGTATAGATACCTGCATTTGAGTGGTGTGTTTTGGCTATGTGGCACACACGACATCTATCCACAATCCGGGCAACATCATGACTCATCTTAGGCCATAGAAACTTTTCTTGAACCAACTTTAGTGTTTTGTCCCTCCCAAAATGACCTACCAAACCGCCTTGGTGACACTCTAGTATGATCGCATCACGTAATGAACCTCTTGGAACACATAACTGACTTCCCCTAAATAAAAACCCATCGTGAAGTGCATAACCTTGAGTAGGCGCTGAGTGACATGCTGCCCATAATTCAGAATAATCAGGATCAGGTGGGTACAAACCCCGAAAAACCTCAAAGCCCTCTATCTGAATTTGTAGTGAGGTCATAAGGCTGCGTCGGCGGCTTAGTGCATCTGCCACAGTGTTGGTTGCTCCAGCTTTGTGCTTGATCACAAAAGAAAAATCTTGTAATAACTCGACCCACTTGGCATGACGGGGATTTAGTTTGTGTTGGCCATTAATGAAGCGTAAAGCCTGGTGGTCAGAGTACAAGATGAACTCCCCGGGTAGTAAATAATGACGCCAATACTCTAGACTTCGAACTATGGCATAAAATTCCTTATCATAAGTACTAAATCTCTGTTTGGCGTCACTGAGTTTTTCACTAAAAAAAAGCAATAGGACGATCCTCCTGCTTAAAACTCCGCCAATGCCGAATCCCAAAGCATCACACTCCACCTGAAAAGTTGCTTGAAAATTGGGCAGAGCTAAAACAGGAGCCTGAGTAACTCTTTTTTTAAGCTCTTCAAAGGCTGCATTTGCAGCTGTAGTCCACACGAACGTGTGACCTTTCAAGCAATCTGTCATACGAGCAACAATAGCACTGAAGTTCCTGATGAATCTACGGTAGAACGAGGCTAACCCATGAAAACTGCGGACTTCGTGAACGGATGTGGGTGTTGGCCAAGTGGTAATTGCTTCAATCTTTGATGAATCCATGCGTATTCCTTGCTTTGAAATGAGGTATCCCAGGAAAAGAACTTTTGGTGACAGAAAATGGCATTTTTTTGGGTTGGCATAAAGCTTCTGGTCACGCAAAACAGTAAAAACCTGGTGTAAATGCTGTAGATGTTGCTGCACGGTTGGACTAAACACAAGAATATCATTGAAATAAACGACAACACACTGCCCAATAAGATGCTTAAAGACATGGTTCATTAGCCTCATGAAGGTGCTTGGGGCATTCGAAAGGCCAAAAGGCATTACCATCCATTCATAAAGTCCATCTCGTGTTTTAAATGCGGTCTTCCACTCGTCGCCGGGTCGTAACCTGATTTGATGATACCCGCTCCTTAGATCAATTTTTGAGAAAACAGAGGACCCGTGCAACTGATCTAACAAATCTTCAAACCTGGGTATAGGGAAACGATATTTAATGGTGATTTTATTAACAACCCTACTGTCAATGCACATTCGGTAAGCACCCCCGGGTTTTGGGACAAGTAACGCCGGAACAGCACAGGGGCTCATGCTCTCCCTAATGAGGCCTTTTTCTAGCAATTCAGTGACTTGACGATGCAACTCTTCAAACTCCTTCGGGTTCATTCGATAAGCTGGTTTATTAGGAATAACAGCTCCCGGGACAAAATCAATACAATGCTGAATTTCTCGTATAAGAGGTAACCCAGCGGGTATATCTTCTGGAAAGATCTCCTTGAATTCATCAAGGAGCGGTTGTACTTTAGGTGGTGGTAGTTCAGCCCGAGTTGCATTTTGTTCAGCTATTATAAGGGAATAGATGAACGGGGGTTTTGTGTGTTGGGTGAAGTCGATGAAAGCTGACTTTGTTAAAACTACTGCTTCTGTCCTTGTTTCTCTGGTGTCAAGGGGAGCTAATATGATATTGACGCCATCTTTCTTGAACGAATATGTGTTTTTGAACCCGTCATGTTGCGCGCGTCTATCATACTGCCATGGCCGGCCCGATAATACATGACACGCGTCCATTGGAATAACCTCGCACCACACTTCATCCTTGTACCGATTTCCAATTGAAAACTGTACTAAACACCTATGATTAACCTTCACGACATTCCCTTTTTTCAACCAGGTTAGTTGATACGGGTCAGGATGTGGTTCCATTTTAAGACCAAGTTTTTCTACCATACTCGTTGCAACCATGTTTTCACAACTCCCTCCATCAATAATAATTGTACAAATCTTCCCTCTAGCTGTGCACTTTGTTCGAAAAATATTATTACGAAGCCATAGGGTGTCATCCACATGTGAGCCTGTGGTTGTGCTAAGGACTCGTTGGGTGACTAAAGCTACTCCTTTATCCGGGAAAATTATTTCATCATAACTGTTTTCTTCTGGTTCTTCTTCTCCATCAGTATCATAACAAGGTGTTATGTCTTCGGTAAGAGTGATAAGCTGCTTATTTGGGCATTCTCGGGCGAAATGACCCAAACCATGACATTTAAAACATTTAGTAATACGGGCTGGGGTATGAGAGGTTGGACCAGATGACCCACCTGTTGTCGCGGTTTTCAATGGGTCTGGTCGATTGGTTGTCACAGGTGTTGGGCTACGGTTGACATCAGCTTTGATTGGGCTAGATTTGGTCAGTGGGTTTTTGGATTTTGCATTTAATTGTTTCTCTACTTTCAACGCTAGTTGACACACATCATTAAAGCTCCAATATGACTGGAGTTGGACCATATCAGATATGTCGGAAACGAGTTGTTCTTCCTCTTCCTCAGCCCCACACCTCATTCTTAGCCTATCAAAATCTGCAATCAAATCTTCAACGGACGAAGTTCCGTGAGCTAAGTTATGGTATTCTAAAAAGGCATCTTGTCTATAGTTTACTGGTAAAAAATTTTCTCGTAACAACTTTCTCATCTTATCCCATGTTTCAACCTTTGACCGCCCTTCCTGAACCCTTTTCTTCTTTACATGATCCCACCACAATGAAGCATATTTACGTAATTTAATAGCAACAAGTTTAATCTTATACCTGTCAGGAATCTCTTTCAGGTCAAAGATCCGCTCCACGGTGCTAAGCCAATCAATGAATTCATCTGGTTGTGCCCTCCCATCGAATTCTAGAATTTCAAGTTTGACCCCCATATTACGCAGTGGGTCTGATGTGAATTGTTGTCGGCGATGACCACGACGACCAAATGGATTTTCATCCCCATTCTCGTCAACCCAGATGTCTGGGTCGGTTTCTGTAACCTCATACCGTTCCTCTTGTTGCAGTTCCAAGTCCCGGACCCTTTGCTGCAATCTTTCAATTTCAGCGATATCACGGGGATCCCTCCAATACTCCTCGTTGCCTCTGTCGGCGTTTCTACGTGGCGGTTGTCTAGGGATTTGACCCGGTCTCACCATTGATTCGACTGTGCTCTGATACCAAACTGATGCAATATGTCTTGCACTTAGGTTGGCTCAAAGAAGGGAAACCCAAACACAGATGAAGCAAACAAATATTTTCTATTATTAATCAACTGACTCGTGAAATAAAAAAGATCCAGAATATAAGGATTCTAGCTCCCAGGAAAATAGGAAAAACTAACAAACTCAACTAACTCAAAAATAAGGATAAACATAAATTCAAAATACTAGATAAAACCCAATATCCCCACAGCTGGTTATGTTTCTGGACCCGGGTCAGAATACCCGGTTTGACCCGACTCTGCTGCATCAGTTAGTTTCGTTTATGATGAATGAGTTGAATGACTCGGTTTTAATTATGGTAAAGAAGTTTATGTATGAGTTGTATATTGAAGTCGACGGAAAAATATATAGCCTCTACGTACTATCAACATGAGGAGTGATATATAGAATGGTGAGAGTTGTTCATAATGTGGAATTTGGTCCGATTAAACCTCTTATAAGTCGGCCGAATATTGCGATATAATTAGTTCAATTCTTTGATCATGATCACGTTTGAAATTCTTAATTTGTATTACTTCTCCTTTTTGTACTTATCTCCTAAAAGTTTAGTGCATTATCTAATGTTTAAACCTTATATCTTTAATTGCGAAACAAACAATTTAATTGGTCACCAAATTTCCTAAGCCAAGAGTTGGCCGATGATTGTGAGAGTTTTAGTTAGTCTTTTGATAAGTCTAGTTCAATATCAATTTATACATCTCGAATTGTTTTATATTTATCATCAAATTATTACTTCTTCTTTTTTTAACTCATTGCTTAAGTTACATTATCTTTTAATAAAATTTCAGGGTGTTATACCAACGGTTGAGGTTATTAATTAATTATCTTTAAATTGTTTAGGTATTGTATATTTAGTTACGAAAGCTACAATCATATTTATAGACCAGTGTGTATGCACAGTTATAGTAGATTTTAAGTGTTCTATATTAATCTTGAGTTCACAACAAAATTGTAATAACAAAACACAAATAAGAAACTAGGGATGACAATGGGGCAGGTTTTATCGGGATCTTAATCCCATCCCTATACCAATCCCCATCTTCATCAGGTAATAAAATTACATCCTCAAACCGTCTCATTCCAAGTCAACTTGAGAATTTTTCGGGATTGGGTATTGGATCCCCAGGGGATACGAGTATTTGTCATCCTTATAAGAGTATTACTTTGCTTCTTATAAAGATTGATATTGGAGGCTAATCTTTGACCACAACTTTGACATTTTAAAAAAAGGAAAAAGAACTGCCACTGCCGTCTTCTACGGGTTTTAAGTCCCCAATACCTCGACGGTGTATGGGAGGTTAAGATGTAGGCAGACCTTACCTCTACCAAGATAGAGACACTACTTTCAGGTTCTACCTAAATGGTAGAAAAGGACCTCCGACCTTTCGATGAGATGAGGATCTAAATCCGTTTGAACTCTAAGTTCGTTTGAACTCTAAATTCGTTTGAACTCTAAATTCGTTTGAACTCTAAATTCGTTTGAACTCTAAATTCGTTTGAACTCTAAATTCGTTTGAACTCTAAATTCGTTTGAACTCTAAATTCGTTTGAACTCTAAATTCGTTTGAACTCTAAATTCGTTTGAACTCTAAATTCGTTTGAACTCTAAATTCGTTTGAACTCTAACTTTGTTTGAACTCTAAATTCGTTTGAACTCTAAATTCGTTTGAACTCTAAATTCGTTTGAACTCTAAATTCGTTTGAACTCTAAATTCGTTTGAACTCTAAATTCGTTTGAACTCTAAATTCGTTTGAACTCTAAATTCGTTTGAACTCTAAATTCGTTTGAACTCTAAATTCGTTTGAACTCTAAATTCGTTTGAACTCTAAATTCGTTTGAACTCTAAATTCGTTTGAACTCTAAATTCGTTTGAACTCTAAATTCGTTTGAACTCTAAATTCGTTTGAACTCTAAATTCGTTTGAACTCTAAATTCGTTTGAACTCTAAATTCGTTTGAACTCTAAATTCGTTTGAACTCTAAATTCGTTTGAACTCTAAATTCGTTTGAACTCTAAATTCGTTTGAACTCTAAATTCGTTTGAACTCTAAATTCGTTTGAACTCTAAATTCGTTTGAACTCTAAATTCGTTTGAACTCTAAATTCGTTTGAACTCTAAATTCGTTTGAACTCTAAATTCGTTTGAACTCTAAATTCGTTTGAACTCTAAATTCGTTTGAACTCTAAATTCGTTTGAACTCTAAATTCGTTTGAACTCTAAAGTTCGTTTGAACTCTAAATTCGTTTGAACTCTAAATTCGTTTGAACTCTAAATTCGTTTGAACTCTAAATTCGTTTGAACTCTAAATTCGTTTGAACTCTAAATTCGTTTGAACTCTAAATTCGTTTGAACTCTAAATTCGTTTGAACTCTAAATTCGTTTGAACTCTAAATTCGTTTGAACTCTAAATTCGTTTGAACTCTAAATTCGTTTGAACTCTAAATTCGTTTGAACTCTAAATTCGTTTGAACTCTAAATTCGTTTGAGCTCTAAATTCGTTTGAACTCTAAATTCGTTTGAACTCTAAATTCGTTTGAACTCTAAATTCGTTTGAACTCTAAATTCGTTTGAACTCTAAATTCGTTTGAACTCTAAATTCGTTTGAACTCTAAATTCGTTTGAACTCTAAATTCGTTTGAACTCTAAATTCGTTTGAACTCTAAATTCGTTTGAACTCTAAATTCGTTTGAACTCTAAATTCGTTTGAACTCTAAATTCGTTTGAACTCTAAATTCGTTTGAACTCTAAATTCGTTTGAACTCTAAGTTCGTTTGAACTCTAAATTCGTTTGAACTCTAAATTCGTTTGAACTCTAAATTCGTTTGAACTCTAAATTCGTTTGAACTCTAAATTCGTTTGAACTCTAAATTCGTTTGAACTCTAAATTCGTTTGAACTCTAAATTCGTTTGAACTCTAAATTCGTTTGAACTCTAAATTCGTTTGAACTCTAAATTCGTTTGAACTCTAAATTCGTTTGAACTCTAAATTCGTTTGAACTCTAAATTCGTTTGAACTCTAAATTCGTTTGAACTCTAAATTCGTTTGAACTCTAAATTCGTTTGAGCTCTAAATTCGTTTGAACTCTAAAGTTCGTTTGAACTCTAAATTCGTTTGAACTCTAAATTCGTTTGAACTCTAAATTCGTTTGAACTCTAAATTCGTTTGAACTCTAAATTCGTTTGAACTCTAAAGTTCGTTTGAACTCTAAATTCGTTTGAACTCTAAATTCGTTTGAACTCTAAATTCGTTTGAACTCTAAATTCGTTTAAACTCTAAATTCGTTTGAACTCTAAATTCGTTTGAACTCTAAATTCGTTTGAACTCTAACTTTGTTTGAACTCTAAATTCGTTTGAACTCTAAATTCGTTTGAACTCTAAATTCGTTTGAATACCTAATTCGTCATCAGGTAATAAAATTACATCCTCAAACCGTCTCATTCCAAGTCAACTTGAGAATTTTTCGGGATTGGGTATTGGATCCCCAGGGGATACGAGTATTTGTCATCCTTATAAGAGTATTACTTTGCTTCTTATAAAGATTGATATTGGAGGCTAATCTTTGACCACAACTTTGACATTTTAAAAAAAGGAAAAAGAACTGTTCAGTGCCGTCTTCCGCGGGTTTTGAGCCCCAATACCTCGACGGTGTATGGTGGAAGTTAAGATGTAGGCAGACCTTACCTCTAACTAAGTAAAGAGCATGCTTCCATTTTCTACCTAAATGGTAGAAAAGGACCTCCGACCTTTCGATGAGATGAGGATCGAACTTCTGAACGGTGTTTACCATTTATCCAACTTTTGCATTTTGTTTGACATGTAAATGAGAAAACAAATCAAACTAAAAGGAATAAGAAGTTTTGATGGAAAACAATCCAAAATAAAGAAACACTCAAACTAAACATTAAACAAGTATAAGTAAGAATTGTTGAATTTACTATTTTACAAAAAAACCTAGTACTGTATTAGCATTCATGCATCTGAGCATTTATTGTAACATAATGTTACAACTTGACGTATATAATTTTTTTCCTATTACTGATAGTAACAGTTTCTTGACAATTTCATTAGGTCACAAACATCAGAATTCACGATGGATATCGACTAGGTATTTGGAACCACGTTAGTGTGACCGTCACTGATCATCTATCCTCCTGATATGATAATTGACGATAACTGAAATCCCTATGTCTAGTAAATATTCGATGGACGTATTTACTCTTAGAGACGTATTATAGGGTTTCCCATTAGGTGATTGGACTTCAGAGGACTGATGAGGTACGAATTAAACACCAGAGGGACTAAATGTGAAAATACTCTCCTTATATAAATAGAGAGTAATTAACCTAATTTTAGGTTAATCAACACATAATCACAGCCTCCCCTAAACATCAAATTCGTTCTCCTTCCTCTGTTGAATTCATCAAAACCGAATTCATCATTCCATCCTTATTCAATCATCTTATTTTGGGAACCCGAATCAATGGCATCAATGTTTAATGCCCTCACAGGTTCCTCAGGATCAACCGGTACGTGTTTATTACGAATTGAATCATGTTATATTCCAACATGTGGTATCAGAGACTGGTTAAATCGATTCCCCATTGATTTGATTCGTTTTCGTACCCTAATTCGCGAACTGAAGAATGCAGAAACTTAAGTTCGTACGCTTCTTACGAACTTAAAGTTCGTTTGAACTCTAAATTCGTTTGAACTCTAAATTCGTTTGAACTCTAAATTCGTTTGAACACTAAGTTCGTAAGACCACTCTAAGTTCGTAAGGCTTATTTGTGTACGAAACTTCTGCTCATCTTCGCATTTACTGTTTCACGAACTTAAACCTAACTTCGTAAAGCCATCTTCGTACAGCTATCTTCGTAAAGCTATTTTCGTATAGCCATCTTCGTACAGCTATTTTCGTAAAGTATCTTCGTACGAACTTAACTTTCATCTTACGAAGATACTATAACTTACGAACTTACCAGTTCTTACGAAGATACTATAACTTACGAACTTAAATTATAACTTACGAAGATACTATAACTTACGAACTTAATGTTCGTAAGCTATCTTCGTAAGTTACTTACGAAGATAGTTAACTACTTACGAAGTTACTTTTATTACGAAGTTAATCACTACTTACGAAGTTAATCCTTATTACAAACTTAACTATCTTCGTACCATGCTTATTTTTCATGGATTACTGATTAACTTAGTTGATTATCAAGTTCGTGCTTATGTTTTACCTTAAAGTTTAAATGGAAAAAAAAAATGACCCTTATTTTCGGAAAATAATTTTTTCTGAGGCGTTTTTACCACAGCACAGGGGCTCTGCCCCTTGGACCCCGCCAGGGCTGCCGCCCCTTGGACCCCGCTTCCAGGGGCGCTGCCCCGGACCCCCGTAATGTTTGGGGGCTTCGCACTAATGTACATGGTTTTATCATTTGTGCCCAAAGGTCAAATGTGATTCTCATGTTGCGCTCTTTTCTCTTTTGCATAATTAACACTTAGTATATTAATTCTGCCCAAAGGTGATTTAATATGTTTTGTGTAGCAAAGGGATTCTTTTCATGCCTAAAATACACGATTCTTAATTTTGTGCCCAAAGGTCAAAAGATAGCGTTGTATTGCATGACCTAATGCTCATGTTTGCTTAGATCTTAGTTACTTCTGCCCAAAGGTGATGTAACATCTAAGTAGAGCCTTACTTTAGCTTATTGTTTTGGTGTTTGCAATAGGCTTACTTATCACTAGCTTCATTGACCCCCGTAATGTGTGGGGGCTTCGCACTAATGTACATGGTTTCATCATTTGCGCCCAAAGGTCAAATGTGATTATCATGTTGCGCTCTTTTCTCTTTTGCATAATTAACACTTAGTATATTAATTCTGCCCAAAGGTGATTTAATATGTTTTGTGTAGCAAAGGGATTCTTTTCATGCCTAAAATACACGATTCTTAATTTTGTGCCCAAAGGTCAAAAGATAAGCGTTGTATTGCATGACCTAATGCTCATGTTTGCTTAGATCTTAGTTACTTCTGCCCAAAGGTGATGTAACATCTAAGTAGAGCCTTACTTTAGCTTATTGTTTTGGTGTTTACAATAGGCTTACTTATCACTAGCTTCATTACTATAATGGTCATAGTCTTATTACTCTAAGGAACAGTACTAATAGGCCTACTTATTTTAGTCATTACTTTAGTTCCATTACTCTAGAGACATTACTTAGGCTGCCTTATATAACTTATCATCTCTCTATTACTATTGGGCCTACTTATTTTAGGCATTACTTTAGAAGAGATTACTTAGGCTGCCTTATATAACTTATCATCTCTCTATTACTATTGGGCCTACTTATTTTAGGCATTACTTTAGAAGAGATTACTTAGGCTGCCTTATATAACTTATCATCTCTCTATTACTATTGGGCCTACTTATTTTAGGCATTACTATAATAATCTTCTATCGCTTATGCCCTAAATGTACATCCTTCTTATTTCCACAGTAGTACCTAACCTTGGCCTTATGACGCTCAATGGTACGAACTATGCTTCATGGAAAAGTCACTTAGATCTGACTTTGGGAATGTATGACCTTGACTACGCTATTCGTCATGATGAACCCGCTGCCCTTACTGCTGAATCCACTGCTGATCAGAAGGCGAACTTTGAAAAGTGGGAGAAGTCGAATCGCCTGTCGCTAATGTTAGTCAAGAATTCCATTGATCTGACTATTAGAGGAGCTATCCCTGACTCTGAAAAGGTCAAGGATTACCTCAAATCTGTTGAGGACCACTTCAAGGGATCGTCTAAAGCGCATGCAAGTGCCTTGATGTTGCAGATGCTTACATTGAAGTATGAAGGAACTAGCGGTGTCCGTGAGCATATTATGAAGATGACGGACATGGCCAATAAGCTTAAGACTCTAGAGATGGAAGTCTCCGATAACTTTCTGGTGCACTTCATCATGACCTCCCTGCCTGCTCGTTTGACACCTTCAAGGTTAACTACAATGCTTTGAAGGATAAATGGTCAATGAGTGAACTTATTGGGCACTGTGTTAATGAGGAGGAGCGTCTTAAGCTGGCTCAACCTGAAGCTGTTCACCTGACCACCACCGCTAACTCCAAGAAGAGGAAGGGAAACAACGGTAAACAAACTGCGAACAAGTCCAAAAGACTAATCATGGTGCAGTTGCCTCTGGCTCTAATTCCTCGACTGGCAAACTTAAATGCAACTTCTGTCGTGACAAAGGACACACCGTCAGAAGGATTGCCCTAAGTTCAAGGAGTGGCTAGCTAAGAAAGGTAACGTACTTTATGTAATATTTGATTCCTTTACTACTGAGGTACCTGTTAATACATGGTGGGGTGACTCTGGTTCTATGGTTCATGTAACCAACTCATTACAGGGGTTCCTTACAATCCAGAAGCTACCAAAGGGCCAAAGAAAGCTTAGAGTTGGAAGTGGTGATCTCTTAAATGTCGAAGCCATTGGAACTTATGTCTTACATATGAGCACCGGAAAAGGCATTAGACTAATAGATACCTTATTTGTACCGAGAATTACTCGGAACCTTGTATCTATTTCTAGACTAGACCTTGAAGGTTATGTAACGATTCATGGTTTCGACAAGATTGCCATAACTCGTAATAATGAATTGCTTGGTCGTGGTTTTTTGGATGGATTGCTGTATAAGTTAGAACTAGATCATAATTTCTCACATTCTTTGTTATCTCTTAATGTGATGATATAACTAAAACAAAGACAAAATCACCTAAACGAGAGAATTCCTCCATGTTGTGGCATAAACGTCTTGGCCACATCTCACGAAATCGCATGACACGACTCGTAAAGGATGGAATCTTACCCTCTCTTGATTTTAGTGATTTTGAAACATGTATACAGTGCCTCAAAGGGAAGATGGCTAAGGGGAATAAGAAAGGAGCCACAAGAAGTTCCAACTTGTTGGAAATAATTCATACTGACATAAGTGGCCCCTATCCCGCATCCATCACGGGACATACATCATTTATTACATTCATTGACGATTATTCTCGTTACATGCACCTGTATTTGATCAAAGAAAAATCTGAATCCTTACAAACTTTTGCTGATTTTAAAACTTTGGTTGAAAACCAACTTAATCGTAAAATAAAAGTTGTGAGATCAGATAGAGGAGGTGAGTATTATGGTAGACATACTGACATTGGTCAAGCTCCTGGTCCTTTCCATAATTTTTGTAAGGAACATGGCATTATTAACCAATACACCATGCCTGGTTCTCCTCAACAAAATGGTGTTGCTGAAAGGAGAAACCGAACCTTAATGGACATGGTGAGAAGTATGCTTGCCAACACTAACCTACCTACCTTTCTTTGGACTGAGGCCTTAAAACAGCCGTTCATATACTCAATAGGGTTCCATCAAAATCTGTCCCTAAAACTCCTCATGAGATCTGGACAGGTAAGAAACCGAGTCTAAAATATATGAAAGTATGGGGCTGCCCTGCCGAAGCAAAAGTCTATAACCCTAACTTAAAGAAACTGGATCCTAAAACGATTTCATGTTCCTTTATCGGTTATCCTGATAACTCAAAAGGTTATCGGTTTTACTGTCCTTCCCATACTACTACCATCGTTGACACGCAGCATGCGACGTTTCTCGAGAACTCAGAGATCAGTGGGAGCACAACAAATCCTAACTTCGATTTGCATGAAGTACAAGAAGCGAACCACTCGTCGATTTCTCCGATAATTCCTCTTGTACACGATGCTGCTCCTGATGTCACTGATCCAAATCCTCCTAATCAAAACCATGAAGAACCTCTAAACCAAGAAGCACCTCATGTTGCCGAACCTCAAGTTGCCGAGCCTCACGTTGCTCAACCCCAAAATCAACTCAGGAGATCATCGAGGGAACGCAGGGCCACTAATTTTGATGATTTCATAACTTATCTGACTAAAGTTGAGGACATTGGAAAGCTTGTTGATCCCACCTCTTATCGAGAAGCCATTAATAGTGATCAGGCCACTCAATGGAATGAGGCTATGATTGAGGAGCTAAATTCCATGCAGCATAATGACGTTTGGGAATTGGTTGAACTTCCTGAAGGATCCACAACTGTCGGTTGTAAATGGGTCTTCAAAACCAAATTAGACCCAAAAGGAAACGTCGAACGCTATAAGGCCAGATTGGTTGCGAAGGGCTATACTCAAAAGGCTGGAATTGATTATCAAGAGACCTTTTCTCCTGTCTCTCGTAAAGATTCCCTAAGGATTGTTATGGCACTTGTAGCTCACTTTGATCTTGAGTTACATCAGATGGATGTCAAAACTGCTTTCTTAAATGGAGACTTGCATGAAGACGTATACATGCGGCAACCTGAAGGATTCATTCCTAAAGGTAAAGAGCACATGGTCTGCAAGTTGAAGAAGTCCATATATGGGTTGAAGCAAGCCTCACGGCAATGGTACCTTAAGTTTGATGAAGTCATGAAAGAACAAGACTTCTTAAAGAATCAAGTGGATCAATGCACCTATCTCAAGATCAGTGGGAGTAACTTTATAATCCTTGTTTTGTATGTGGATGACATTCTGCTTGCAAGTAACAACTTGGATATGCTGCATGAGTCGAAGCGAATGTTTTCGCAGAATTTTGACATGAAAGATCTCGGTGATGCCTCTTATGTCATAGGTATCGAAATACACCGGGATAGGCGTAATGGTGTTCTGGGTCTTTCTCAAAGGGCCTACATTGACCGCATCTTAGAACGCTATAAAATGCAATCATGCGCACCCACTGTAGCTCCAGTAGTTAAAGGAGACGTGTTTGGTACTTTCCAAAGTCCAAGCACTGAAGTTGAGAAGGAGCAAATGAGGATGATACCTTACTCGTCTGTAGTTGGGAGTATTATGTACGCTCAGGTCTGTACTCGACCAGATATCGCTTATATCGCCGGTATGCTTGGGCGTTACTTATCTAACCCAGGATTAGCACACTGGAAAGCGGCTAAAAAGGTTCTACGATATCTGCAAGGGACCAAAGACTACAAACTAACGTATAGAAGAAGTGACAATCTAGAAGTAGTAGGTTACTCTGATTCCGACTTTGCTAAAAGCAAGGAAGATAAGAAATCTACTTCTGGGTATATTTTTATGTTAGCTGGCGGACCTATCTCTTGGCGGAGTCATAAGCAGAAACTGACTGCAACGTCCACCATGATGGCTGAATATATTGCTGTTTACAATGCCACTTGTCATGGGATGTTGATAAGGAACCTGGTCGGTGGACTCAAAATCGTCAACTCTATTTCTAGACCATTGAAGCTTTACTGTGATAACTCAGCTGCCGTAACTTTCTCGAACAGTAACAGTTCGACTGGCGCTGGTCTGTATCTCGATACAAAGTATCTGTTTGTACGCGAACGAGTTGAGGAAAATGTTCTTTGTATTGAGTACATAAGTACAAATGATATGCTAGCGGATCCAATGACCAAAGGTCTTCCTCCTAATGTCTTCGTAGGACACGTGTCGAAGATGGGGCTTACTAAGGACTTAATTTAATAGCATATTGTACTTTTACTGGTCATTATTATTATTATTATGTTAATGAAAATTTTCCTCCTTATTCAGATTTTGTTTGTCTATTAGTTACACTTTGAGCTCATAATAGTGTAAAGACGTTATATAACAAAATTTGTCTTAGTCAATTGATCATTGCTTATTAGTTTTAAATTTGAGTCATAGTTTGACTAGTGGGGGTCCTGAGTTGATGTTCTTCTCTACGACTGTACTTATTGGCTATGATTTCGGTTTAAAACAAAAATGAGTATTATCCCGGCCGGACTTATTAAATGCTCATAGATAAATGATCGCTCGGTCAAGTGGGAGAATGTTGGAACCACGTTAGTGTGACCGTCACTGATCATCTATCCTTCCTGATATGATAATTGACGATAACTGAAATCCCTATGTCTAGTAAATATTCGATGGACGTATTTACTCTTAGAGACGTATTATAGGGTTTCCCATTAGGTGATTGGACTTCAGAGGACTGATGAGGTACGAATTAAACACCAGAGGGACTAAATGTGAAAATACTCTCCTTATATAAATAGAGAGTAATTAACCTAAAATTAGGTTAATCACAAATAATCACAGCCTCCCCTAAACATCAAATTCGTTCTCCTTCCTCTGTTGAATTCATCAAAACCGAATTCATCATTCCATCCTTATTCAATCATCTTATTTTGGGAACCCGAATCAATGGCATCAATGTTTAATGCCCTCACAGGTTCCTCAGGATCAACCGGTACGTGTTTATTACGAATTGAATCATGTTATATTCCAACACTATGCAAAGTGACTCAGCCAAATCAGTGGCACGGGCAGCTTTGTTTTTACACTCCTGTTGCTCATCATCTGGAACACTATCTGCAACGATACCAGTACCGGCTTGCAGATCCATTGCTTTCGTTTATTCCCTTCCTTTTACAAGTAGTACTTTGCTTCATAATCATTGATAACAAAGTAAGTAAAAGCATTACGAATAGACTTTAAAACCCCGGCCAAAGGGGAAAAATGACAAGGGCTACGTTTTGGTTAGTAGTGCAAAACTGGTAATAAACTTAAGTGTGTACTCTTTAGAATTTTTGTAACTTATCATTGCATGTGATAACTATAACTACAATATCTACATTATTAGCAAATTAATATAGCTTAGTTATAACCAAATTAACCTAATTATAAATGAAATGAATCTCACTCGTTTCAAATCAACAATATTTTTATCTATAAATGACTTGAAATCTACACATTTTGCTCCTGTTTGCAAAAAGTTGACTCAGCCAAATCAGTGGCACGGGCAGCTTTGTTTTTACACTCCTGTTGCTCATCATCTGGAACACTATCTGCAACGATACCAGTACCGGCTTGCAGATCCATTGCTTTCGTTTATTCCCTTCCTTTTACAAGTAGTACTTTGCTTCATAATCATTGATAACAAAGTAAGTAAAAGCATTACGAATAGACTTTAAAACCCCGGCCAAAGGGGAAAAATGACAAGGGCTACGTTTTGGTTAGTAGTGCAAAACTGGTAATAAACTTAAGTGTGTACTCTTTAGAATTTTTGTAACTTATCATTGCATGTGATAACTATAACTACAATATCTACATTATTAGCAAATTAATATAGCTTAGTTATAACCAAATTAACCTAATTATAAATGAAATGAATCTCACTCGTTTCAAATCAACAATATTTTTATCTATAAATGACTTGAAATCTACACATTTTGCTCCTGTTTGCAAAAAGTGGGAGACTCCCCTTCAATTTTCACATAAAAATGTCTAAGAGCCTGATTTTTTTCAATTTAAAACAAATTTACATCAGTAACAATTATCCATCTGGCCAGCTTTGTGTAGATCGTGCTTCATAAATAATCTTTCGTTGATGTTATCCTATGAGTTTATATACAGTTTTGAAGAAAGTGGCTATATCAAAATACATTAGCTTTCCTCTTCTAATGTCGTGAAGGGATTCGGAAGCTTGAAGAGTTGTGTTCTGATAAACGGGCCAACTAACATGATACCTCAATGGCATCAATGTTTAATGCCCTCACAGGTTCCTCAGGATCAACCGGTACGTGTTTATTACGAATTGAATCATGTTATATTCCAACACTATGCAGTATCAGCCAAATCAGTGGCACGGGCAGCTTTGTTTTTACACTCCTGTTGCTCATCATCTGGAACACTATCTGCAACGATACCAGTACCGGCTTGCAGATCCATTGCTTTCGTTTATTCCCTTCCTTTTACAAGTAGTACTTTGCTTCATAATCATTGATAACAAAGTAAGTAAAAGCATTACGAATAGACTTTAAAACCCCGGCCAAAGGGGAAAAATGACAAGGGCTACGTTTTGGTTAGTAGTGCAAAACTGGTAATAAACTTAAGTGTGTACTCTTTAGAATTTTTGTAACTTATCATTGCATGTGATAACTATAACTACAATATCTACATTATTAGCAAATTAATATAGCTTAGTTATAACCAAATTAACCTAATTATAAATGAAATGAATCTCACTCGTTTCAAATCAACAATATTTTTATCTATAAATGACTTGAAATCTACACATTTTGCTCCTGTTTGCAAAAAGTGGGAGACTCCCCTTCAATTTTCACATAAAAATGTCTAAGAGCCTGATTTTTTTCAATTTAAAACAAATTTACATCAGTAACAATTATCCATCTGGCCAGTACTACTCCATATGATCATGATATAAGCAATATATATTATGAAGTTGAATCTATAATTTTGAATGAATCAAAGTTGGGTGTTGATTGTTTCTTGCAGGATTGCCTAATCATAAAACATATTATTTTCTTTGTGAAACAGATTCCATGTTAAGACAGCTCACAACACATATGTCAATTTTGTTCATTGTTTATTGTTTTGTTATAGATAAATGTATTAAGTTATTATTAACATAATAATCATGTGATAGGGTCAAGGTAAAGTGGTAAACACTTTTATATATATGATGATATATAAAAGACTAATTATATAGATGACTAGATGAGCCTGATCCAAATTTTGCAAAGATACCAATATATAATTCAATCAAGTTGATGTCATTATTGTTGTTTTGAAATAATTTCTTCTTTTTTAGTTAGACCAAAACATTGAAAAAAATTTCATTACAAAACTTGGTTGAATACGGAGAAATAAACAAAATTCATTTCAAATATTATGTCCGAGTAAAATGGTAATATCGATAAAGTTGTAACATGATCGACTTTGTTTGTGTCATTGTTTGCAACTAGCTTGTGTCCGTGAACACAAGCTAAGTAGTATTGAATAAACTCAAAGGTTACAGTTGAATATATACACAAAAGTCTAAGTTATTTTTAATTTTTATTAAGTGTTGTTAAATGTACCCAAAAGTCAACTTATTTTTAATTTTTATTTTATTTTTACTAATTATTGTGACAATCATAATTACTTTTACATCTAAAAAGTTTACCTTTTGAGATATATTTTTTAATTACTATATGTTTTATCTTTTATCCCTTTTTAAATACTGTACTATGTTTTACATAATCAAACATGATATTAAAAAAAAAATGGATTGCAGGTTTTCAATATCATTGGGCCCATTGAGGCCATGACGATAATCAAGATTGGTTGTTTGCCTCGTTGGATAAGGCATATTTTTTACACATAAAGCTTCTTTTTTTATAAATATTTTGAATAGGGCCACAAAAGTGTCCCAATTAGGGTGGATATGGGTCCGGGTCCACATAAACTAGATAACTTTCCTTCTTCTACTATATATATATATATATATGCTCAGGCCCGTCCAATGGACGGGTGGTCTCAAAATATATTAATCAAAGTTAAAAAATTGGAATTCAATTGTATTATATAGATACCAAATAAAATTAAAATACCTAAAAATCAAACATAAAACGATTCAAAGTATGAACTATTCACAACCTAATCAATACGAAAGCTAAAGAAAAAACATATGAAAAATAATTCCATATAAATATTGATTCTAGTTTACCCCTTTTTTCCCCCCAACTTTAGTTATATTCTAAAAGTATACAGTATATAATTTGAAAAATACATACTAATTCATCAACAAAGACCATCTCAAACGTTTTGATTTTCTTCGGGTTGTTCCACTCCGAACAGTCCATACATGCACAACACGGAGTCGTAGATGATGGTTAACATGTGTTGGTTTAAGCTCTTCAAGATGAACTAATGTGGTTTTATTTTTTGTTGTTGAAGAAGAAGCCATAACGAACCTATAATGGACAACAAACTAAATTAAAATAAATAAACATAAGAATTAAATGTTAAATCATAATAATAATAATGATTAATATGAAGAAATTATATAAATTAAAAAAACCATGCTAGTCGAACAAATTACTAATAAAAAATAAAATTAATAATAATAGCAATATATATGCTTGTAAAACAAAGGAATCTCAATCAAAATCTTTTCTGTTCGAGACTTCAATTTAATCTTCGGACTAATGGAGAATTATACGCTTTTCTCTTCAATTCAATCTAACGTAGGTTTTATATATATATATATAATATATAATATATATATAATTTATATATATATATATAATAATAATAATAATAATAATAATAATAATAATAATAATAATAATAATAATAAAGTTTTTTTTATTAAATAAAGCAAAGGTCGGTCATATTGATAAATAATATTTAAAAAAATAGAGGATTAATGAGGAGGGATGTAACACCCCAAGCCGGAGCTCGAAATGTCACGGAAATCATACAGCACCCGGTGGAATTACAATAGAACAAACTAAATGCAATTAACGATTCGGTGAATCCAAAACATAGCAAAACAAGTAACAAAATACAACAGGAGCAAATAGCCATCAAAGTTAACATAATACATCCAAAGATGGCAAACGATCCTAAGTATAATGCAAAAGGAGGGTCAATGAATCCTTGATCCATGAGGTCCAAGTCCGGGTTAGACAGCAAGCAAGCAACTAAACACCACGTCCGGGGGGAACCTGATTACCTGAAAAGTGTACTAAGCATAGTCAACACAAGGTTGGTGAGTTCGTAGTAATGGTCCATAAAGAACCATCAACAATAATCACAATATACGAGTAGAGGCTAGGCATGACTTACAGCGAGCCTCTAAGCAACACAATATCGTCCAACAACAGGATTACACAAAAGAAATGAGAGTGTAATGAGAATGCACAAATGATATGCGTATCAATGCAAGTGCCAAATGTATGAATAAGCAAATATGCCTATCCTATGCGTGAACGCAGTCACCAATGCAACGATACCCTTCTGTCATAACAATGAACAAGGCTGTATCTCAAAATCATCGAGATATATATGTCTATATACTCGGGGTCAGGATCTACATCCCTAACGGGTGCATACATCTATGCACCAGGATGTCGGCAATCCCCTGCCGAGGGCTCATCAACAATGTATGCAATGCTTACAATCAAATGTAAATGCATGCTCATGAACCAACAATCAATGTACAATGAACCTGTGCCAACAATCAATATTCCTCAAACATAACCCAGCAATCAATGTATGATAACCAAAAGCCAACGATCAATAATCAACAAAACATAAGCCACTAATCACAATATAAACCAACTATACGTACATATACTTCAGAGGATTCTACTTTCTTCAAGTCCCAGATGCTTATGTATAGGGTCACCCGCAGCCTTCCCACCACATCTAAAACCCAAGGAAGGCATAACCGACTTCCATGTATGTACGTCTATCCTAATGTATAAGTAACACTTAACGAAAACACCATCCAAGTCAAACAAACGACAAGACACGTCACATCAATCCAACAATCATGTCAAACAATCAATACATCAATAATACAAGTAAACACGCCAGGTTTACACTTTTCAGCCCGAATCCCAAGCGGGTAGGGAGATACGAAACTCACCTTGATCGGCAAAGAAGTTAGTAAAAGATTACAAACGAGTAATAGGGTCCACACGTCCACAACCTATAATTATACATCAATATATCGTAATGTCAATTATACAACCTCAACAATTTGAAAATCGACACACATAAATCACAGTGACTATCCACTGCGCCGCAGTGGAGCAGAACTATGCCCACTGCGCCGCAGTGGCAACTGGACTGGACCAGGACCAGAAATATTGCACTGCGCCGCAGTGGGCAAGAACTATGCCCACTGCGCCGCAGTGGCTAAACTGGCCCAGAACCAGTAGAAAAGCACTGCGCCGCAGTGAGCAAAGGTGAGCTCACTGCGCCGCAGTGACCACCTTCTGCAGCCAGCACCAGCAGCTTCAAGTGCAGTAAAAACGACCCCAAAACCCCCAAAATCGACCCAAACCAACCCAAATCGATTTGTAAAGACTTTTAACCTGCTTTGAAGCATAACTTAGCATCATTGAACATAAATACACATAACCCAACCCACAATTCCGACCAAAACATCAAAATCACTCACAAATCATTCAAACCCTAACCCTAACCCTAATTTCCATTTTTACCATAAACATGTCTTGAAATCCCATAAAAACGACTAGAAATATTTGAACAAGTATAAATAGAAGTAAATGGGATGAATTTGACTTACCAAAACGTCTCCTTGAGCTAGAACCCTAAATTAGGTCAAATGGATAAAATGGTAAGAACTTGACTTTGATTCTTCGATATGAAGCAAACGAGGTTAAGATGGCTAAGATTCTTGTGTTACAAGAGTTCTAATCACTAAGTTGATGCAAGAATGGGGTGAAGATTTAAGTGGTTCTTTTGCTTAGTTCTAGAGAGAAAGAGAGAAAGAGAGAAAGAGGATGGAGATAGATAGATAGAATGAGAAGGAAAGAAAGGATAAGGGGGGGAAAATGGGTCATTGGGGCTGGTGGGTCATGGACTACCCACGGGCCGACCCGTTTCTCCCACAAGCCATAAAACAATCGATTACACTACTAAACGCAAAACAACCAATTAACGACTCGACTAACATACCACATAGTCATAAAATCATAAATGGGCCCTAATTACTTCATTCAATAAGTTTGTTAGTCAAATTACACAAAAGTCAACGGTCAAAATTCACGGGTGTTACATTATTCCCCCGTTAAAAGAATTTCGTCCCGAAATTCAACAAAACCCTAATTAACAAATAAATGCGGATACTTGGACTTCATATGGTCTTCTCTCTCCCAAGTGAACTCGGCTCCACGTCTAGCATTCCATCTTACTTTCACAATGGTGTAGCGCTTCTTCTTGAGCTTCTTTTCTTGACGGTCCATGATCTCTACCGGCTCTTCAACAAAGTTCAAGTTTGAATCAACCCTAATTTCGTCCATAGGCACATGATGTGTAGGATCCGCCAAACACTTGCGTAAGTTACAAATATGGAACACATCATGCACACCACTAAGCTCTTGGGGCAATTCTAGCCGATAAGCAACTTTCCCAACCCGTTCAAGAATCTTGAAAGGACCAACATACCTTGGTGCAAGTTTTCCCCGCTTCACGAATCGTACGACGCCTTTCCAAGGCGACACTTTCAAAAGTACAAATTCACCAACTTCAAACTCCAACGGTCTTCGTCTCACATCGGCATACTTCTTTTGACGTTCACGGGCCAATTGCAACTTCTCCTTAATTTGAGATATTACCTTGGTAGTTTCAATCACAATTTCCGGCCCGATAAGTTGGCTCTCTCCAATTTCCGCCCAAGCTAAAGGAGAACGGCACACCCTACCATACAAGGCCTTAAAGGGTGCCATTTGAATAGTAGCGTGGTAGCTATTGTTGTATGAAAACTCAACTAACGGTAAATGGTCTTCCCAACTTCCACCAAAATCAATTGCACACGCTCTCAACATATCTTCGAGTGTTTGAATGGTTCTCTCGGTTTGCCCATCCGTTTGAGGGTGAAACGCCGTGCTCATGTCAAGTCGGGTACCCATGGCCTTTTGAAAGGCTTCCCAAAATTTCGATTTGAAACGGGCATCTCTATCCGAAATGATAGAAATCGGCACTCCATGCTTGGATATTACTTCCTTGATGTACAAACGAGCTAAAGTGTCAAATTTATCGGTTTCACGAATGGCTAAAAAGTGAGCCGATTTCGTTAACCGATCTACTATCACCCAAATCGTGTCACGGCCGCTTCTTGTCTTCGGTAGTTTAGTAATGAAGTCCATTGAAATATGCTCCCACTTCCATTCGGGCATCACCGGTTGTACCAACAATCCGGGTGGCTTCTTGTGATCGGCCTTAACTTGTAAGCAAGTAAGGCACTCACTCACATACTTAGCCACATCACGCTTCATGCCCGGCCACCAATACCATTCCTTTAAGTCAAAGTACATCTTATCCGACCCGGGATGGACCGAATAAGGTGATAGGTGGGCTTCATTCATAATAAGCGTTCTTAAATTGCCGAATATAGGAATCCAAAGTCTTTCCACCATGTAAAGCCCGTTATCATTCTTTCGGTCAAATAGTTGTTCCATACCGTCTAGGTTTTCGTTTCCAAAGTTTTCCGGTAGGGTCGCTTGAATTTGGGCTTCAATAATCCGATCACGAATACTTGGCCCTACCGTGAGGCTCATAGCTCGAGCCCGTCTTGGTTTCACTCTCTCCTTTCGGCTTAAGGCATCGGCTACTACATTTGCCTTGCCCGGGTGATAACGGATGTCACAATCATAATCACTAAATAGCTCTAACCAACGCCTTTGCCTCATGTTCAATTCACTTTGGTTGAAGATGTGTTGGAGACTTTTGTGATCGGTATAAATCACACATTTGGTGCCATAGAGATAATGTCTCCAACACTTCAAGGCAAACACAACCGCTCCCAATTCCAAATCATGCGTCGGGTAGTTCTTCTCATGCACCTTCAATTGACGAGAGGCATAAGCAATGACTTTACCCCTTTGCATAAGAACGCAACCTAACCCTTGCCCCGAAGCATCACAATAAACCACAAAATCTTCTATCCCATCCGGTAGCGTCAAAATAGGAGCATCACATAACATATCCTTAAGGGTTTGGAAGGCGTTCTCTTGTCTTTCGCCCCATTCGAAGTTTCTATCTTTTTGAGTCAAGAGGGTGAGTGGTTGTGCGATACGGGAGAAATTTTCAATAAACCTTCTATAGTAACCCGCCAATCCAAGGAATTGGCGGATCTCGGATGGTGTTTCGGGTCTTCTCCAATTCTTAACCGCTTCAATCTTGCTTGGGTCCACATGAATACCATCCTTGCTCACTACGTGACCAAGGAAGTGGACCTCTTCCAACCAAAACTCACACTTGGAAAATTTCGCATACAACTTCTCCTTCCTTAGTAATTCAAGCACTTCGCGCAAGTGCTTAACATGCTCCTCCTTTGTCTTCGAGTATACAAGTATGTCATCAATGAACACAATAACGGACTTGTCTAAATATGGTTGACACACCCGGTTCATCAAGTCCATGAACACCGCCGGTGCATTGGTCAACCCAAATGGCATCACGGTGAATTCAAAATGGCCATACCTTGTGCGAAAAGCCGTTTTGGGGATGTCATCTTCATGTACCCGGAGTTGATGATAACCCGAGCGAAGATCGATCTTTGAGAAGTGCTTAGCTCCTTGAAGTTGATCAAACAAGTCATCAATTCTAGGGAGAGGATATCGGTTCTTCACGGTGAGCTTGTTCAATTCCCGATAATCAATACACATTCGGAAGGATCCGTCTTTCTTTTTGACGAAGAGAACAGGAGCACCCCAAGGAGATTGACTAGGGCGAATGAAACCCTTCTCTTGGAGTTCCTTGAGTTGGGTTTGTAGCTCCTGCATTTCAGTTAAGGCTAGTCTATAAGGAGCTTTTGCTATGGGCGCGGCTTCGGGAATAAGATTGATACGAAAATCAAGTTCACGGGGCGGAGGTAACCCCGGTAAGTCATCCGGAAAAACATCGGAAAAATCACAAACAATAGGAACGGTCTTCAATTCTACCTTTGAGATGGTAGCACTAAAGACTTTAGAAGTTGAAGAATCGGAGGTTTCACCTTGAACCCTAAGAATTTTACCGTTGGCCAAAGGTATCTTAACAACTCTCTCACCACAATCAATCGTCGCATTAACCGCCGCTAACCAATCCATACCCACTATAATATCAAAACTACCAATGTCTAAAGGCATAAGATCGATGAAGAAGTCGACGTCCTCTAAAGTCAAGACACAATCACGGAGTATTTGGCTAATTCTAGTTAGTGACCCGTTTACCATTTCAATGTCAAGCACATAGTTTAGAGCACAAGGATGCACATCAATCAAAGGCACAAAGTTAGTAGACACGAGGCTATAATCGGCCCCGGAATCAAATAAGACGGTTGCATAGAGACCATTTAAGAGGAAAGTACCTGCTACTACATTGGGATCGTTGCGGGCTTCATTTACATTTGCCGCAAAGGCTCGGCCGCGGGGTTGCACTTGGTGACCTTGTTGTCCCCGGTTCTGATTAGGCCCGACCATTTGTAGTTGGTTGGGGTGGACGGCTACTTGCACTTGTTGTCCCACCCATCGAGGACAATTATTACGGTAGTGGTCACGACTACCACATTCAAAACATTCTCCTCTTCGTTGGTTGCCTTGAGGAGGAACGGCCCGAATAGGAGCCGCATTCATTGGGCCCGTTCTTGGAACTCTACAATCTCGGGAGAGGTGCCCGACTTGATTGCAATTAAAGCATGCACCACATTGGTTATGGGCGGGATGATGCTTGTTGCATTTCCCACAGAAAGGATGAGGCCCGGTATAAGCCCTCCTAGCCGGTTCCACCGCCGCCATTATTCTACCCCTATTTACATTCTTGGGGTCAAACTTCCCCATTTTCCTTACTCCGCTAGACTCACCCACTTCCTTCCTCTTGTTTGATGAGGATTTGCTCAAAACACCACTCCTCAATAAATCTTCAGTCACACTCCCAGCTTGGTTAACCGCATTAGCCAAAGAAGTAGGCATGTTTGAGTTTACATATGATCGGACTTGAGGATTCAAGCCCAATACGAATTTCTGGATGGCCTGTGACTCGACCACGACCCCTACCACGGCCTCTACCACGACCTCTACCACGGCCTCTACCACGACCTCTACCACGGCCTCTACCACGACCTCTACCACGGCCTCTACCACGACCTCTACCACGGCCTCTACCACGACCTCTACCACGGCCTCTACCACGACCTCTACCACGGCCTCTACCACGACCTCTACCACGGCCTCTACCACGACCTCTACCACGGCCTCTACCACGACCTCTACCACGGCCTCTACCACGACCTCTACCACGGCCTCTACCACGACCTCTACCACGGCCTCTACCACGACCTCTACCACGGCCTCTACCACGACCTCTACCACGGCCTCTACCACGACCTCTACCACGGCCTCTACCACGACCTCTACCACGGCCTCTACCACGACCTCTACCACGGCCTCTACCACGACCTCTACCACGGCCTCTACCACGACCTCTACCACGGCCTCTACCACGACCTCTACCACGGCCTCTACCACGACCTCTACCACGGCCTCTACCACGACCTCTACCACGGCCTCTACCACGACCTCTACCACGGCCTCTACCACGACCTCTACCACGGCCTCTACCACGACCTCTACCACGGCCTCTACCACGACCTCTACCACGGCCTCTACCACGACCTCTACCACGGCCTCTACCACGACCTCTACCACGGCCTCTACCACGACCTCTACCACGGCCTCTACCACGACCTCTACCACGGCCTCTACCACGACCTCTACCACGGCCTCTACCACGACCTCTACCACGGCCTCTACCACGACCTCTACCACGGCCTCTACCACGACCTCTACCACGGCCTCTACCACGACCTCTACCACGGCCTCTACCACGACCTCTACCACGGCCTCTACCACGACCTCTACCACGGCCTCTACCACGACCTCTACCACGGCCTCTACCACGACCTCTACCACGGCCTCTACCACGACCTCTACCACGGCCTCTACCACGACCTCTACCACGGCCTCTACCACGACCTCTACCACGGCCTCTACCACGACCTCTACCACGGCCTCTACCACGACCTCTACCACGGCCTCTACCACGACCTCTACCACGGCCTCTACCACGACCTCTACCACGGCCTCTACCACGACCTCTACCACGGCCTCTACCACGACCTCTACCACGGCCTCTACCACGACCTCTACCACGGCCTCTACCACGACCTCTACCACGGCCTCTACCACGACCTCTACCACGGCCTCTACCACGACCTCTACCACGGCCTCTACCACGACCTCTACCACGGCCTCTACCACGACCTCTACCACGGCCTCTACCACGACCTCTACCACGGCCTCTACCACGACCTCTACCACGGCCTCTACCACGACCTCTACCACGGCCTCTACCACGACCTCTACCACGGCCTCTACCACGACCTCTACCACGGCCTCTACCACGACCTCTACCACGGCCTCTACCACGACCTCTACCACGGCCTCTACCACGACCTCTACCACGGCCTCTACCACGACCTCTACCACGGCCTCTACCACGACCTCTACCACGGCCTCTACCACGACCTCTACCACGGCCTCTACCACGACCTCTACCACGGCCTCTACCACGACCTCTACCACGGCCTCTACCACGACCTCTACCACGGCCTCTACCACGACCTCTACCACGGCCTCTACCACGACCTCTACCACGGCCTCTACCACGACCTCTACCACGGCCTCTACCACGACCTCTACCACGGCCTCTACCACGACCTCTACCACGGCCTCTACCACGACCTCTACCACGGCCTCTACCACGACCTCTACCACGGCCTCTACCACGACCTCTACCACGGCCTCTACCACGACCTCTACCACGGCCTCTACCACGACCTCTACCACGGCCTCTACCACGACCTCTACCACGGCCTCTACCACGACCTCTACCACGGCCTCTACCACGACCTCTACCACGGCCTCTACCACGACCTCTACCACGGCCTCTACCACGACCTCTACCACGGCCTCTACCACGACCTCTACCACGGCCTCTACCACGACCTCTACCACGGCCTCTACCACGACCTCTACCACGGCCTCTACCACGACCTCTACCACGGCCTCTACCACGACCTCTACCACGGCCTCTACCACGACCTCTACCACGGCCTCTACCACGACCTCTACCACGGCCTCTACCACGACCCCTACCACGACCTCTACCACGCCCCTACCACGGCCTCTACCACGACCTCTACCACGGCCTCTACCACCTTGTACTTCCGGTTGAGCTTCCGGTTGAGGCTCTTCTTCTTCAGCCCTATAATTCGTTCGGACCCTTCTTGGTCTTTCCATTTCTATAAAACAAGTGACACGTTGACCCGAGAGTTAGTCTCAAATGCTCGCATGTTAGTCACACAAGTAGTCATGCCCTCAAACCGATGCCACATACTCATTTCATAACATTATGCTAAGGCAACAGTGTTAAAATCGTAAGGGGGGTTTACATATCATATCATCACGTTGCATTTATTGCCATATTTTATCATTAAATTAAGTACTCATGTTCATTTCATCATGTAATTAAACAACTAACACGAATGATTCAAAGTATAATCCGAATTCGATATGCTCTCTAGTTATCAACCGGGTATGTATACAAGGTGTACCAACGGCTAACCTTCCACCCAATCAACTTCCATTAAGCATATCGGTTCCTTATTATACTTTAAGCCACACGTGCGCAATCCACGATGTCATGAACTTGCTATAGTATCGGGTAACCATAAAAGAGTTGATCGGGTTCTTTTAGGGTTGCCACAATATTATACTAAGTTAATGGCATCCCTTCATTTTGCCCTAACTCGTCACATTAGCTTCAACAAATAACAACAACAAATCATAGTAACCATATTCATCACGTTGAATTCAAGCTATCACACAAATGGTCTTAACTACGAACTCACACGGGGATTCACAAAATTCATATTGCACACGAATTTCCTAACCATGCATGCTATATGAAGAGTTTTAACTTAAGCCGTAGTCTAGGTCAAACCGCCTAATTCTCTACGACCACGCATGGGCCACCATTCTGTAACACCCCAAGCCGGAGCTCGAAATGTCACGAAAATCATACAGCACCCGGTGGAATTACAATAGAACAAACTAAATGCAATTAACGATTCGGTGAATCCAAAACATAGCAAAACAAGTAACAAAATACAACAGGAGCAAATAGCCATCAAAGTTAACATAATACATCCAAAGATGGCAAACGATCCTAAGTATAATGCAAAAGGAGGGTCAATGAATCCTTGATCCATGAGGTCCAAGTCCGGGTTAGACAGCAAGCAAGCAACTAAACACCACGTCCGGGGGGAACCTGATTACCTGAAAAGTGTACTAAGCATAGTCAACACAAGGTTGGTGAGTTCGTAGTAATGGTCCATAAAGAACCATCAACAATAATCACAATATACGAGTAGAGGCTAGGCATGACTTACAGCGAGCCTCTAAGCAACACAATATCGTCCAACAACAGGATTACACAAAAGAAATGAGAGTGTAATGAGAATGCACAAATGATATGCGTATCAATGCAAGTGCCAAATGTATGAATAAGCAAATATGCCTATCCTATGCGTGAACGCAGTCACCAATGCAACGATACCCTTCTGTCATAACAATGAACAAGGCTGTATCTCAAAATCATCGAGATATATATGTCTATATACTCGGGGTCAGGATCTACATCCCTAACGGGTGCATACATCTATGCACCAGGATGTCGGCAATCCCCTGCCGAGGGCTCATCAACAATGTATGCAATGCTTACAATCAAATGTAAATGCATGCTCATGAACCAACAATCAATGTACAATGAACCTGTGCCAACAATCAATATTCCTCAAACATAACCCAGCAATCAATGTATGATAACCAAAAGCCAACGATCAATAATCAACAAAACATAAGCCACTAATCACAATATAAACCAACTATACGTACATATACTTCAGAGGATTCTACTTTCTTCAAGTCCCAGATGCTTATGTATAGGGTCACCCGCAGCCTTCCCACCACATCTAAAACCCAAGGAAGGCATAACCGACTTCCATGTATGTACGTCTATCCTAATGTATAAGTAACACTTAACGAAAACACCATCCAAGTCAAACAAACGAGAAGACACGTCACATCAATCCAACAATCATGTCAAACAATCAATACATCAATAGATACAAGTAACACGCCAGGTTTACACTTTTCAGCCCGAATCCCAAGCGGGTAGGGAGATACGAAACTCACCTTGATCGGCAAAGAAGTTAGTAAAAGATTACAAACGAGTAATAGGGTCCACACGTCCACAACCTATAATTATACATCAATATATCGTAATGTCAATTATACAACCTCAACAATTTGAAAATCGACACACATAAATCACAGTGACTATCCACTGCGCCGCAGTGGAGCAGAACTATGCCCACTGCGCCGCAGTGGCTAAACTGGACGAGGACCAGAAACAATGCACTGCGCCGCAGTGGGCAAGAACTATGCCCACTGCGCCGCAGTGGCTAAACTGGCCCAGAACCAGTAGAAAAGCACTGCGCCGCAGTGAGCAAAGGTGAGCTCACTGCGCCGCAGTGACCACCTTCTGCAGCCAGCACCAGCAGCTTCAAGTGCAGTAAAAACGACCCCAAAACCCCCAAAATCGACCCAAACCAACCCAAATCGATTTGTAAAGACTTTTAACCTGCTTTGAAGCATAACTTAGCATCATTGAACATAAATACACATAACCCAACCCACAATTCCGACCAAAACATCAAAATCACTCACAAATCATTCAAACCCTAACCCTAACCCTAATTTCCATTTTTACCATAAACATGTCTTGAAATCCCATAAAAACGACTAGAAATATTTGAACAAGTATAAATAGAAGTAAATGGGATGAATTTGACTTACCAAAACGTCTCCTTGAGCTAGAACCCTAAATTAGGTCAAATGGATAAAATGGTAAGAACTTGACTTTGATTCTTCGATATGAAGCAAACGAGGTTAAGATGGCTAAGATTCTTGTGTTACAAGAGTTCTAATCACTAAGTTGATGCAAGAATGGGGTGAAGATTTAAGTGGTTCTTTTGCTTAGTTCTAGAGAGAAAGAGAGAAAGAGGATGGAGATAGATAGATAGAATGAGAAGGAAAGAAAGGATAAGGGGGGAAAATGGGTCATTGGGGCTGGTGGGTCATGGACTACCCACGGGCCGACCCGTTTCTCCCACAAGCCATAAAACAATCGATTACACTACTAAACGCAAAACAACCAATTAACGACTCGACTAACATACCACATAGTCATAAAATCATAAATGGGCCCTAATTACTTCATTCAATAAGTTTGTTAGTCAAATTACACAAAAGTCAACGGTCAAAATTCACGGGTGTTACAAGGGAAGATTAGGCTCAAGGAGGGGGATTATAGGTGCCAAGTGTACCCCCAACCCCCTCTTTTAGTTAGATTATAGATAGATATAAATAGTTTAAATTCTTTTATGAAAAAACAAGCCGTTAGATAGTTTTAACTTTTAATCACAACCCTTAGATTGTTATTTCTAATTTTATATTGAAAAAACACAACATTAGTCCTTCCACTTTATATAATTAATCAAATATAACAATATGTATTTAATTAAAATTAGACTATAATAAAAATACATAAGATAAGAAAGCCGTGTAAACTTAGACTATGTGCAGCCGAATATCTTGATGACTTGATAGCTGAATTTTGTCGCTTTTAAATTTTATTATTTGCATTGCTTTACAAGCTAGATTATAGTCACGTTTTGTGTCAAATGATTAATGTAGCTTTAACTTTTATTTTAAAAGAAAAACTTTAATAAAACGTTACTTGAAACAGTTTTCGAAACCTATATTTATAAGCATGTAAGATTTAGTCAAAACTTAATATTTATAAACACGGTGTTAACTTTTACTACGCCCATATTAACTTTTTGTTGGGATCTAACTTGCTAAAATAAAAATTGAAGAATTAAAGACCTACATAATTTTTGTTGAAACAGTTTTTCGAGAGCTTTTAGTTTGGATAAAGCTTTTAATTCTTAGAATTATACAAATACCTCTTAAAGTTGCAGCTACAGTTCACATACCAAACACTTCAAAAATAAAAGCTCTAACTAACAGTTTTGCGTAAAAGCTACAGCTTATAGCTCCAACTAAAAACTACAGCTACAAGCTACAACTACCAGCTACAGCTATCTTTGCCAAACTACTTGAAAATTTCATGTTGATTACATAAATATTTCAATCTAGTCTTTATAATTAACTTGATTATTATCTGGCATAATCCCGTATATAATAAAAAGGATTCGTTAGCTCAAATCTTTTTGAAAAATTTACTATATCGCAAGTCTTAAATTTTTAATAAAGAAACAGAGACTGTTAGATGACTTCTACCTTTTAATCACAAAGTTTGGATCAAAATTATGAGAATGTTACCAATTTAACTTTTGAAAAATTTTATATAGTTAAACTCGTAAATTATTGTCTTTCCTTTCCTTGCTTTATCTTTGTACGTTGTTATTGAAGTGTTTTTTCTATTAGACACTATTTAAAAGCACGTAAGATTTAGTCAAATCTTAATATTTATAAACACGGTGTTAACTTTTACTACGCCCATATTAACTTTTTGTTGGGATCTAACTTGCTAAAATAAAAATTGAAGAATTAAAGACCTACATAATTTTTGTTGAAACAGTTTTTCGAGAGCTTTTAGTTTGGATAAAGCTTTTAATTCTTAGAATTATACAAATACCTCTTAAAGTTGCAGCTACAGTTCACATACCAAACACTTCCAGAAAATAAAAGCTCTAACTAACAGTTTTGCGTAAAAGCTACAGCTTATAGCTCCAACTAAAAACTACAGCTACAAGCTACAACTACCAGCTACAGCTATCTTTGCCAAACTACTTGAAAATTTCATGTTGATTACATAAATATTTCAATCTAGTCTTTATAATTAACTTGATTATTATCTGGCATAATCCCGTATATAATAAAAAGGATTCGTTAGCTCAAATCTTTTTGAAAAATTTACTATATCGCAAGTCTTAAATTTTTAATAAAGAAACAGAGACTGTTAGATGACTTCTACCTTTTAATCACAAAGTTTGGATCAAAATTATGAGAATGTTACCAATTTAACTTTTGAAAAATTTTATATAGTTAAACTCGTAAATTATTGTCTTTCCTTTCCTTGCTTTATCTTTGTACGTTGTTATTGAAGTGTTTTTTCTATTAGACACTATTTAAAAGCACGTAAGATTTAGTCAAATCTTAATTTATAAACACGGTGTTAACTTTTACTACGCCCATATTAACTTTTTGTTGGGATCTAACTTGCTAAAATAAAAATTGAAGAATTAAAGACCTACATAATTTTTGTTGAAACAGTTTTTCGAGAGCTTTTAGTTTGGATAAAGCTTTTAATTCTTAGAATTATACAAATACCTCTTAAAGTTGCAGCTACAGTTCACATACCAAACACTTCCAGAAAATAAAAGCTCTAACTAACAGTTTTGCGTAAAAGCTACAGCTTATAGCTCCAACTAAAAACTACAGCTACAAGCTACAACTACCAGCTACAGCTATCTTTGCCAAACTACTTGAAAATTTCATGTTGATTACATAAATATTTCAATCTAGTCTTTATAATTAACTTGATTATTATCTGGCATAATCCCGTATATAATAAAAAGGATTCGTTAGCTCAAATCTTTTTGAAAAATTTACTATATCGCAAGTCTTAAATTTTTAATAAAGAAACAGAGACTGTTAGATGACTTCTACCTTTTAATCACAAAGTTTGGATCAAAATTATGAGAATGTTACCAATTTAACTTTTGAAAAATTTTATATAGTTAAACTCGTAAATTATTGTCTTTCCTTTCCTTGCTTTATCTTTGTACGTTGTTATTGAAGTGTTTTTTCTATTAGACACTATTTAAAAGCACGTAAGATTTAGTCAAATCTTAATTTATAAACACGGCGTTAACTTTTAGCTACGCCCATATTAACTTTTTGTTGGGATCTAACTTGCTAAAATGAAAATTGAAGAATTAAAGACCCTATATAATTTTTAACTTTCAATTACAACTTTTAAATAAATAATAATATCATCAAATTAATATTATATATCTAACAATTAAAAGTATAATATACCTATACATTTTATGTTATAGTCTTAAACATATAAACTTTATAATACATTATGTTATGGTTATAAAATCAAATATTAGACTTTTTTTTAGAAAAAAAAATAAAGCTACTAACATTATATACATGAGTACCTATATTAAAAAAGAGTCAAATTTAAAGGAATCTATTGATCTCCGGTAACACATTAGTATCAATATGTACAGACCACACAACACATGTTCGAGTTAAACACATTCATCCAATACCTCACACTTGAGTAAATACCTAAATATTTCTCAATCATGTTTGCAAGCATTTCCTTCCTTTTGCCGTATTTCGCTAAAGGATTAAAGGGAGATAATGTATCAAGCCATTCACAAGGGCTGTAACAACCGTGCATTTTGACTTTTGACTATGGGTACGTTTCCTAAGTTTTTGATTAATTAATATATGTTCAAGTGCAATCTAAGAGTCATTTGAGTGCAATGTGTGTTTTTTTTTATATGGGTCGTTTTATTGTGCAACTAGAGACTTATGTGCAAGTTGAGATCCTTAGTTGGTGCTAATCGAATTTCATTAGATGATATTTATGGTAACTAGTAAATGGTTATGGATCCTATCCATGGGTTATGCCCAAACCCATGACCCACCCAAGTAAACAAACCCTATCCTCCCTCATTTCCCTCATCCATTCATTCATAATACTTACATTTTCTCTCCCATCTCACTAAATACTCATACTCTCAATCTCTCTCTAAATTCTTGGTTCATTTATGTTAGTTTCAACTAGATTAATAACAAAACCATCATCCTTAGTATCATTCTAGCATCATATAAAAAAAAATCCAAGTTTTCAAAGTGCAAGAAAAAGCTTCATTTAGGTCAAAATCGGGTTTGATTGCTTGTGGAAGTTTTGGTAAGTGTTTTCTAGCTCAAATTCATCATTTCTAGTTATTAAACTTGTATTACACCTAAATCTAAGCACTCTTGGTCCTTATAGCTTCAAAATCCGAAATTAGGGTTTCTAGTTATCTAAATTAGGTCAAAATTCGATTTGGGTCAAAATCCATGTTTTGGAATGGAACTATTGAGTGGGTTATGTTCAAATGAGTTTGTTATGTTCAAAAACGGGTCAAGGAACTCCTCAAAACGATTTATAAGTCAAAAACTAGGTTTTGGGTCGATTTTGTGTTCAAATGGGTCAAGATCGAATTTTAACAAGAAAATGTGTTAAAGGTTGGTTTGGATGATGAAACATGTTTAGTTATGTTCAATTATGTTTAACTATGTTCAAAAATGGGTCTCGAAGTTGTGCAAATCGATTTCATGGTCTAAGTATCAAGAAGTTAGGGTTTTGGGTCGTGCTTGGGTCAAGAGCACCTGCTGGTGCATTGCTGATTCAGAACAGGCGTAACTTACGCCCCTGTTGGCGTAACCTACGCCCCTCTCCATTTTCATTACGCCAAGACCCTACTGTTTACGCCCAAAACTCGTCCAAAATGCATGTTTCTGGAGCACCGTAGCCTACGCCCCTCTCTGGCGTAGGTTACGCCCCTTGAATTTTGCCCAGCGTAGCTTACGCCCAATCTCACCGTACCTTACGCCCATTGAGTTTCCTCCTAGCGTAACCTACGCCCATAAGGGTCGTAGCTTACGGCTGTCCCTAATGTACATTTACGTGCAATTGAGTACAATGAGTACATTTACGTGCAATTGAGTACAATGAGTACATTTACGTGCAATTGAGTACAATGAGTACATTTACGTGCAATTGAGTACAATGAGTACATTTACGTGCAATTGAGTACAATGAGTACATTTACGTGCAATTGAGTACAATGAGTACATTTACGTGCAATTGAGTACAATGAGTACATTTACGTGCAATTGAGTACAATGAGTACATTTACGTGCAATTGAGTACAATGAGTACATTTACGTGCAATTGAGTACAATGAGTACATTTACGTGCAATTGAGTACAATGAGTACATTTACGTGCAATTGAGTACAATGAGTACATTTACGTGCAATTGAGTACAATGAGTACATTTACGTGCAATTGAGTACAATGAGTACATTTACGTGCAATTGAGTACAATGAGTACATTTACGTGCAATTGAGTACAATGAGTACATTTACGTGCAATTGAGTACAATGAGTACATTTACGTGCAATTGAGTACAATGAGTACATTTACGTGCAATTGAGTACAATGAGTACATTTACGTGCAATTGAGTACAATGAGTACATTTACGTGCAATTGAGTACAATGAGTACATTTACGTGCAATTGAGTACAATGAGTACATTTACGTGCAATTGAGTACAATGAGTACATTTACGTGCAATTGAGTACAATGAGTACATTTACGTGCAATTGAGTACAATGAGTACATTTACGTGCAATTGAGTACAATGAGTACATTTACGTGCAATTGAGTACAATGAGTACATTTACGTGCAATTGAGTACAATGAGTACATTTACGTGCAATTGAGTACAATGAGTACATTTACGTGCAATTGAGTACAATGAGTACATTTACGTGCAATTGAGTACAATGAGTACATTTACGTGCAATTGAGTACAATGAGTACATTTACGTGCAATTGAGTACAATGAGTACATTTACGTGCAATTGAGTACAATGAGTACATTTACGTGCAATTGAGTACAATGAGTACATTTACGTGCAATTGAGTACAATGAGTACATTTACGTGCAATTGAGTACAATGAGTACATTTACGTGCAATTGAGTACAATGAGTACATTTACGTGCAATTGAGTACAATGAGTACATTTACGTGCAATTGAGTACAATGAGTACATTTACGTGCAATTGAGTACAATGAGTACATTTACGTGCAATTGAGTACAATGAGTACATTTACGTGCAATTGAGTACAATGAGTACATTTACGTGCAATTGAGTACAATGAGTACATTTACGTGCAATTGAGTACAATGAGTACATTTACGTGCAATTGAGTACAATGAGTACATTTACGTGCAATTGAGTACAATGAGTACATTTACGTGCAATTGAGTACAATGAGTACATTTACGTGCAATTGAGTACAATGAGTACATTTACGTGCAATTGAGTACAATGAGTACATTTACGTGCAATTGAGTACAATGAGTACATTTACGTGCAATTGAGTACAATGAGTACATTTACGTGCAATTGAGTACAATGAGTACATTTACGTGCAATTGAGTACAATGAGTACATTTACGTGCAATTGAGTACAATGAGTACATTTACGTGCAATTGAGTACAATGAGTACATTTACGTGCAATTGAGTACAATGAGTACATTTACGTGCAATTGAGTACAATGAGTACATTTACGTGCAATTGAGTACAATGAGTACATTTACGTGCAATTGAGTACAATGAGTACATTTACGTGCAATTGAGTACAATGAGTACATTTACGTGCAATTGAGTACAATGAGTACATTTACGTGCAATTGAGTACAATGAGTACATTTACGTGCAATTGAGTACAATGAGTACATTTACGTGCAATTGAGTACAATGAGTACATTTACGTGCAATTGAGTACAATGAGTACATTTACGTGCAATTGAGTACAATGAGTACATTTACGTGCAATTGAGTACAATGAGTACATTTACGTGCAATTGAGTACAATGAGTACATTTACGTGCAATTGAGTACAATGAGTACATTTACGTGCAATTGAGTACAATGAGTACATTTACGTGCAATTGAGTACAATGAGTACATTTACGTGCAATTGAGTACAATGAGTACATTTACGTGCAATTGAGTACAATGAGTACATTTACGTGCAATTGAGTACAATGAGTACATTTACGTGCAATTGAGTACAATGAGTACATTTACGTGCAATTGAGTACAATGAGTACATTTACGTGCAATTGAGTACAATGAGTACATTTACGTGCAATTGAGTACAATGAGTACATTTACGTGCAATTGAGTACAATGAGTACATTTACGTGCAATTGAGTACAATGAGTACATTTACGTGCAATTGAGTACAATGAGTACATTTACGTGCAATTGAGTACAATGAGTACATTTACGTGCAATTGAGTACAATGAGTACATTTACGTGCAATTGAGTACAATGAGTACATTTACGTGCAATTGAGTACAATGAGTACATTTACGTGCAATTGAGTACCAAATGAGTACATTTACGTGCAATTGAGTACAATGAGTACATTTACGTGCAATTGAGTACCTTGAGTACAATGAGTACATTTACGTGCAATTGAGTACATTGAGTACAAGTGTGCAATTTATTAGATCATGTTAATGTGAATTGTGTATTGGTTGACATGGGAATGTGTTCTTGTTCATCTTTTCCTACGAACTCACCAACCTAGTGTTGACATTGTTTAGTACACTTTTCAGGTAACCAAGAGAACCCAAGAGCTTGATGCATTGCTAGATTGTTGGACTTGACCATGGATCCGTGATTCATTACCCGTTGATGGGACTTGCTTAGGATCATGAGCCATCTTTTGAATTGTTATTGTGTAAACTTTTGATGGTTGAATGCTCCTTATGCTTTTGTGACATTGTAACTTAATTGTTGGGTTCCCGGAATCCTCTTATTTTCATATAGTCTCGTTCTACGATAATTCCATCTTGTGTCATGCTTTTCGGTACATTTCGAGCCTAGCCCGGGGTGTTACAAGGGCCATCTTGATCTTTTTCCCCAGGTATCCCCGATAAGGGAACCCTATGAGAGTCATCGACTCCGACTACCGTTCATGTACGATCCATATCAGACCAACTAGCCATCCTACCTCCTCTACGTTCTTGACGTTCTTCACAGCCCATTTTTGTCTTAGTAGAGTCTTTTAGTGGCATCTTTCGGTACTCTTCCCAAGTATTTAAAAAAAGTGAGTCATCGGTTCATGTACAGGATACTACAATTACAACTTGGACAATTAGACATCGGACCCATAATCGCAATGGGTCAATTGCAAAAGCGGAGTTCTACCAACTGAGCTCTCACCCGTGAAGTAAATCATCGCACCTATGGTCCAACCAATTGGGAGAGAATCAATAGACTCTTTTTACGGGAGCGATTAATCCTTCCCGAACGCAGCATACAACTCTCTGTCGTACTGCGCTTTTCAAGTGTGCCCACTCCTCCTTTTTTTCCTTAGCATGGCAAACCTTGTGAAATAACTCCAATGAGAAGGGAAAAAGAAGGCGTTAAGAGATCCTCTTGACCTATCCCGAGACACTCTAAAAAGGCGTCAAAAGATAGATAAATAAACACATCCCATTTGATTTCAGCTTTCTCGTGGCCTCATATATTATTTCTAAATCTATATCTATATATCATTGACCATAGATAATAGAGATTATGTTTTTATCAAATATATCAACATTTAGATTTATTATAGGAATAACGTATAGTTAACAGGGTTTCAAAACCTTTTTTTTAGGTAAGTGATAACTGTACCATTTGTTTTGATGTTTTTACCACAATACTTCATTAATGATTTGTACATTTTGCTACATATGATGTACTTAATGGTAGATTAATCAAAAAGAATGGTACTAATATCATTTCTCTTTTTTTTAGAATAGCGAGTTAGTGGTTAATAGCCTTTTAATTTCTTATAAGTCTTTTATCGTGTCATGTCGTCAAGTGCTTTCCTTGATAACATTTTTATTAAATAATATTATGCCATTAAAAAAACGTATAGTTAATAAGTTATTTAACTAAAAGAATGTCAGATAATAAGTTTTTTTAATTTGATAGGACTGTTGACATAAACAAATGATAATTAAGTAAAATTGAACATTTTTAATTGGTTAGGAAAAAACCATATTTTAGTATATATAAAGATAAAGATAAAAATAAAAATAAATTTACTCGCGTATTACGCGGGACAATAATCTAGTTATACTATAAATCATAGATATGATTTCCTTAATTTTATGGTGTAGAATTTCATATAAATATAAATTTTATGAACTCGCCTGTTATTTACCATGGTTAACAAATAAACAATATATGTGCACTAGTTTTATACGAATACTAGATTAAACCCGGACGTTGTCCGGGTCTGACTGAGAACGTAAATAAAAAATATATTGACAGTTACAGTATTATTCACAGTTTATAATATTATAAAAATTATCAGATTACGACCGATGCAAATAATAAAATTATGATTTTTATGAATATATGATATATATCAAATATGTTAAAGCATGATTAATTAAACGTAATATTAATTTATAGCATATTTATATGTGGGAGTAATAATAATATAATAATAATAATAATAAAAAGAAGCAATTATTATTATTATTATTATAAAATTAAAATATAAATACATAAAGAAAACAAACATAGAAGAGAAAACAATAACTAAGGGCTAATGTTTTTAGTCATTAAGTGCTGAATGTATTAAGTGGTTCAATGTATAAATAATGTCTGTATGTATTAAGTAAAAAGTAGGTAATTGACAGTTATTTTTGTTTATTAAGTCAAATAAAGAACATGAAATTTGACTGAATACATTAAGTTCTTAATTATTAAGTCTATTAGGTAAATAAAGAACGAGACCTCAACAAACTACATGACAACTATATTATTTGTCTATTGTGTTTGGATGCTACAGGATCACACAAACAAAAGATAAAAATCAATCATATTATGGGATATCCAATGATATATATACATCACAAAAGTAAAAATTGAATATTCTGAAACCATACATACAAAAACAAAAAACATACAAAAAACATGTCGTTTCTTTTTATAACATGCAAATTCCATAAAATCAAAAACTAAATATAATGATTTTTTTAATTTAAAATAAAAACAACCCTAAATCAAAATGTCTGTAGAGAAAAACATATACCTTAGATGTTGGATAAAGCCATTTAAATTCACCCCACGACAGATCCTAAAACTTAGGGTTACCTTAACTTTAACTTTAATTAACTTTAATTAATTAACTCAAATTTATATAAAAACGACACCTCAGATTTTTGTGAGATGGCAAAAGAATAAATATGACACATAATTAGACATCGGACACATAATTAGCGTATTTCTTCCTTATAATTTATCTTGAATTGATTGGTGATTTATGTGTGTCTTTAATGGTAGTTATTGATTACATATATTTCATTTTGATTGTTTGGGTACAAACGATTGGGTCTATGACGGGTACGGTAGACAATCGTTCATGATAATAGAGAGAAATGTGTTAACGGTTGGGTACAATCGATATGTATAATTGTTATTTCAATAACCAAACCAATTGTTTGATTAGGGAAGTTATAAAAGATGTCTTGGGGTACCGGTCTTTGTAACGAAACTAGTTTAAGCAAGAGAGTCAAATGATGTCATTAACTTGACGGGTACAGGGTTGGTGCTTTGTTTGAGTCTCGGTTATTTAATCAACTAATTTGGGTTTGAACTTCATTTATGTGCAATCTGAGCGTATTGTTGAGCGAAATCAAGATGGATGCCTTTTAAATTATTGTCTTAAAAACATTTTTAATATCGTTTGAGGACGATCCCTGCCCCGGTAATACCGGATTTAAATTATTTACTTTTACTTGTTGCAAAGTGACAATTCGGTCACAAAACCCATTTTAATTAGAATTACTTAATGTCAACAATTACTTAACTTTAGTCCCTGTGTTCGATCCTGGACTTACCTTTTAGCTATACTATATACGAATGGGTCCACTGCCCGAGAGTGTGTAGTAGTCAGTTCTAGGGTATTTCTTGTTTTAATTTTTAAACTTGATTTTACACATCAATGTATTAAGTGGTTGAATGTATAAATAATGTCTGTATGTATTAAGTAAAAAGTAGGTAATTGACAGTTATTTTTGTTTATTAAGTCAAATAAAGAACATGAAATTTGACTGAATACATTAAGTTCTTAATTATTAAGTCTATTAGGTAAAAAAAGAACGGGACCTAAACAAACTACATGACAACTATATTATTTGTCTATTGTGTTTGGATGCTACAGGATCACACAAACAAAAGATAAAAATCAATCATATTATGGGATATCCAATGATATATATACATCACAAAAGTAAAAATTGAATATTTTGAAACCATACATACAAAAACTATATTATTTTTGGCGCCGCTGCCGGGGACTTTTGTTTTAGTAGTTGTTTAATTTTGTAGTTCGATCCTTTCTCGCATTAACTTGTGAGGAAGTTAATTGTTTTTTTCGGTTAGCGTAATTTAGTGTTAATTTTTTTTTTTATTCAGTTCTAGTCCATTTTATTATTCAGTTTTTCTTTTCCATTTGTGCTTTTCACATGGTGTGCTAGTGTTTGTTTTGTAGTATTAGTGTCACCTATGGCCGACCAAGACTATGAGTTGGAGGGAGAATACCCGGACGAGATACGGTACTTTAATCAATTACCCAACGAGACTTGGTATGAAGCATGGATGAGGATTAGATACATAGTTGATAAGTTAAACACGAACAACATTTTTGTTTGTGAACTTGTTACATTTTATTTGCGTGGGCTAGATGATGAATCCTATGATATTTTAAGCGAAGAAATCTTAGGGATGGATTCCGACGGAGTATTTGATTATGTGGAAGAATTTATTCAATCCAACGAATTTGTGTATGTGCCCAAAAATGAAACAATGTGGCAAGAAGTGTATGAGACTTCAGAAGAGAACGAAACAACGGAAGCTTATGATCTCTCGGAAAATGAATCTCATACTCAACCTCCTGAAAGCCAAAAATATCCAGAGATACAGGATTCCATTCAAATCCTGAATACTGATGCATGGAGGAACCACATGTCTCTCCTCCACAATCTGACTTTGGTGAAGTGATAATGGGAGAATTTAAAGAAGAATTTATGGAACCAGGAGATGTTATGAGTAAGATAGTAGCACAAGAGCAAGTGTCATTTCCACAACCTATATGATTGGAGTCGACTCGAGAGAAGATGAGTATCAATTGACTTATTTGGAACAAAACAAACTATTACTCATTAGCAGAGAGCCGGTGGTCGAAGATGTTGATTTGAAGATATGTTCCTCCTTCCTTGGTAAGGTATGTGATGTTTCTTATGATGATACAAATGTTGCTAAATATATCTTGCAGGATTTGGAGGATGAAGTCATTATCGACTTGGATGAGGAGTTGGTAACTGGTCCAACAAAGAGGATTGAGCTTGAACACACCAAAATGGATGAATTACCGACAGTTCAAGCATGTTTTCAACTGGTGAGCAAAAAGAGGAAGCTAGAGGGAGCATCGGCTACTTTCCTCATTGATAAGTGCCTAATTATCTCTCAAGAGAGTCATTTTTATACTTTAGGTAACCCCATATTGTTTGAGTATAATAAACGGCGATGGGTAGAAAACTCGGTTTTAAAAATAGATATGATGAATCATGTGAGGAGAGATTTTGAAAAGGTGAATTTTAAAGATTGGGTAATGATAAAAGTTAAGTTCACAAATTTTTCACCTTACTCGTGTAGGTCACCGGACTTTTTATGTGTTGATGATGTAAACAATTGGATTCTGACAAAGGTGAAACTTAACTGTTTTTCACAATTTAAGGGTAGACCGCCCAACACTTTAAGTGTGGGGGCGTCAGAGACCCCACCATGGTAATTTTTTGGGGTAGGAGTCTAGCTAACGACTCATAAATAAATTAAGCGCTTCTCGGGAGGCAACCCGTGTCTTTTATTTTGTTATTTAAATTTAAATTTTGCATTTTTCTTTTTGTTTGTGTTTTTGAATAAACTCTTTGATGATGGTGATGGTTATGCTATTTGTTTGGTATTCCTGTTTTGCGTTGATTTGTGTGTTCATGTTGATAGCAAGTTGGTTGTCATATGCATATGCTGACAGTAAGTGCAGCGACATATTTTATTGGCATCATTCAAGCATGGAACACACGACATACCCGACAAGTTTTTCTTGTTCTTGATTTTGTTTTTGTTTACTTTTCCCTATTTCCCATAGTTTGCCTTAGTTCATTGGACATTGAGGGCATTGTCCAACTCAAGTGTGGGGGGGTGGTAAATAGGAAAAAGTCGGGTATTTTTGAGGAATTTTGAAACTTTTGCATGCTTGTCCTTGTAGTTAATTGCTTTTGTCACTTAATTATAGAACTTAATAAGCAATTTAACTACACCCTTGGTACAAAGTTTAATTTGTGGAATGTGTTTTGACTGATTAATGTGGCAATCCCTTCTGGATTAATAATATGACTAGCACGCTCAAAGCACCAAAACACCCAAATTGTGAGATTATTGATTCATTGCTAGTTATGATAGGTGTTACGGTTTGGAATTATTAGCCTTGTTAATTTGTCCCTCTCGTAGGATTTTGGATTTATCCAGGAGTATGGGTTCTTTTAGAGCTCTGAACTATGATGTGCAAGTTTGAGGTTCGTTTTTCCATTTCCGGATTATTTCATTTGCTATGAGTGTGCCGGTGATTGCGTTGATTCTAGAACTTGTCCTGGTTGATCGTTCCGTGTTATTTATCAGAAGAGGCAAATTTAGGATAAAACCTTTGTTCTTTGTATGTTCACCCCTTGTTTCGTAGTAATCTATTATGTGCATGTTGTGTTAATGTGCTTAGTAGCTAACTACACTGGTTAGTGAACCACCTGTTAAAACCTTATGTTGCACTCACTTTTAGTGCAAGAAACAATAGAAAACATGTTGTCATTAGCCTGTTCTTTGTTATTAAATCCACCCGTAATATACACCTTTTCCTAGCCATGCCGATAGTCGAAATCCTGGTGGGTCATTGGTTGCCTATGCTAGTGGATGGTTTGGGGTTGTCCTTTATGTCGGGTTGGGATATTCTCGGTTACTGAGAATAGATTGATTTCGTCATTTTTGTTTGGATAAAGTCTGGATCGTTCATTTCAGCATATGAGTATATGATTTGTCACTGTTTCAAATGTTATTTAAGAGAATACCAATTAGTCAGAGTAAAAGTAGCTCACAAAAAAAAAAAAGAATAAAAAAAGAAAAACAGAAAAAGAAAAAAAAAAGAAAAAGAAAAGAGCTTGGGCTGTCAGTTGGTATTTCTCACTTTTGGTCAAATCATTTTTGTAAGTTGGTACATCAATTACACCAACGAAAGGATCTTAATGCTATAATCTTAAGTTGTTAATTGTGGGTTGGCGCGTTTGTTTAAGCCAACATGGTTAGAATTGGTTGATTGAGTTGTTTAGTGTCATACACCACAATGGTGTCGGTTTTTAATCGTCTATTGGGGGTATTGTCTGGACAACTTATCGGGTTTTGGACCGTTGGCAACTAGTGACATGGGATTTAATGGATTAGACTATTATGTAAAACTTTGTTAAATGTTGTGTTATTTGTTTTTAACACCCTTTGTTTACCCAAATTTCCATACCCTTTTAAATACCTTGTTAGCCTCAGAAGTTCGTTAAAACCCTTAAAGTCCTCTTTTGATAGATGTTGTGGTGCTTACATCATGGCGGTGAAGGAACGAACCTAGTACAAGCCTATGGTTAAAAGATTATGCATCACGACTTGGCATTGAGTGATTATTCAAATATTCAACCCCAAGTGTAAGTTAGTTGGAGTAGGATAGACATATCAC
>CM067168.1:37889324-37965931 GCA_034093135.1 Erigeron breviscapus
TGCCAAGTTCATTAAGGAGCTTGTGACAGACAAAGGAAAGTTTGAAGAGGCAAAGGCTACTTTTATTAATGCCGAGTGTTCTGCTATCTTGCAGAACCGCATTCCACCAAAGCTTGAAGACCAGGGAGTTTTCTTATCACTTGCTCTATTAGAACTATTATTTGTAAAGCCTTAGCTGATTTAGGGGCTAGCATCAATTTGATGCCTTACTCGGTTTATGCCAAGTTGTCCTTGGGAGTCCTTCGCCCTACTCGCATGAGTATAAGACTTGCTGACCATTCATTTCAGTATCCCATCGGGATTGCTGAAAACATTAGTGTCAGAGTTGGCCATATTGTTTTTCTAGTTGACTTTGTTATCCTCGAGTGGAGGAAGATACGAAGGTCCCTCTTATTCTTGGACGACCATTCCTTAATACCACGGATGCTATCATCCGTGTGAAGGATAAGGAAATTTTTTGGGTGTGAGTACTGATAGAATTGTGTTTAATGTTGAAAAGTCTATCAAGCATTCATATTCTAATGATGAGACTTGTTTCAGGATTGATGTCATTGATGATGCATTGGATCAAGAATTTCAGGAATTTATGGAGACAGATATTGGAGAGGAGGAGATCGCTAATTTAGGATCTGGAGAAATTACTGATGAAGCTTTGTTTGTAGAGGTCATGGCACTAAGCTTGGATGAATCACCTCCCGAGGATGAGACTTTTGAGGAGGTAGTTGCTGACGGGAGTTCAAGGGTACCTAACTCTGTTGATGTACCACCTACTGACTTGGAGCTTAAGCCGCTTCCAGACCATCTAGAGTATGCATATCTGTCAGGTGAGTCATCTCTTCCAGTGGTTATCTCGTCCTCACTCTCGAGTGACGAGAAAGACCGTCTCATGTCTATTCTTAAAGCCCATAAGCGGGCTTTTGCTTGGAAGACCACAGATATTCCAGGTATTAGTCCTAATTTTTGTCAGCATAAAATTGATTTTCTTGATGATGTTAAGCCCGTTGTCCAGAGACAAAGGCGGCTGAATCCTAATATGAAGGAGGTTGTTAAAAAAGAGGTGATTAAGCTTCTTGATGCAGGAATCATTTTTCCTATTGCCGATAGTTCATGGGTAAGTCCTGTCCACTGTGTGCCCAAAAAGGGGGGCATGACAGTCATTGAAAATGATAATAAGGAGCTTTTGGCCACTAGGACTATTACGGGTTGGCGGGTTTGTATAGATTACCGTAAGCTTAATGATGCCACCCGTAAGGATCATTTTCCCCTTCCTTTTATTGATCAAATGTTGGAACGTCTTGCAGGGAATGAATACTTTTGTTTCTTGGATGGGTTTTCCGGGTACTTTCAAATACCCATTGATCCCAAGGATCAAGAGAAAACCACTTTCACTTGTCCATTTGGCACTTTTGCTTATCGGCGTATGCCGTTTGGTTTGTGTAATGCCCCTGGCACCTTTCAAAGGTGCATGATTGCTATTTTCCAGGACATGCTTGAAACTTCCATGGAAGTTTTCATGGATGATTTTTCAGTTTTTGGGGATTCTTTTCATCTTTTGAGTAATTTGGATAGGATGTTGGAACGGTGTGAGAGGGCACACCTTGTTTTGAATTGGGAAAAGTGTCATTTTATGGTGACTGAGGGTATTGTGTTAGGGCATAAAGTGTCCAAGGCCGGGATTGAGGTTGATCGGGCTAAGATATATGTAATTGCCAAATTACCCCCGCCTTCCAATGTGAAAGGGGTAAGGAGTTTTCTTGGTCATGCAGGTTTTTATCGTCGATTTATTAAGGATTTCTCTAAGATTACTCGTCCTATGATCCACTTGTTGGAGAAGGACGTTCCTTTTGTCTTTAATGATGCTTGTTTGAGTGCTTTTCAGGTATTGAAGGAGAAGTTGACTGATTCTCCTATCATGGTAGCTCCAAATTGGGAATTATCTTTCGAGTTGATGTGTGATGCAAGTGACTATGCTGTTGGAGCTGTGCTAGGGCAAAGGGTTGAGAAACATTTCAAACCCATTTACTTTGCTAGTAAGACTTTGAACCCCGCCCAGCAAAATTACACCACTACGGAGAAGGAGTTGCTTGCAGTGGTCTTTGCATTTGATAAGTTTAGATCATATCTTGTTTTGAGTAAGACCATAGTTTTCACTGACCATTCAGCCCTTAAGTACCTGTTCTCGAAACAGGATGCTAAACCCAGGCTTATCCGTTGGATTCTTTTGTTGCAAGAATTTGACATTGAGATAAAGGATAAGAAAGGGGCTGAAAATTTGGCTGTAGACCATTTGAGTCGTTTGGAAGATCCTCACCGGGAGGAACTTCGTGATGGGGAGATCAATGATCACTTCCCCGATGAGTCTTTAATGTTTATTTCTAACTCTGATGAAGCTCCTTGGTTTGCAGATATAGCTAATTATTTGGTTGCAGGTGAGATACCTAATGATTTCACGTCCCAGCAGAAGAAGAAGCTCATATCGGATGTTAAGTATTATTTTTGGGACCATCCATACTTGTTTCGTGTTTGTGCAGATGGTATGGTTAGGAGATGTGTTGCTGGAGCTGAGACAATAGAGATTTTGGATGCGTGTCACTACGGGCCAACTGGGGGTCATTATGGTCCTTCAGTGACGGGTAAGAAAGTTTTTGATGCAGGGTTCTATTGGCCAACAATTTTCAAGGAGGCCCAGACTTTGGTTGAGATTTGTGACATCTGTCAGCGCCAAGGGAACATCACTAAACGGGATGAGATGCCTCAACAGAGCATTCAGGTATGTGAGGTATTTGATGTCTGGGGTATAGACTTTATGGGACCATTCCCACAGTCTAATAAGTTTCAGTACATTCTTGTCGCCGTTGACTACGTGTCTAAATGGGCCGAAGCCAAGGCTTTGCCCACGAATGACGCGCGTGTAGTCATTGATTTCTTGAAACAGTTGTTTTGTCGTTTTGGTTGCCCTAGAGCCTTGATTAGAAACCGTGGTACCCACTTAGCAAACCATCAATTAGCCAAAATAATGAAGAGGTACGGTGTTGTCCACTATTTTTCTACCTCATACCATCCACAGACCAGTGGTCAAGTGGAAAACACAAATAGGGCCTAAAAGATGATTTTGGAGAAAACTGGTCGAGACAACCCTAAGGTGTGGTCAAAGAAGTTAGATGACGCCTTGTGGGCGTTTAGGACGGCTTATAAGACGCCGATTGGCACCACGCCATACCGGTTGCTCTATGGCAAAACTTGCCATCTTCCTATTGAGATAGAGCATAAGGCGTATTGGGCTTTAAGGAATTTGAATTTGATGGAAGCGCGTGAACTTAGAATGTTGCAACTTCATGAGCTTGATGAGCTTAGGTTAGGTGCTTATGAGAATTCGAGGTTATATAAGGAGAGGACCAAGATTTGGCATGATAAGAGAATTCGTAGGAAGGAGTTTAAGGTTGGGGCTAAAGTGTTGTTATTCTTGTCTAAATTTAAGATTAAGCAACCTAAACTAACTTCTAGGTGGATTGGACCGTTTGAGATTAAGCATGTGTACCCATCGGGTTATGTTGAGTTGTTTAAGCGAAATGGTGAAGGATCGTTCATTGTCAATGGTCATCGACTTAAGCTATATTTGGAAGAAGAGCAGGTAGAGGGGATATTTGATGAGATCCCCGTGTTTGAATTTGATACTTGAAGGTTGGTCGAGTCAAGCTAAAGACTCGTTAATAACTTAAGCGCTTCTCGGGAGGCAACCCGTGTTTATTTTATCGTATTTCATTTTTCTTGAATTAGTTAATTTTAATCGTGTGTTAGTTGGTAAGTGCAGGTATGTTCTCGATTTGATGCGGTTTGTTTTGAGATTTGACATAATATTTGTGAAGGGAAAGATTTTCAGAAACTCCCCACTGCGCCGCAGTGGGGGTGGTATAAGCTGACTGCGCCGCAGTGTCAAACCACTGTCCACTTGTGATATATATCCCACTGCGCCGCAGTGGGAGTGCATATTACTCACTGCGCCGCAGTGGAAGGCCGGGTAGGTCAAAGAGAGTACAAGGCAGGTAAGTTTGTTTTCTTTTACTCTTTTACACTTACACTCTTTCTTCTTCTTTTCTCTCCTCTTAAAAACCGAAAATACCCATTAACCTCCTTCAAGATCTTCCATTTTTCTTCCATCTTTAATCCTTTGTCCAGATTTTCATCTTCATACATTTCATAATGGGAAGAAGTGTAAGTTTTTCTCTTTAGTTTCTTTGTATTTTTCCTTTTAGTTTGAATTCTCAATTTCTAGGGTTTATGCTAGCTTAAGGCTCCAATTCATTTAGGGGTTTTGATGTTTGATAGAAGCTAATTGGGTGATAAATCTTGCATCTTGTTCAGCCATTAGTGATTTTGATTTTGAAATTAGGGTTTTGAAAAATTGGGGATTTGTTATGAACAAGTGTGGGGGATGTATATGTTGGTTATTGTAGGAGATTATTGTTTCATTAATCCCTGAATTTGCTTGTTAGATTTTCCCTTTTTTGTGCCATATCGTATGGACCCTAGTGAGTTGCCCAGATCTTTGTCCTCACTGCGCCGCAGTGAGGGGGTTCATGCCTCACTGCGCCGCAGTGAGATCCTTCTGCCCAGTTTGTCCTTTTGCCTCACTGCGCCGCAGTGAGGGTTACTCATGCCCACTGTGCCGCAGTGGGGGTACTTTCCTGTTAAGATTTCCGTATGTTTAATATGGTTTCCAACTTCGCATTCTTAATACTCACAATTGGTCGTTTTTCATGTTTGTGAATGCAGGGAGCGGGAGCTACAGATAAGGCCGCAGGAAAAAGGAAAATGGTTGAGGGGCAATCCAGTGAGGCCGTTGATGTGCCGAGTTCAAAGAAACAAGTGGAGGTGCCGCTTACATTTATTGAAGAACTGAACGAGCGACATGCTTGGCTATCATTTGAGGGAATTAGGCAACCCCAAAAGAACATATACAAGAACAAGTTGTATAAGCTTTCTAAGCATGCGGTCCTTCCCGCAAGACATCTAACTCCTTTTCAAGCTCAGGTATTTGGAGTACAGGAGGACATAAGAAGATGGTTTTCTATGACTATGAGAGTTGGAGGGGAGTCAAGAGGGCATGAAGTGAGTTGTGATATTTGGCGGCGGGTATTTGCTAACCGTGAAGCCGCCTACCGTGAGTTATGCTTAGAGTTCTATTCAACCTTGAAACTGAAGAAGGAGTTAGGGAAAGTCAAGGATATTTTCGAAGAGAGGGTAGTCTCATTTTACTGTGGGGGACAGCAAAGGAATCTGTCAATTGCTGAATTTGGTTACTACTGTGGGATGTATACGAGGGAGGAGTTGCAGAATGCAGAGTTTAGGGCTATTTTGAAGAAGGGGTATAGAACAGGAGCCGATTTGGGTGATGGAGAGTCTATCTTGGAGTATTACACCAGGATCACGGGGGGAGAAACATGGACATACACAAGTGGTGTGGCAAAGATTAAGAATGTACGTTTGAGGTTGCTCCACCGGATGATTGTGACTTTCTTGGTATAGCGTTCTACTCATTGGGAGAAGGCGTACCAGAATGATCTTTGGTTACTTAAGTTATTTTCTGAGGGAGCTCCATCCAGGTTTGCTTTGCCTCCTCTTGTACTGCTGGACCGTATGTGTAATCATTCTGATTCGAATCTGGTTTTGGGACATTTTATCACGGTCATTTATAAGAGGATGGGAGTCTTTGCTTCTGATGATTGCCAGACGTATCTTTCATTACCAGTGCATCAGGAGGATTTTACGTTTAATGAGCTTTATAGGGCAAAGATTTTGAAGAAAAAGAAAGCAAATGAGCAGGAGCAGTTGTTAGATGATGAGGGTGAGGTTGAAGGACCACCTCCTGTACAGGAGGAGGATGAGGAGGCTGATGTTGAGATGGCTGATGCTCCACAGGAGCCCCCGAGGAGGACTGGACGCAACATTCCCATCCCTCGCTCGTTTGATTTAACACTTTTGAGGAACACTATTCAGAATATCTATGAGGCTCAGTAGAACAGTCAGCGAGAGTTTGATGCTTACCAGGAGGGTGGACCAGGATTTCACCTGGATTGGATCACAGCAGGCCCACACTAACTATAGCCTTGATTATTATCAGCCTATGTGGGATGCTCAGTATCATGGCCGGGAGTTTGTTCGACATGACCCGATTCCTCCATTCTCTCCACCGCCTATTTATGTCCCTGATTATCGTCAGGGGGGTCAGTCCTTTTTCTCTCGTACGACTGCCCCAGAGAACATGTCACCACCACCCCATGATTTAGGAGGTTCTCCTCGAGGTCCAGTGCAGTTTGGGGTCTTTCAGGGTGGCCATGTTGGCGGTGATTCTTCATCTTTTGCAGGTTTGGATGCAGGTGCTCATTCTGGATTTGATGCTGGTCAGTCAGGAGGAGATGAAGGTGGTTTGGGTGCAGCTCAGGAAGAGGCGTCCGATTGGGTGACGAGTATTTTTAGACAACCTGGGCTACCCTATGGCTACCATGGACAGTAGCAGTAGTGGAGATGATTCCCATCCGGCACCGTGGGATGGAATCATATGATGTTTGGTTATTTTGGTATTCTCATGTCATTACTTTATTTATCATTGTCTGGTATCCACCCTACGGGGTGATGAAACACTTGTACTTTTCTTTGTTTCTTTTATTTTCTGCATGATACTCTTTTTAGTTTGCAATTTGTATGGATATTTGGGATTTGTTCTTGTGATGTGTAATTGAGCAGGTTTGATCCGAATTGATGGAAATACTTAGTGGAACCCAAATGTGGGGGAGGACCCGTTGGATTTGTTTGATTGTGTGATCGTGTTAGTAGCTCACTATGATGTCATGTGCATATGCTGGCAGTAAGTTCAGCGCAACATTTTCAATTGGCATCTTTATTGACATTGTTTCACACACAGCTCTCGCACATTCCGTTTTGGTCTAGTCTGTTTCTCCCGTCAAGCAAATTGGACTTCCTTTTTAGGAAGAGCAATTTGTGGTACGGGGTCGACTTACTTGTTTTGAAACGGAATGTGTCCATGATCCGGTATGTGTTTTCATTCTTTCTGTCTATTTTGCTTACCCCTATTTACCTTAGTTTTGACCGAATATTGGACATTGAGGGCATTGTCCATCTTACGCGTGGGGGGGTGGCAGATAGGTTTATGCAACTGGATATATCTCTTTTGTTATTTTGCCATTGAGATTTTGCCGTTCTTGTGGATGTGTCCCTCTCATAGACTTTTGGATTTATCCGAGAGTAAGGGTTCTATCTTGAACTCTGAACTATGATGTCATGTTTGAGATTGGTGGCTTCGATTTGGTAGGATGACGGAAGATGATATGATTTGAAACTTGTGTTGAGCTTGTCCTTGTGGTAAATTGCTTTTGTCATTTAATTCATAATATCTTAATGAGCAATTTTACTACAAAATTTTTCCTTGGTACAAATTTAATTGGCGAAATGTGTTCTGAACGGTTATTGGGCTAATCCTTGTGTGGATTGATAACATTACTTGCATACTCAAAATTCCCAAACACCTAAAAGTTGTGAGATTCATCGTTCATTTATAGATGTGCTAGGTGTTTACGGTTTTGGTTTGATTGCCTTGTAATTTTGTCCCTCTCTTAGGCTCTTGGATTTATTCGGGAGTAAGGGTTCCATTTCGAACTCTGCACTAAGATGTGTGAATTTGAGGTTAATTTATTCCATTTCCGGGTTACTTTCTTTGATATGAGTGTGCCGGTGATGTGTTGAGCTAGAACTTGGCCTGGTGATCGTTACGAGACCGCAGTGAGATCACTTTTGTGATATAAGTACATTGGATGACGAATTGGCATATTAGGTTTGACCCATATTTTCTTTCTATTCACCTCTTGCTTATGTATATTTTTACCTTTAGTATACATACTTTTATACATGTACCTTTAGCATATATTTTCCTTTCTTTGTAAACCTTTGTTGCACTCATCTTTAGTGCAAGATACACTTAGACACACTTTTTGAACTTAGCCTTTTCCTTTGTATAAATCCACTTAAATATGTAAACCTTACCTCGCCATACCGATAGTCTAATTTTGGGGGGCCATTGATTGTCATTGGTTTGTTTGGACGGTTTGGGAGAGCCTCAGTGGGTTATCGGTTGGAATATTCTTGGTCTTTGGGAATACGTCGATTGGTCAAGTTATTGGGGAATGTCTTGGATTGTTCAAATAAAGTGTATTGTTTTAGACATTGTTCATCATTGTAAGAGGGTGCCTACTAGTAGAGTAAAAATGGTTCAAAATAAAAAAAAGTGAAGTGAAAAACAGAAAAAATAAAAAAAAGGAGAAAAAATGAAATAAGAAAAAAAAAAAGAACTTGGGCTACTAGTGGGTACTTCTCATTTTTATATGTCTAAAGAATTGTTGTATCATTTGGTTCGTGAATAGAATGGAAGATGTGGTTGTTCCTAAGTTGTTTGAAGTTGATACACCACAATGGTGTCGGGTTTGCTTGTTACTTTTGAGGTGTGTTCATGGGATAGCATCTTATGGGTTGGTGGCAATCAATGGTAAGGGTTTGATTAGACTATTTTGTACATAACTTATACTTTTGTTACTTCCTATCACTAACCTAAATTTCCCATATCCCATTGTAAATACCCTTAGCCTAACTTTACAACCGACTTATATGCCAAATTTTGATGATGTACTTGGTGCTCACGCCATGTCGGTGAAGCTATGATCCTTGTTCAAGCCTATGGTAAGATATGCATCACGTCCGAGCAATGAGTGATTATTCATATATATTCAACCCCAATAGTAAGTTCGTTGGAGTAGGATGATTTTGATAGGCTCATTTGTTTCACTTTTGCTTAGTCGTGTTATTGAGGCTTGTGGATTGTTCAGATATTGTCAAACATTTCGGATTTTCATTTAAGATTAAAACTGCTTCACCAAAGTCCTTGTCATCGACATGCTTGGTTTGGCTTCTTTTTGATAATCGTAATGTGTTTATATAGCTTCGTGCCAAGGAATGTTTTCGCTTAATTTCCAGATTTGCTTGAGGACAAGCAACGCTCAAGTGTGGGGGGATTTGATGTGACCAATTTATATAGATCGCCCACATCATTATTGGCCTTTTTCGTATGTGTTTTGAGTCGATTTTGTATGCATTTGGCGCGTTTATGTGTTTGTTAGTGCTTTCAGGTTCTTAGCAGGTTGTGCGTCCATTTGGTACACTTTCTGACGATTTTAGGCCAAGATGTTGATCCGAGTGTTCGAGAGCCGATAATAAAGAAGAACCATAGATTCCAGCAGGATTTAACTGCGCCGCAGTGGGAGGGATCTTGCCCCACTGCGCCGCAGTCGTTGGGTGCCAAAGATACAAGATTCCAGTGGTTTAGCACTGCGCCGCAGTGGGAGTGTAGTTGCCCCACTGTGCCGCAGTCAAAGGTCGAGAAAGAATAAAATATTCCAGTGGATTACCACTGCGCCGCAGTGGGAGGGATCTTGCCTCACTGCGCCGCAGTCACCATATGAACAAGATTCCAGGGACTTACCACTGCGCCGCAGTGGGAGCGCACCAAGCCCACTGCGGCGCAGTGAGTGCACGGGGAAATCAGGGTTACAGCCTCTTTGCATCAGATTTTGGGAGATATAAAAAGAAAAAAACCCTATTTCCCAAATCAATCAAGTTTTCTTTCTAGGAGCTGTTCTACCGCGAATTCTTCGAAGGATCGACTCAAGATTTCATCATTGGATTCATTGAAGATTCAAGAACACCCATCTAGATCGTATCTAATTTTCTGTCTTGCAATTTACATTCAACAAATATTGGTACAATATGTTCTTTTTCTATTTCGTTTGTTATTTTCGATTTAGCATAAGTGGCTAGATTTATAATCATCCACTTTGATGAAACTTGACGAATGATATGATTGCAATATTTTAATTCAAGAGTTGATTCAATTATCGTTGTGTCGTGATCTTTATCAATTAATTCCTTGTGATTTATTCTTTTGATGTTGATGGTTTATGTGTTCATCGTTAGTGGTACTAGGTGAATATGTTTATCGTTTCAATTCGATTGTCTATGGTCGGTTGTCACTGGTTCATGGTATGACGGTGAATGTCAAATCTATAATAGGAATTAATCGGTAAACGTGTTTAGAAATGGTTGGTGGTACCACGTTTTCATTCACATAGACATAATTGGTAATTGGATAATCAAACAAACTAATTGTTGGGAAGATTTTCTGGGCATTGGTGGTACCGGCTTGGGTAATTAAACTAGCAACTTAGGTGTTTGGGTGATTTGTGAGCGGTTGGTGGTACCACGCGAGCATTTTTATCCTTTCACGATTATCTTGTCAACTCTAAATAATTTGATCTTAAACGTGTGCAATCATAGCTGAAGTCAAGTGGATTCGAAGTGGATGATCTTTATTTATATTGTTTGAACTTTCTTTACTTTCAAGTGTCTTGTCATTTAAATTTCCTTAATTTCAAATTGTCAAAGTGAGGTAGCGATTTAGCTACGGTTCCATCCTTATTCTAAAACCACTTTAGTAAACAATTATTTCAAAACCATTCCCCGTGTTCGATCCTGGACTTACCTTCTAGCTATACTATATGCGAACGGGTCCACTGCCCGCAAGTGTGTAGTAGTCAGTTTTAGGGTATTTCTTGTTTTAATTTTTAAACTCGATTTCACACATCATATATCAAATATGTTAAAGCATGATTAATTAAACGTAATATTAATTTATAGCATATTTATATGTGGGAGTAATAATAATAATAGTAATAATAATAATAAAAAGAAGTAATTATTTTTATTATTATTATTATTATTATAAAATTAAAATATAAATACATAAAGAAAACAAACATAGAAGAGAAAGCAATAACTAAGGGCTAATTTTTTAGTCATTAAGTGCTGAATGTATTAAGTGGTTGAATGTATAAATAATGTCTGTATGTATTAAGTAAAAAGTAGGTAATTGACAGTTATTTTTGTTTATTAAGTCAAATAAAGAACATGAAATTTGACTGAATACATTAAGTTCTTAATTATTAAGTCTATTAGGTAAAAAAAGAACGGGACCTAAACAAACTACATGACAACTATATTATTTGTCTATTGTGTTTGGATGCTACAGGATCACACAAACAAAAGATAAAAATCAATCATATTATGGGATATCCAATGATATATATACATCACAAAAGTAAAAATTGAATATTCTGAAACCATACATACAAAAACAAAAAACATACAAAAAACATGTCGTTTCTTTTTATAACATGCAAATTCCATAAAATCAAAAACTAAATATAATGATTTTTTTAATTTAAAATAAAAACAACCCTAAATCAAAATGTCTGTAGAGAAAAACATATACCTTAGATGTTGGATAAAGCCATTTAAATTCACCCCACGACAGATCCTAAAACTTAGGGTTACCTTAACTTTAACTTTAATTAACTTTAATTAATTAACTCAAATTTATATAAAAATGACACCTCAGATTTTTGTGAGATAGCAAAAGAATAAATATGACACATAATTAGACATCGGACCCATAATCGCAATGGGTCAATTGCAAAAGCGGAGTTCTACCAACTGAGCTCTCACCCGTGAAGTAAATCATCGCACCTATGGTCCAACCAATTGGGAGAGAATCAATAGACTCTTTTTACGGGAGCGATTAATCATTCCCGAGCGCAGCATACAACTCTCTGTTGTACTGCGCTTTTCAAGTGTGCCCGCTCCTCCTTTTTTTCCTTAGCATGGCAAACTTTGTGAAATAACTCCAATGAGAAGGGAAAAAGAAGGCGTTAAGAGATCCTCTTTACCTATCCCGAGACACTCTAAAAAGGCGTCAAAAGATAGATAAATAAACACATCCCATTTGATTTCCGCTTTCTCGTGGCCTCATATATTATTTCTAAATCTATATCTATATATCATTGACCATAGATAATAGAGATTATGTTTTTATCAAATATATCAACATTTAGATTTATTATAGGAAAACGTATAGTTAACAGGGTTTCAAAACCTTTTTTTAGAATAGCGAGTTAGTGGTTAATAGTCTTTTAATTTCTTATAAGTCTTTTATCGTGTCATGTCGTCAAGTGCTTTGCTTGATAACATTTTTATTTAATAATATTATGCCATTAAAAAAACGTATAGTTAATAAGTTATTTAACTAAAAGAATGTCAGATAATAAGTTTTTTTAATTTGATAGGACTGTTGACATAAACAAATGATAATTAAGTAAAATTGAACATTTTTAATTGGTTAGGAAAAAACCATATTTTAGTATATATAAAGATAAAGATAAAAATAAAAATAAATTTACTCGCGTATTACGCGGGACAATAATCTAGTTATACTATAAATCATAGATATGATTTCCTTAATTTTATGGTGTAGAATTTCATATAAATATAAATTTTATGAACTCGCCTGTTATTTACCATGGTTAACAAATAAACAATATATGTGCACTAGTTTTATACGAATACTAGATTAAACCCGGACGTTGTCCGGGTCTGACTGAGAACGTAAATAAAAAATATATTGACAGTTACAGTATTATTCACAGTTTATAATATTATAAAAATTATCAGATTACGACCGATGCAAATAATAAAATTATGATTTTTATGAATATATGATATATATCAAATATGTTAAAGCATGATTAATTAAACGTAATATTAATTTATAGCATATTTATATGTGGGAGTAATAATAATAAAAAGAAGTAATTATTTTTATTATTATTATTATTATTATAAAATTAAAATATAAATACATAAAGAAAACAAACATAGAAGAGAAAGCAATAACTAAGGGCTAATTTTTTTAGTCATTAAGTGCTGAATGTATTAAGTGGTTGAATGTATAAATAATGTCTGTATGTATTAAGTAAAATAGGTAATTGACGTTATTTTTGTTATTATTATTATTATTATTATTATTATTATTATTATTATTATTATTATTATTATTGTTATTATTATTGTTGTTGTTGTTGTTGTTGTTACATTATTATTATTATTATTATTATTATTATTATTATTATTATTATTATTATTATTATATTATTATTATTATTACTTATTATTATTATTATTATTATTATTATTATTATTATTATTATTATTATTATTATTATTATTATTATTATTATTATTATTATTTATTTATTATTATTATTATTATTATTATTATTATTATTATTATTATTATTATTATTATTATTATTATTATTATTATTATTATTATTATTATTATTATTATTATTATTATTATTATTATTATAATGATTTTTTAATTTAAAATAAAAACAACCCTAAATCAAAATGTCTGTAGAGAAAAACATATACCTTAGATGTTGGATAAAGCCATTTAAATTCACCCCACGACAGATCCTAAAACTTAGGGTTACCTTAACTTTAACTTTAATTAATTAACTCAAATTTATATAAAAATGACACCTCAGATTTTTGTGAGATGACAAAAGAATAAATATGACACATAATCATAAAACTATTCTCTCTTAGTTATATGAAGAGATTCATAAGCTCTTGATATACCCATTACAAAACTAACATGTACATCGTTTTACTTTAACAAAGTTTAAGCCTTTCCTTTCTTAGGTATTGTACTTATATAAAATACTTTTATCATAAATATGATTAAATTCTCCGAGTAACCCGATGAAAAACTTCGTTTGTATACCTGTTTATACATTGGTTAAAAACAAATGTGTGAATTATCATGTGATGATGTATTCTAATTTTGCCCAAGTTATGATATTTATTTTCTTTTTTCTTTTAACAACAGATTTTTGTTCGAATTTTGATTTTGACATACCGTTATATTATAAGTTTGATGTGAAATGTTCATTTGAAAACTAAATTTTTTATGAAAACTGGTCAAAACACACTGTGATTTGAACCTAACAATGTGTTTTTATTGTGTTTTCTAAAAACACAATGTGTTATTATTGTGTTTTCTAAAAACACATTGTGTTAAGTTTTAAATCACAGTGTGTTTTTGATAGCGCGTGAAAATCAGAAAACTGTTCAAACACACTGTGATATGAACTTAACACAATGTGTTTTCTAAAAACACATTAAAAACACATTTTGTTAAATTCAGATCACAGTGTGTTTTAGTCAGTTTTCTAGAATTCACGAAAATTTTAGTTTTCAAATGATCACAAGCCTAAGTTTGATACTTAGTAATTAAGCCTCTTAATATAATAAGACTTTACTAACAACTTGAGATCAAAATATTTTTTAATATCTAAAACAATAGTTTGATAGGTTTTCGAGAAAGCTAGTATTAACCCAAAAAGATAAAACATTTTAACGGATTGACCACGCCTATTTTTTCAATCGTACGGAACAAAATAATAAGTCCCATACACTAATACACACACACGACACACACGACACACTGAATCAATCGAAAAATATGGCCAGCCTATGGCGAGCTATGATGGGCGAACCACCAGAGGGTCGAATTCTGGACAGGCCCAGAACGCACAGGCTGGCTAACTAAACAAGGCGAATACATCAAAACATGGCGAAGACGTTGGTTCATTTTAAAACAAGGAAAACTGTTTTGGTTCAAAGAGTCAATAGTAAACCGGGGATCACGTCCACGTGGCGTCATACCAGTGGCTACATGTTTAACAGTTAAAGGTGCTGAAGATGTTATTAACAAACAATTTGCTTTTGAACTGTCAACCCGCTCTGATACCATGTATTTTATCGCGGATTCTGAAAAAGAAAAAGAAGATTGGATTAATTCGATAGGACGATCGATTGTTCAACATTCGAGGTCTGTTGTTACTACTGATAATGAGATCCTTGACTATGATCATGCATATACTAATAGTAACTGATCAGTTTAATCATTAATTCTTAATTATGGTTTTAATGATATGTTCTTGATCATGTTTTTTTTTTTGGATCAATTTTCATGTGTTTGATGTTTTATGTTTTATGTTTAATTGTTTGAATTATTGTTTTTCTGGTTTGATATTTATAATTTACCTTTTTATTAACTTCTGAAGAGTTTTTATATAAGATCTTAGAATTTATGTTAAGCCTAGCTTTAGGTGATATGTACTAGTTAGTACTTTCTTATTTACTAAATTCTAGGTTTAATGCTCTTATTTTGTTTGATCATTTTATAAGTTGAATACCAACAGCTTTCATGGTTTTTTTTAAGATATATTGAATCTTAGAATTTATGGGTGTTTTTGCTCCATCTTTATGGGCTACTTTGTTTGTGTGAGCATTTTCTGCCAAATCAACTGTTTTGTCACATTTTTGCTGCCGCTACCAAATCAACTGTTTTGTATGTGGCCGGAAAATCAAAGTAAGTCGTTTAACATTATCAAATCAAAGGTGAAAAAGAAATGATTCGAGAATCTAATCAACAAAAACAATATTTAGTCCCGTCAAAGGAAGTGTAGGGGGGTTTAATTAAGATGCAGACACTAATAATTTAAGTTTGTCAGATTTCATACCATGCTTAATTGAAGTTTGTCATGATTTATGACCACTGTTTTATCCTTTTATTTATCTTTTAAATACTGGTAGAAAATACTGTTTTCAATCATATTAGATTATTTTAAAAGTGGTTGTTTCACGCATCATTAGTGCTATAATACAATTTGATGTATATTAAATATCGTAATCTTATCTAAAAAGAATCATACATTTGTGGTGGTTATGCTTCTGTCCTCATCTAAATATTCCGACACTCTTTAACTAATGTGCTTCTATCTACCCCCATCAAGTGGGAGCTAAACTACAATAGTGTGATTAATTTGTGCTGAAATTTGTGAATTCGCCACAACTTTTTTGGCAAAGGAGTTCAGTTACTCCCCGACAAGTCGATCCAAAACTTGGTTAAAAGTTGTCTAAAAACGTCATATTGTATGAGTACAACATATTAAATATGTTGCGGCGTACACACAAGCATACGGCTTCCGCTTTTAATTGCTTACTAATTGGTGTTTGACTTAGCTTATCTAAAGCATAATGAAGCTCTTTTTCATCAAAACAACTTATTAGTCTTGATCAGCTCAGGTATAGAAGCCAAAGATGATGAGCTTTTTCAAATAGGCATGTTAGGCTTTGATCCAATGTTGTAAAACTCCCCCGAGTCGGCCGAGTACCCAAAATAAACTCCTGACTTCCCACCTCGCCGAGTCGAGTCCGAGTCACGAGTTCTCCAACCTTGATACGAACAAAATGTTGATGAAGCGTGAATCCATCAACTAATCTAACGTTTAATTTTCAAGTTTGAATTATTATGTTAACGTTTTTAAACAATTATGTTTAAATTTGAAGTTTGGAATATATTTTTAAAGTTCTATTACATATAATTTCAAAAATACTTATGTTTGTATATAAATTCTCAATCCGAGTTCTCCCCGAGTTGAGTCCGATTCTCCAAAAACTCCTGACTCCCCCCCTCGCCGAGTCGAGTCCGAGTCACGAGTTCCCCAACCTTGCTTTGATCTCATTTGCTTCATAGGATCTGTATACCACTTTTGGTAAATTTGATTTTTAATCTAGAAAACCCAACATGACTGTTTTATTAAGTTTAAAAAAGGAAGAAATCTAACACTTAAAACTAGCTTGTGAACCACTAGCTAATTAGCTATAACTATTCTTTCATATTAAACTGGCACAATAACTGTATTTTGCAACAGCCCATTTCTAATTTTTCAAAACATATAAATCCTATCTGATACTGACCTATTCTTCTCGACCTTCGATACCCTAAACAACACAAATGATATTGACTCACTTGCAAAAAGCCGACTCAGCCAAATCAATGGCACGGGCTAGACCAGCTGCTTTGTTTTCACATTCCTGCTGCTCATCATCTGGAACACTATCTGCAACAATACCAGCACCAGCTTGCATGTATGCCACCCATTGCTTTCGCTTAGTGTCGTCCTTGTACAAATACATTGTATCAAAACGAGCTGCAGTTGGGAAAACAATGGTCCTGAGAGAAAGAGCAATGTCCATTTCGCCAGAAAAAGAAATCCACCCGAACCCTCCACTATAGGGCCCACGTCTTGTAACTTCCAGTTTATCGATTAGTTCCATAGCCTTCACCTATATCAGATTGGAAATTAATATAACTAGATTTGAAGCGGAGACATTTATAGAGGTTGCAACTCGAAGCCTCGAACCAAATTTTACGCATGTGCCAATTCCTGTTACTTCCATCTCTAACAAATATACAACAATTGCTAGAAAGGTGATGGGGTCAAATGAGTTGAAAGGTCTCAAAGTCATCCAAAGTGTATTTTTATCACACACAAAACCTCCTAAATCATTGTATCTAGAAACGTGTATAATTGAAATGATAAAAGAACAAAAAAAAAGGTGATCATATTTGAAACACTAAATTATCTATAGGAATCTAAATTTTTGACCATAAGTGTTTCAGTCACCTGTTACAGGGCCAATCAAATATGACCCAGTATCCACCCCACCCATTTTGTCCCCGTTTAGAAGCCAATGGAGTACAAAAGGTTAAGATCAAACCTTTGGAGCCCCGCTAACTGTTCCAACAGGAAGTGCAGCACGAAGGGCATCCCAGCAAGTCAAATGATCCAGCAATTCCCCAGTCACCTTTGAGTACCAAAACGAAAAATGGTCATTAAAAATTCAAAAAGACACTAAAAAGGAATAAAAATAAATAAATTTTAAAAGACACTAGAGTTTGCAAGATCAAGCATTTTCTATATTTATTGAAGAACAAATATGCATACTGTTGGAAAAATCCAACAAACAAGTAGCGTCTTACTGTGGAACTTATATGCATCACATGGGAGTACCGTTCGACGGTCATAAGCTTTTCCACATTAACCGAACCAGCTTTTGTGACCTACATCCGAGTTGTAAGTCAGTAACGGTTAAGAAAGTAAATATTATGAGTCAATATAAAACATGTAAACACTCAGATGAATAAGGAGTCAAAGGAACCTTTCCAACATCATTCCTCCCCAAGTCAACCAGCATGATGTGTTCTGCACATTGCTTCTCATCCTTTAACAGCTTCTTTTCTAATTCTTCATCCTCTTCTGGAGTCCTTCCTCTTCTTGCAGTCCCAGCTAAAGGTCGATTAACCACTGTGTTCTATCATGAAATGTATAATGTCAGTGATTTGGGTGAAATTTAACAAGCACGCAAGAACTACAGGTTAGAAGTGGCAAAAGCTCAGTTGGTTGGGATAATAGGTTGTTATCTATAACCGCTTTTGTATGCATTTTGTTTTCAAGAATATTCCATGTCAAGTAGAGTTACAGAAAGTATATTATTTCCAAATTGTTGATGTTATTAATATATATATATATATATATATATATATATATATGGTTTCATGTTTCTACAACAACTTAAATTTCATCTATAAATGCCACACGTGGGGCGACTTAGAACCCATTGATCCATTCCCAGTTCCCTTAAAAGATGTTTTCTACCATGTTTTTTGCCTATTACAGATATAAAAGTATGCAAACATGGGAATAAGTTAAGAAATTACAGATTTCACACGAGTGAGAATCTCCGGGCTTGCACCAACCAAGATACACCCTCGAGCCTGTGAAACATCCACAGCAAGTTAAGTAAAATGCATAGAAGATTAAATACAGAAAGATTCATTTACCTACAATGCACCTGTAAATAAGTCATGTACGGACTTGGATTTACAACTCTTAATGCTCTATATATTTCAAATGGGTCTGCAAAGGTTCGGCGTTCAAACCGTTGGCTTAAAACAATCTGGAAAATATCCCCAGCAAAAATGTGTTCTTTTGCTTGCAGTACTGCTGACTTGTATTCTTCACTTGTCATGTTCGACTGGTCCAGAGGCCTCCCAAATTGGTGTGTGCTTAGTTCCACAGAACCCGGAAGTAACTTTGGACTGCTGATTGAGAGCTAAGCAGATTAACGCGAAAACGTACGGATAGTAGATTGGCAATATCAATAGGGATACTAATTAAACGGTCGGTTACGGTTTAGTCTTTTCTTGAATGAGTTAAATTGGTCAAATAAAAAACTAGCTAAAAAGGAAACAAGTTAAATGAATTGAAAGTGGCGTGAAGTGGATATTCAACGCACCAACCACCTAAAACGTTTGATCAGAAATTTATATTATTACTACAAATATTGTTTATGTAATCATATTTCGAGAATTAATTACTTATCACGGCCTAGAAAATGGATAAAAGGGTTTTTGGCAATCCGTTGTAACGGTACTATTGATTTACCTAAAGACATCTTTCAACAGATACCCATTTTCACAACCCAAACCTACCCATCTTTCCTCTATGTGGAACCCATCAGGATGCTAAAATAGTAAAATAGAAGATGATCACTTACAGATCAACATCATGTACTTTAGAGACCAATGTCTCCAACCGTTTGATTCCATCTTTATAAGCTTCTTCAGTAGATGAATACTGATCAAGTCTCACCCAGTGAATTATATACGCTTTCTGAGGAATAGATTATTTACCAAATAAAACCATAATCAGGAAATAAATTCAAGGTTAAGAAAATATAAAACTATGCCATGAATACCTTTTGTACATGATCGAATACAATCACATCTTCATACAACCCAAGATGAATGTCTGGTAGATTTCTATCATCTTTTGGAGCATCTATAAACAAGAGCTTCTTCTTCTCTACATACCGAACTGTGTCATATGAAAAGTAACCGACCCATCCACCTGTTTATAATTATAAGTTACTAATTAAGGGCATACTCATGAACAAGCATCTCTAGAATTTTCGCTTTCAATTCTACATGGATAAACTTTAGAAAGGACTATTCCAATTAATAAACAAGGTCATTATGCACTATATTTTCTTCATCTACCTCACCACATGAAGATTAAACCAAAAGGAGCAGCATTTAAATACTACAGTAACTATACTCAATTCTGTGGTGGGCTATACACCAATAGGCTATAGCTAATAATACGACTTTACTCCTCATAAACATAAAGGGTAATTCAGCAACAACTTCAGCAGACAAACATTTATTTCCGTCAACAATACACCAGTAATCATACCGCAAAAGGTATCAGGAAGGCTTTCAAGAGGTTGAGGCTTCCAACCATCTGAGAGACTTCTTGGAATTTCCAAAGGATCATCAACGACTTTCTCGGTCAAACTCCCTTTCTCGTGATCAACAATAGTAACATTGTTTTCTTTAGCAATAATTTCCATACACGGATTTGACCCAACCACACTGTATCGACCCTAACAAATCAACACCGATATATCATAATCATAAAACCTTCATTTATTAAAGCTAAAATAAATATAATACCATTTCTAGCTCATTTTTTATAATTATGCTCCATATATGTATACATAAACGTAAATAACACCACAAGGTTCTTACCACTTGTGAAGTTCGAAAACCAGGTTCCACGGACTCAAAAAGAAAACTAGGGGCCTCTCGATCGTCCTCCTTAACTAGACAACGGTAAGCGAGCACTGGAGTTAAGTGATCAGCAAATACACATCGGTGAAGTGGCACCAGATTCCCTTTCCTTGATGCTTCAACAAACTCCGCTTCTTCCGCAACTTCATTCATTTCCATTATCAAAATCAACAAAACAATATCTTAATATCTCTTTTTTCCAATCACATTATATGCATATACAAAAAATCACAAAAACTCTCTCTCTCTCTCTCATATACACAACAGATGTGTTTGTATATATCATATACTTTTTTTTCTCATATAACACAACAGATGTGTGTGTGTATTTCACTATTCACTTGTGAACATTTCAGATAAAATGTGTATTTACATGTTTTTAACGATTTTTTCATTTAAACTTTCTTCGCTTTTCATATGTGAACGAATTTAATCACGTGTGACATAACAGAGTATCTCAAAATTTCTCAAAGTTATCCCACAGAAAAAAAATTCTAAGAATGAACCTTTCTATATATACACACATTTCAGATTCAAATCAACTGTACGATTAATTACACAAAATGTGAAAATGAGATTACCTAGAGCTGGTGATTGAAGAACACTACGAATGCGGAGTGAAGTCGGTCTGCCGGAAATGGCGGTGAGATACGGCGGAGAACGGCGGTGGAATGATGGTGTTGATCGGAGGTTAACTGCTAGCGACTGCATTTTTCACTGACTTCAAAAAATATGTCACTAGATGATGATGATGATACAGATAGATACATATAATGAGTGTGTGTGTGTGTGTATATATAGATACAGATAGATGTGTAGAATTAAATGCTGGTTTGTGTAACGGATTGCTTTCATCAGATGTGCTAAATGCTTATTCCGTGTTGCAATTAAAAAAAACAATAATAAAAAAACACAATAAAAAAAAAAAAAAAAAAAAAAAAAAAAAAAAAAAAAAAAAAAAAAAAAAAAAAAAAAAAAAAAAAAAAAAAAAAAAAAAAAAAAAAAAAAAAAAAAAAAAAAAAAAAAAAAAAAAAAAAAAAAAAAAAAAAAAAAAAAAAAAAAAAAAAAAAAAAAAAAAAAAAAAAAAAAAAAAAAAAAAAAAATAGAGGCATAAGTTGTAATCAAATATTATCAAAATATCAATACAAAAATCATCTCTTCAATTTCTGTTAATTGACATGGTATCAGAGCCGTTAATTCGGTTCTCATCATCTACCTAAGCTTTCGTTATACTCACAAAACCCGAATCCTAGCCACCATGGCCAACACAGCCGGCGGCAGAGGTTCAGTTTTTTCCTTGCCATACAAATCTAACCAACAATCACAAATAAATAAAAACACTAATTCCGTTCCATGTCACTCAACATTCCCGACAACAAATCTCAGAGCCGGCATGGAAAATAATTCCGGCAGCCCTAAAGTGAATTCCAGATCTACCATGGAAAATAATTCCGGCAGATCTGAAAAACAAATATTAATCCTTAACAACATAAAAACCCAAGCCACCATGGAATATTATTCCGGCGACTGGGGTAAAAAACCACAACAGTCAAATCGATCAAACAAAACCACAGATGGAAAATCTCACCTAAAGTGGGATGAATATGGGATGGAAAGATACACGCAAAAACAGTGCTCCCGTCTCGATGTCGGTTCTGATTCGTGGACCGATGGCAAAAATAGAAGTACCAAATCGGTCAAACTAATGAAGAAAAAAAACCCTACCACCAATACTATCTCCATTAATAAAGAAAGCACCAGTGATTATGTCCAAAGATCTGGTTGTGGATTCATGGAGGTAACGGCGGCTGGTGGAGAAGAGAATAAGGAGGGGGAAAGTTGTTTTTCGGTGGTGAAAGAAAAAAAGGAAAGAGATCAATTATCACACACTTCTTATATATATAAAAATAGTGATAATATATTTGTTTCAAAATCAAACACCACAAAGCCCCCTGATCGATTTTCTAATGTAGCAAAAAAGGTTGTTGGACCAGAAAGTGATGGGCTTAATAATGAGAAAAAGAAAAGCCCAACTCTGTTAAATGGGTCGGCATATACGGCCCAAAGTGTAAGTGCAGATCCAAATGGGTCTTGGATATTTGACTGCGGAGCAACGGATACAATGACTTATGAGTTATCGGATTTTATAAAAACATCAAAACCTGGGAAAACTCATATTAAAGCCGCAAATAAAGGAAAAATGGATGTAAAAAATGGTGGAACAATTAAACTCTCCACAGACATTCAATTGTCTAATTGTCTTTATGTTCCTGACTTATCACACAAACTTTTGTCAATAAGTCATGTGACAAAAGAACTTAATTGTTCAGTTCTCATGCATCCAACTTTCTGTTTGTTGCAGGATATCAGGACGGGAAGGATTATTGGGCGTGGCACTGAGAAAGGAGGACTGTATTATGTTGATGAGGTTACTGAAAGTGGGAATGTCATGCTTGCTCATGGAACTAGTGAAAGAGAAGCATGGTTATGGCATAGAAGATTGGGACATCCATCAGTTAGTTATTTGCATCTTTTATTTCCAAAACTCTTTCCGTTGAATAAAAAGATTGATTGTGAAACTTGCATTCTCGCAAAAAGTCATAGGCAATCTTTTAAACCTCGGAATAGTAGAGTTGAATCTCCTTTTTCATTGGTCCATTCAGATGTGTGGGGTCCTGCACCGGTTGTTGGAGGTCAGAATTTCAAATATTTTGTGATTTTTGTTGATGATTGCACCCGAATGACATGGATTTATTTTTTGAAAAATAAGGATGAAGTTTATGATAGATTCACTGCTTTCTATAACATGGTCCAAACTCAATTTCAAAAATCTATCAAAATCATGAGAACAGATAATGGTGGAGAATATGTGAATTCACAAATGAACCTGTTTTTTCAATCCAAAGGAATAATCCATCAAACCACTTGTCCTCACACCCCAGAACAAAATGGTGTTGCTGAAAGAAAAAATAGGCTTCTTTTAGAGATGACTAGAGCACTTATTATTGAGTCATTAGTTCCAAAAAGTTTTTGGCCCGAAGCTTTAGCTACTGCTACCTACCTAATCAATCGTCTTCCTACAAAAATTCTCGATATGAAAACACCTTTGAAAGTTCTTTCTGAGTTTCATAAGCTTCCATCAGTTCTTACTTTGCAGCCTAAAGTGTTTGGATGTACAGTTTTTGTTCATATTCCAAAATCATATCGTAATAAACTCGAACCGTGTGCTGTAAAATGTGTCTTCGTGGGATATGGGGTTACTCAAAAGGGGTATAGATGTTACAATCCTAAAACTCATCGTATGTTTACTACGATGAATTGTGATTTTTTGGAAACCAAGTATTTCTACTCTCAGGAACTCAGTGGTCAAGGGGAGGAACAAAGTGACACACTGAGTTGGCTTCAATATTCATCAGAAGTTCAGAACACTACATCATCAGAGGTTCAGACTCCAGATAAAGATTTACAGTCCTCCTCTCAAAGTGACAACCTATATCCAGACCTGATATCCGAGGTAAATAGTTCTGAACCAAGCCATACTTTAAAAGATATGGATATTCCAGCTAATGAAATGCAGGAAAATGTTAATGGAGAGTCAGAAAATATAGAAGAAGTAACTCCTCCAGAAAATGTTCCAGAAAATGCTCCAGAGAGTGCTCCAGAAAGATATGTTCTCCCACCAAGGTCTACCAGAGGAATTCCTGCAAAGCGATATTCTCCAGAAAAGAGTTCTCGGTCTACTAAGTATCCGGTAGACAACTTAGCTAATATTGCAGAAGGTTTTTTCTCCAAAGAAGCAAAAGCATTTGCAGCAAAACTATATTCAGAAGAGCTCCCGTCAGATGTAGAGCATGCCTTGAAGTTAAAAAATTGGAAGGATGCTATGGATAGTGAAATGGAGGCTCTTATGAAGAATGATACATGGGAGAAGTGTATTCTTCCAAAAGGAAAGGATCCAGTAGGGTGCAGGTGGATATATACCATCAAATATAAACCAAATGGAGACATAGAAAGGTACAAAGCAAGACTTGTTGCCAAAGGGTATACTCAAACCTATGGCATTGACTATTCAGAAACCTTCTCTCCAGTTGCAAAGCTAGATACAATAAGAGTTCTTTTCTCAATAGCAGCAAATCTAGGTTGGCCCCTTCATCAATTTGATGTGAAGAATGCCTTCTTGCACGGAGAATTACAAGAAGAAGTGTATATGGAAGCTCCTCCAGGATTTTCTCACAGCTTTAAGAATGGGGAAGTTTGTAAATTGAAAAAGGCCTTGTATGGGCTTAAACAATCACCCAGAGCTTGGTTTGGAAGGTTTACTCTTGCTATGAAAAAATATGGATATCAACAAAGCAACTCAGATCACACATTGTTTCTTCGCCACAGAGGAAATCTTGTGACATGTCTAATAATTTATGTTGATGACATGATTATAACAGGGAATGATGAAAATGAGATTAATAAACTAAAATCAGCTCTGTTTGCAGAGTTTGAAATGAAAGATTTGGGAGATCTGAAGTATTTCCTTGGAATAGAAGTTTCAAAATCTGAACAAGGAATTTTTATTTGTCAGAAGAAATATATACTAGATCTTCTGGCAGAAACAGGAATGGTCGATTGTAAGCCAGCAGATACACCCATGGTCATGAATCAGAAGTTGTTTGTGAAGACAGATGCTAAAGCTACTGATAAAGGAAGATATCAAAGGTTGGTAGGAAAACTTATCTATTTGGCTCACACTCGTCCAGACATTGCATATGCTGTTGGAGTTGTCAGTCAATTTATGCATCAACCTCAGGAAGATCATATGGATGCAGTTCTGCGAATTATTAGGTATCTCAAAGGAACTTCAGGTCATGGGGTGTTATTTAAGACTAATGGTCACCTCAAAATTCAATTATATACAGATGCAGATTGGGCAGGAGATAAAGGTAATCGAAGATCTACTTCAGGATATTTTTCGTTGGTAGGTGGTAATTTGGTTACATGGAAAAGTAAAAAACAGAAAGTTGTCTCCTTGTCAAGTGCTGAAGCTGAGTTTAGAGGTATAGCTAAAGGACTAGCAGAAGCTTTGTGGTTAAAGAAGCTGGTGTCTGAAATAGGTTTTGCCCCCAAAGAAAGTATTCGAATCATGAGTGATAATGAAGCTGCTATCCAAATCTCAGAGAATCCAGTTCAACATGATAGAACCAAGCATGTGGAGGTTGATCGTCACTTCATAAAAGAAAAGTTGGAAAGTGGAATTATCAAGTTACCATTCGTAAAGTCTGAAGACCAACTGGCTGATATTCTAACTAAAGCAGTGGGAACATCTATGTTTCATAAGTGTCTAAGCAAGTTGAATTTCGGTAATCCCGATATTCAACTTGAGGGGGAGTGTTAGAATATGTATCGGTCCAACAAGGGCCCAAGCCCAATAGTCATGTGTAACATAATTAGGGTTTATTTCTAGTATAAATAGAGGCATAAGTTGTAATCAAATATTATCAAAATATCAATACAAAAATCATCTCTTCAATTTCTGTTAATTGACAAAAAACATATACTTATACTAGCATTATAACCGCGTGTTGCAGCGGATACAATTAACATCACAAAATCATCCGATGTACACCTATTTTTCCCCCGAATAGAACATGTTTAAATCGCAATGATATACATATACTAACAAGGGGTGGGTTGTGTGTGTTCAAAGGATAGAGAATAAGAAGGCTATAAGTGTAATTTCGTCATGTGTAACTTTCAACATTTAGGAGAGAGTGTTATTCTTTTTATAAAGAAGTATAGATACTTGAGCAATGCAGTGACGGTTGATGGAGGCGACCGGTGGTGATGGAGGAAACTATTGGCTGTGGTGGAGGCGACTGATGTTGATGATGTCGAATGATGTAGGTTGATGTATGAATATAATTGATGTAAATGTAATATTATAAATATTTCAAAAGATAAAAAATATATAGTGTCGCATATCCAAATTATGTGACTATCAACAAAGGGTTTGGGGTTTTTATATAGTAGTATAGAAATCTAACAATTGAATTCATAACTTATGGATTTTGTTAACTACAATCCTAGGATAGGCGTGTTCAAAGTCGGACATCTGAAATTCGGATATCTGAATTTCAGAATTCAAAATTTCGGATAGTGAATTTCATTATTCGAACACAGGATATCTGAAACTTCTTCTTTACATGCTTTTGATATCAAAGATACAATATTTTTTCATTCACGCGGCTATATTTAGCATTTTCCATAAGTTATTAATTTGTATAATCTGTTGTCTAAGTTGTATATTGTAATGAATGTATCAAAAAAAAAGGTACGAATATGACCTTGCAATTTTTATTATATATAACAAGTATAAGAGAGAAAGGAGTGGGAAAAGACAAGGTGTGTTACCATAACGATATTGCGATATACACTGTTCCCTCAAGAAAAATGAAGCAAGATAAAAGTTGCGATTCGAAAAAGCTGGTCGTGTCTATTAATTCAACATGTGTATCTTTTTTTGTTTCTCTTTTGTTTTTCTTGTTTTTTATAAATTTAGAAAATGGATAGGAGAAGAAAAACAGATATTAACATTGGACATTACTTGTAACGATAGATGGAGATAGATGTATCTAAAATTAGAGAGATATAGTGAAAAAATTGAGAGCTAGGTGTTCCCTCCTGCCCTAAGTATGTTATAAATTTATGTGTAACTAATAGGAGATAGAAAAAGAAACATGAAAGATAAAACATATTGTAATTTAACTGGTCTTATATGAAAAACTCAATTTGTAAACATCTCTACTACATTATAAAGCATTTGTTTTCGTCAAATTTTTTTAATTTTTCAACTAAGTTTTTGAAAACCCTATAATGCCCCTATTATTTGTTCACTAATTTAAATATATTTACCTAAAATAATTATAATACCCTTAGAAAAAATCTCAACCACTCAATTTCATCTCTGTCCTCAAATCTCAACCACTCATTTTTTCTCTCTCCATAAATCATTTTATTCTCTAATTCATTCAAAATCTTTTATCTCAAAAATCGTACATCGATAAATTATAAAAATTATATGGGTGTTCTTAAAATTTCATGCTCTTTCATTAGAGAGGTCATTCGATATACTTTCGACGAATTTTTAAATCCGAGGGCGGAGCCCGTACGGCTAAGGCATTTGACTATCACACTCCAGAGGCGGAGCCAGTGGGAGGACTATGGCCCCCACAATCAGTCATATTATTCTCATTTTCATTCTCTCTCCTCAAATCTCAACCACTCATTTTTTTCCTCTCCTCCATAAATCATTTTATTTCTCTAATTCATTCAAAATCTTTTATCTCAAAAATCGTACATCGATAAATTATAAAAATTATATGGGTGTTCTTAAAATTTCATGCTCTTTCATTAGAGAGGTCATTCGATATACTTTCGACGAATTTTTAAATCCGAGGGCGGAGCCCGTACGGCTAAGGCATTTGACTATCACACTCCAGAGGCGGAGCCAGTGGGAGGACTATGGCCCCCACAATCACTCATATTATTCTCGTTTCATCTCTCTCTCCTCAAATCTCAACCACTCATTTTTCTCTCTCTTCCATAAATCATTTTATTTCTCTAATTCATTCAAAATCTTTTATCTCAAAAATCGTACATCGATAAATTATAAAAATTATATGGGTGTTCTTAAAATTTCATGCTCTTTCATTAGAGAGGTCATTCGATATACTTTCGACGAATTTTTAAATCCGAGGGCGGAGCCCGTACGGCTAAGGCATTTGACTATCACACTCCAGAGGCGGAGCCAGTGGGAGGACTATGGGGTGTTTGGTCCCCCCCCCCTCACCACTCCCCCCCCAACCCCCTCACATGCAAGTCACGTGAGGGGCATTTTTGTCTTTTTATAGAGTTAAGTGCAAAAATCGTCCCTGTGGTTTGTCGTTTTTGCATTTTTCATCCTCGCCGTTAATAAATCCAGAAAAAGTTTTCAAAAAAAAAAACAAAAATTACCGGTAACAATTTAATCCAAACAAAACAAAAACCTATATACCTACATTTGAGGATCTGATCAATCACTTTCAAATGCAAACACGTACATACATATATGTAAATATTTAACATATATATAGATGGCCAAAGTACTTTTTTCGTCCCTGTGATTTTTCGAATAAGCACTTTTTCATCCTCGCCGTTAACTTTTTGCTAAAATCATCCCCGTGGTTTGCATTTCGTCCCTGCCGTTATAACTTTGCCGTTAACCCCCTCACATGCAAGTCACGTGAGGGGCATTTTTGTCTTTTTATAGAGTTAAGTGCAAAAATCGTCCCTGTGGTTTGTCGTTTTTGCATTTTTCATCCTCGCCGTTAATAAATCCAGAAAAAGTTTTCAAAAAAAAAAACAAAAATTACCGGTAACAATTTAATCCAAACAAAACAAAAACCTATATACCTACATTTGAGGATCTGGTCAATCACTTTCAAATGCAAACACGTACATACAATGTTTTAAATACCGGTAGTATTACCCGTAATACCGGTATCGGAGGGTACTCCGGTACAACTATTTCTGTATTTTCGGTATTTTTCGGTATTACCGTTCTGGTATTTCCGGTATTCTCATTTTTTATTTTTGAATTTTTTTAAAAATTATTTTTATAATACTTTAATGTTATTTTTTTTTGTAATTTGTGAACTTTCTTATATTTTGTTATAAAGTACCTATTTAGTATTATTTTTGAGTGAATTGTAGTTATATTTTGACTATCTTCGTTAAATTGTAGTAAGTTTTATAACATTTTCTTAAAAAAATAAAATAAATTAAATTTTTGTTAAAATTTTTGTTTGGAATTTGTTAAATACAAGGATGAAAAATGCAAAAACGACAAACCATAAGGACGAATTTTGCACTTAACCATAGGGACAAACCATGAAGATGGGTGAAAAGACATAAATGCCCTCACGTGCAAGGCACGTGAGGGGTTAACGGATCCAAGGACGAAATGCAAACCACAGGGATGATTTTAGCCAAAAGTTAACGGCGAGGATGAAAAGTGCTTATTCAAAAAACCACAGGGACGAAAAAAGTACTTTGGCCTATATAATTTATATATATATGAAAGAGTGTGAATGCGGCTGTGTAGATCTGGCAGTAGGTGTTTTCACTTTTTTGCTCAATTGGATATGAAAGAGACGAAGTGAGTAATGATGAAATGAGTTCTTGACTTTTTCGTTTCTAACCCCCTATCTCTTTATCATTTTACACCGTATTTTATAGTTAATTTACATTTTAACCCCTAATCTAGTTTTTTTTTTACAAAAGTAGTATATAAGTTTCCAATTAATACATTTTACAAACATTTTGCAACCACAAACCAACTTCGTTAAAATTACATGAAATATTTTTCGTCATCCGGCCCCCGTCAACCGGAAATCCTGGCTCCGCCCCTGGGTCACACTATATGACCTATCACCTTCTATGACCTATCAATCTCTATGACCTATCACCTCACCATCTCACCGCTGCAACGTGCGAGAACTTTCTCTCGTATGTATATAATTAGTGTTATGAATCATATGATTTAATTTTCAATGCTTTACTATTATTTAAACCAGATAAATGCTATGTATGACAAAATATATTATTTATTTATATTATATATAATAAAATATAAAATATTTAATAGGTGTCACCCAACCAAATTATTTCTGGTAATTTATGGGTATCTATTTTTTCTCCCTCGAATACATCCTTTTATTATGTGGGAATAAATTGTTAAAAGAGTAAACGGCCGAAATCGTTCTTGTGGTTTACCCTAATAATCAAGTTTCGTCCTTTAACTATTCGAAATGACACTCGCAGTTCTTTTGGAGAAGATAAGGATCACATCCAGTCCTTTATGCAAACGGGCGTTATCTTTTCTCCGTTTTCTTCCTCACGTGCTTTCCACATGAGGATAATATAGTCATTTCCACCAATAAAGGACCAGTTATGATTATTTTGTTTCTTTTCTTTCCATTCTTTTTCTTCTTCTTCATCTACATTTCTATAACATGTGATTTTTTTTCTCATAACTTTCAATAATCTATTCATATCTATCTTCACCAACAACAATAAAAATTCATCCCAAAATCAAAATTAGTTACAAAATATATGGAGAATTAATTTATATACATATGCATGCCTAATATACACAAGTAAAAAAAATCAAATCAATTGATAAGCTAGTGAATAGACAATTTGTAAAACAGGCGGCTGAGTGAAGGAGGGAGGCCGGAGACTAACACCTCTTTTTCTTTCGAGTGTTTGCGTTAGGGTTTTAGATGATGTTTAGGTTTTAGTCAATCTGACTGATACCCATCATATTAAAAAAATCCTCAAACCCCATCATCAAATTAGATCAAAAAACAAATCCAACCACCCACCACCTGAACTAACTAACGACAACAACAGACAAGAAGATAGAAGCACGAGATCATAGAAGCACCCGATGTACCCAGATCGAAAAAGAAAAACAAAGATAGAAGTAGTGGCTGCGATGTGGGCGGCGGCTACCAAAACGAGAAACAGTGGCGGTCGGAGTGGTGATCGTTTTAGCGGCTGGTGGTGTGGGCCGTGACCAATAAACAAAGAAGAAGAAGAAGAAAAGTACGTCGGAAGAAAACGAAAAGCAGTGGTGGCGGATCTTGATGGTGGTGGCCCGATGTTGGTGGTGGCGGCCATATCTTCTGGTGGTGGCGATGTTGGTGGTGGCGGCCAAATCTTCGTGGTGGTGGCCGAATTTTGATGGTGGTGGCCTGATGTTAGTGGTGGCGGCCATATCTTCGTGGTGGCGGCCGGATTTTCAGTGTTCATCATGTATATGAATTTTGGCAGATGATCCATTTTGAAATATGATTAGAATTAAATGATTTGGCTATGTGATATGATTTGAGAATATATATCTCCATGAGTTCTGCTCTGTGATATGTGTGTGTGAGATGATATATATAGACAATTAAAAGGATTTTAGTTTAGGTGGATTTGGGTTTCTTGGGAAAGGGAGGATGGTGGTGGTGGTGGGAGTTAGAAAAATGTCAATTTTAATTTATTTTTTAAAGTTTTGTTATACAAAGAAGAAAGGGACAAAAAATATATCAAGTTTGGTCCTTTAGCTTTGAAAATGACTATAATACCCTCATGTGCTGACGTGAAAAAAAACGGAGCAGATAACGTTCGTTTGCATAAAGGACTGAGTGCGATCCTTATCCTCCCTAAAAGGACTGCCAGTGTCATTTCGAATAGTTAAGGACGAAACTTGATTATTAGGATAAACCACAAGGACGATTTCGGCCGTTTACTCTTGTTAAAATTTTAAAAATATATTTTAAAAAGAAAAGGAAAATAGGAGCCACAATTCATTCGGGTGCCATTCATTTGATGATGATATTGATTGATTTGATACATGTAAGAGAACCTGCTTCACGTGTTTCATTATTCACTTGCCATTGATTTGTTATTTGTTAATTAATCTTTGAGTAAATTACATTTTTGGTCCCTCAAGTTGGCACAATTTGCAGTTATTGCCCTTAAGTGAAAAAATTACAATTTTGCCCCTAAAGTGGGTCAAAATTTTCAATTAACACTCCGTGACCAAATGCCGTTTATTTGGTCCGTTAAATGAGGGGTAAATTCGTCATTTCACCATATTTCATTTCTTCTTCCTTCACACCTAAACCCATTTCCAGATTTCATTTCTATCATCATCATTTAAATGATTTTTCTCCATGGATTTAAATTAAAGAACGACATTTCTATCTTTTCTCTTTGCACCTTCTTCACCCCTCTCCCCCTCAACCCCACCAGATTCGGCCACCAGCAAGCGAAACACCATGAACTACAGCAGCCAACCACCACAACTATGGTTGTTTTTTGTTTTTCTGGTTTTTAAGATGGTGGCAAAATATTGTGAGATCCAGCGAAAGCGAACTGATGGGTCAGGATGATATACATATATCTGAATTAAAGAACCCAGATGGGTTGGGTTCAAGTAATGGGTCGGCTTCCCTATCACCAAAGAAGCTCTTAGTAGTGGTATTAGTTAGAACAACAGATTTTGCTTTAATAGGAGCATTTGTATACAACAAAACCTGCTGATGGGTGATGAAGATTAAAAGCATCTGCTAAAAAAATACAACAGACGCTAATGTTGGTTCCAAAATGAATGTATTATTGTAGTGTTCCGATGATGAGTATCATTTACATCTATATTGTGAGGCCATGTAAATATATGTACTAACAACAATTGAAACCCAAACACCTAGGCCCATCAGATTGGAGGATATCACATTGATTTGGAAATGGGCATAAATAATTGTATGTTTGACTTTGTCCAGTTTCATGTGTTGTAGTTGGTGACTTATAATTTTATTTATATTTTTAGTTGGAAATGAACAATAAATATGATGATGGAATGAATTCTGGAAATGAGTTTAAGTTTGGAAGAAGAAGAAGGGGAATATGATGAAATGACGAATTTGCCCTTCATTTAACGGACCAAATAGACGGCATTTGGTCACGGAGTGTTAATTGAAAAAATTGACCCACTTTAGGGGCAAAACTGTAATTTTTTCACTTAAAGGCAATAACTGCAAATCATGCCAACTTGAGGGACCAAAAATGTAATTTACTCTTAATCTTTTTTATAGCTGTTTATCGAATATCACAACCGAAGGTTTAAATTATGTTGTATTAAGCGGATCCACGCTAGAGTCCTGCTTCACCAAATTCCTAATAGAAGGAAAGCCCAATTATAATCTGTCAAAGACACGACAACATATTAGAAGAAATTTTGTCCTCTAAATTTGAACTTGGGTCTCATGGAAGGACGTACTTCTTTATCACTAAACTATTAACCCAATGCTTATTTTGTTAATTAATTGCTACATGTGAGGATATTTGTGAAGAAATGTTGTATTGTGAGTTATAACTTATCATTTTATTTATTTAAACCAAATTAAATATTTAAATACATATCATTGTAGAGATTGGAAGTTATACTAAAGAAAATATATCAGACAGCGATTGGATGCAATATATTTTATAAAATTAATGTTATTTTTCTCCTTTGTGGATAAATATTTTTTATTTTATTTTGTATTGGTATGCCAATTTTATAAGTGTGAAATATTAAAATATTCCTTGTTTGAAGGAAAATAAAATCTAACTACTAGTAATATATATAAGTCCAATTTGAGTCAATTGATTTTCTTCCATCTCCTCAAATTCCAACCATCTTCCGACCACCACCATGATTTTCCGGCGACGGCGACCACCGCCACCACGACTTACACATGTGTAAGTTATGTGTAAGTTTTACAACTTACACATGTGTAAGTTAACTTACACATGTGTAAGTTACATGGACCCTTTTTGGACTCAAATTAAGCTGGACTCAATTTATCTCACCCCTATATATATATATATATATGGGGGAATGGAATATGAGGCTGTTAGGCATCTAAGTTAGGTGAAAAACCCCTCACATATCATTTTTTAACCATAAAAACATGGGCCCAAACATTTATTCAAAATATTAAAAAAATAATATGTGAGGGTTTTTTCACCCAAGTTGAGTGCATAACAGCTCCATACTTACTTTTCTCTATATATATACATAGTATTTAGGGTAAATTACACAAATGATACCTGAGGTTTGTTCGAAACTACACTGGTCATACCTACAATTTAAAAATTACACGAGACATACCCATCGTTGTCAAAAACTTACATTGACCATACCTATCGCTGACGGTCGTCTATTTGGCCGTTAATTCAAGTCACGTGCCGTGCATGTGAGGTATCAAAACCGTAATTTCGTGCATACTTCAGGTATTATTCTTGTAATTCACCCTAAAAATAATTATTAACAATTTAAAGTTTTATTTATACTTGAGTTATTAAGTTGGATAGATATGAAATTTATTATGAGAAAATAGTTTTTTTTTCAATGAAAATTATATCAAGAAAAATTGTTGATACAAGAATGCATTTATAATAATATATATTATTATTATTTTGTTATATGTGTATAGTGAATTAAACAAGGATTAGAACCATGAAAACCACTATAATTTTTACTTTATTATTATTTTATTATTATTTTATTTTATTTATTTAATAATTTATTCTTGTTAATAGAAACCTATTTAAAAAAATACAAAAAAAATAATTAAAAAAACAATATAATTTTTTCGTATGGTTTGTGTAACACCCGTCATTTAAAAACTTGGATTTTCAAAAATCTTTGCCAAACGACGTTTAAAATAAGCGGAAAGGATCACTTATAAAATCTGCCCCATCCGTAACGGATGGTACCTTTAAGATTTGGTGTTACTACTAGCATCATCAAAACAATAAAAGTAAATCCAAGCTTTGGCACCAACATGAATGCCCATCATTACAAATCTGAAACATAAGCAAAATAACCAAACATAAAGCTAAAGGAAGTCTAAGCGTTTAATGTCTTTGCTAATCTTCTTTATTCGTTCTACCCAAGTCTCACCAAGCTAATCCTCGCCTAGCTCAAACTTGATTATCCTGAAGGCACAACATTTTCAAAGAACAAGTGTTAGCTAATAAATTAGTTAAGTAAGATAACACGAATTTGAAAACATTTGCCAATTCATAATATATTAACAAAGTCATCTTTTAATGTTAATATCACATACAATCATAACATATCATAATATAACACATTAGGATCATCGTATTCCTAATTGTGCCTAGCATTACTTTCTTTATCTTTCGTTCTTTTCTTTATTTATTTGCCTAGACGTAGGCTAAGTGACTTATGCCACTTACATAGGGATGTGGGGTTGTGTGTAGGCGGTCATAGACCATACATGGAGTCCTCACACCCGACATGATGGGTAAACCATAAGGTGGTCCATCGGCGTCGTTAAGGAATTGACAAAGTCATTTCCAACTGAATAAACCGTTTATGCCTTTACGCATTGGTGGTTAGTTACTCCACCCGAATACTCAAACATAACTATGCCACGGGAGGTATCATGATTCCCAAACCACGTGACCACGTACGCACCAGCCCCGAGGAGCTAGCACGGGTTAAGCTTAACACAAGACTTTACATATTGCTCGAGACTTTAATCTTTGAATTAGTTTAGGTTACACTTTCACCTAAGCTAATCACATATCATCTTTTACTTTAGGGCCCTTAACGTGCACGTGAACATGGCAATCCTAATCAAAGGACTAGTGACTAGGTGATCAAGCCACACATGTAGTCATATAGCATAACATTTCATCATTTCATAGTCACATAACATAATCATCTCATCATTTCATACATATATACTTACCTCGTACCTTTGCAACCTGCATAAGCATGTTATACGTCATAAATGGTAAGTATGATACCCCTTTGCAACCTCCCATTATCACCCATAAACATAAAACGTGCATTCATATTCAATTGGAAGGTTTAACTTATGAAAACGTGTTTTGTTGTACCAACAGGTGACAAAAGATGTTATCTTACCTTGGTACAGCTTACCAACCAGTTACAAGTGTCTTACGGTGCTTGCTAAGTGCTCCCGACTACCTATAATGAGTACAAGATCGATCTATAAGCTTAACGAAACTTATGTACCAAACTGGACCTATCTGTGCACCGCACAGAAATCTTGTGCGCCGCACAAAACCCCATTTGACCATTTGTGCGCCGCATAGAATGTTTGTGCACCGCACAAATCAACCAAATTCGTCACAGAAACTAACCAATTTTCTGAGCAAACCATTTATGCGCCGCACAGAAGTTCTGTGCGCCGCATAATCTGTGCACCGCACAGAAATCTTGTGCGCCGCACAAAACCCCATTTGACCATTTGTGCGCCGCATAGAATGTTTGTGCACCGCACAAAAGGCTTGTGCGCCGCACAAAGCCCAGTTCGACCAAATTCCAACTTTTTAATCTTTAACTCGAATCCCATACGAACACCAATCATTAATCCGACCTGGGGACATAAAATTAACCTTTTTGACAATACTTTTACTGACTTAAATCCATCAATCAAACCTTTAATCCTTTACAACATGAATCAACCATTCAATCACCCGAATAACATGAAATCGATAAACGTTTAATCAAATAACCCAACCCAAACCCCATGGCCTGGATTGAAAACTCAACTAAGACTCATAAAATCAGATTTCAGAGATAATATTACCTATATTACATGTAGATGACTTAGGGGATTCAAGATCTAATCAACACTCGATCGAAACGGCACAAAACGATTGAATCTTGAAGGAAACTTGTCTTGGAATAGGAGGGGGATCGGCTGGGATTTCTCACACACACAAAGATCAGGTTTTGTGACAATTAGGGTTGCCTAATTGCCCCCTAATCCCTGGCCAGCCATTGCTAATCTTACATTTTGGACCCCTCAACTCTTCAACTTAACGTTCTTAGCTCAACTTTCTACCGGGAGTCTTAACATACTAACAAGCACCTTATTACTTAACTTTACTTTCGTTAATCATCATACTAATCATTTCATATTAAACACCTAAGCATTTAATCACATAATCCCATATAGGGCACATAAACATAATGGACCTAACGTTAACTAACGGAAAGTCAAATAGTCAAACATAAAACGTTTGGGATGTTACAGTTTGATGACATTCCCCTCAGATTAGAGGGGTAAAGCAAAGTCGAAGACTCGCCACGGTTTTAGAATATAATTTCACCTCAGATTAGCAATCTGTAGCATTTTGGATTTGAAGTCCAGGGTTAGTCGTTAGTCTGAGCTTAGAATTTCTAAGCCTTAACCTGTATCATTTGATCACGTTTTTTCATAATTTTTTTTTTATTTTGAAATAGGTTTTTTTAAAAAATAAATATATATATATGTGAATTTTAATATAGAATATCTACCCATTTTAATAAATGAAATACAAATATAAATATCTTAAAAAAAAATTATTAGGGTAAATTACACGGATGATACCTGAAGTTTACACGAAATTACGGTTTTGATACCTCACATGCACGGCACGTGACTTGACTTAACGGCAAATACACGACCGTCAGCGATAGGTATGGTCAGTGTAAGTTTTTGACAACGATGGGTATGTCTCGCGTAATTTTTAAATTATAGGTATGACCAGTGTAGTTTCGAACAAACCTCAGGTATCATTTGTGTAATTTACCCTAGTATTTACTAAAAGCTATCAAATGCGTCTACATAGAAAAGTTTTGTACATAATAGACAAAGAACGTTATCTCAACATTTCTATCACGTGACTGTTACTAGTGGCACCACGTCGTCATGTTTAATTTAAAATAATCGTATACGAATTCGTCATCAGAAAGTGTAAAACCCTGATTTTAAGACCTTACCAAAATCTAAATATTTAGAACTTCAGCTTGTATTATAAATGCGAAAGTTTTTGTTTAGGGTTTTCTTTTGTTTGAGGTTAAAGAATTTAAGTTCGATATGAGATTTGAAGTTTTGTAATGTAAATTGATTGTAGGCAAAACGTAGAATCTATAGAGAAATGATAAGTATAGGAAATGTAAGTCCCAAATTAATGGAATACCCGACTGGCAAGCAATTCTGAGCTGGAATAAGACCAGTTCAGAATGACGATCCAGATATGGATTTAAACAATAAGGATAAATAACTGAAAGTAAATTGCAAGAACTAAAGTGCTGAAACTATATAAATAATATATATAATCAAGTATGTGACATTGAGACACGATGTACTTTTCAATGTATTTTATTCATTGATATAAACAAAATACAAAGGTTGTTGCGGAACAAAGATAATCACCCTAGTGAAGTATCTAAACAACCTTGAAATACAAGTGATCTAAATGACTTGGAAATACTCTTAAGAATTACTTAGAGTATATCTCACAAGTTGCAATGTCAAAGTTTCCAGCATTTTGCAAATTGTGAGAAGCCTTGTATTTATAGGCAAAGTCCATGATGACGTGGACAAGGCCATACAAATACGGTTGGGAACATTTAAGGAATTGAAATCAATTCCTTAACATGCGTATTTTTAAGGTTAAGTGTGAAAGTCATTTGATGTGACATTTCACACTTTATTCCCAACCTTTTACTCAACCTTGTACTTTTTCAGAGATAAAGCTATTATCTGGGTAAAGGTTGGTAAAGTCAAAAGGCTTCCTCGTAATCAGTGTAAAAGTGTTGTAAGTACTTTTACACTGAGATGCTTCAGTCTTCGATCAGGTAGAATCTTCTCTGGGCTCTGCTTCTGAGATGATTCTCTTTCTTCAGTCTTCAGTCTTTGACTTCAGATGAATGCTTTCAGTTTGGGCTGATCTGAACTGAAGTGAAGCTTCAGTGAAGTATTCTGAAATGGTTCAGAATCCTGTACAAGTATTTTTCACTAAGCTTCAACTATTTCCTGGACAAATTATACTTGGTCGATTTTCGACCCAACAGAAACCAACTCACAAGTACAACCACGATGAAACTTGTCTTCTATATCTAATATCTAATAGTGGCTGCATATAGGGATGAGCCAAAAATCTCAAATCCCGATCCCGTCCCGATACCGGTCCCGAAAATTGGTACCGAATCCCGACCGGGGGACCGGTACTTACTTTTTAGAGTTTTCGGGACCGGTACCAATCGGTACCGGGACCGGGAAAATCCCATAAATCCCGAATAGTCCCGTTAGTCCCGTAATTCAATTTTCTTTTGGTTTAGGATGCGTAGCTAGCTGATGCGCATAAGGCTATTGTCCAATTGGGTTGGGCTAATAAATGGTGTCCATAACACTGCCATAGTACCATATGCATTATAAAACAATTTAAATAGACAAATAGAAATCACCCAGCATGTGGTGGACTAGTCTGGTGCGCATGGGAATCTGCCTTTGAAAGTTCCATTTTGTTTTTCTTTCTAGTTTCTATTTGACTCACATATACATCATATATATATTCTGTATATATGAACAATCATCTCTAACCTTTATTACTGTATATCTTAGATTTTTCTATCTCAAATCCTGTTTCTTTCACAAATCTCTTTCTTTATAACAGTTTATTTATTAGTATATAACTAAACATGAGATATCTATCAGTTTCTTATAACATGAAATTTGTGTGTCACTATATATACACGACAGATCCAGATCAATACAAGTACTTTGTTAATTACGAAACCGCAACTCAAAATTCGGTGCTAGTCGGGATTTGGTACCGAAATCCCGGTCCCGTACCGATTCGGTACCAGTCCCGGTACCGTCCCATATGGGACCGGGATCGGTACCCACTTTTGGCCAATTTCGGGATCGGTACCATCGGTACCGGGACCGGTACGGGACGGTACCAGTCCCATGCCCATCCCTAGCTGCATATATCCTGAAAGATGTATTGTTATCCATATTATATATTGAGAAAATGGAGTATGTGGCTGTTAGACACCCAAGCTTGGGTGTAGAACCCCTTACATACTAATTTTTTAATATATCTATAAATGCTTGGCCCCCATGCTTTTTATGGATTAAAAAAACAAGATATAACAGCCACATAAACCCTAACCTCTTATATATTTATATGTTGTAATCAAATCGCTATAGGAAACCAGCTCACATGTGCAACCATGATGAAACTTGTCTTCTATATCTAATAGTGGCGGCGTATATCCAGAAACGTGCAAAGTCATCCACATTATATATTTATATTTATATGTCGTAATCAAATCGCAGATTCTCGAAAGTATAACAGTTAGTAACAACAACGATCGGAAATGATTATAATAAAACATGCAATGTTTGAGCATTTACATGACTATCGATTTGTATTTGTAAACTAGTCGTTTACTATAATATGGTTTGGGAAGGTATATATGTTGGGATTATATAGTGACAAAAAATTAATTGAAATCAAAAGATAGAGAGAGAAACTGACATTAATGATTGAGTTTAGAAATATAAACTTGCTAACTAAGGTCTCAGTTAGGGATGGGCGTAGGACTGGTACCGTCCCGTACCGGTCCCGGTACCGATCCCGAATTTCACCAAAATGTGGTACCGATCCCGGTCCCATATGAAACGGTACCGGTACCGGTACCGACCGGGACGGGACCGGGATATCGGTACCAAATCCCGACAAGTCCCGACTAAAACCCTTAGCTATCTCATCTAAACCCGAGCTAAACATGTATTTATTGGCTAGTTCATTTTTATACATAAATGATATTATATATACTCTATCAAACAAATAATCTTAACTGGTATGAAATATAAGCACTAACATCAGATATAGATATACATACTAGGGGTGAGTTATTTTAAGAACCCACAAATAAAAAAGAACTCAAGAACCATTCTGGACCACACATTCTTTTCTTTCTTTAAAATTCACTCAAAAACCTGCCCATGGGTAAGTACAACCTGCCCATGGGTAAGTACAACCTGCCCATGGGTAAGTACAACCTGCCCATGGGTAAGTTACTTATAAAGTTCAAAAATGTCGTCAAATTATATCGAATTGGATCTCTAATGAAAGAGGACGAAATTTTAAGACTACCCATGCTTTTTGTTTCGTCTAACGATTTACGGTTTGTGAGATAAAGCATTTTGAATGATTTGGGTGAATTTTATTATTTAATTGAAGAGAGAGAAAGAGAGAAAGAATGTGTGGTCCAGAATGGTTCTTGAGTTCTTTTTTATTTGTGGGTTCTTAAATAACCCTTCCTCTACATATATGTATATCTTAATAAGAATTGAGAAAGATAAAGGTTGTTAGCAATTGTAGTTTTAAGGAATCAAACTTATCCAAATTTCAAAGTGTGTAAATGGTGCTGTGAGAATGTGTACTGTCTTTTTTTTTCACTTTGTTTTACGAATGAGGCCATGCTAGTAACTATATATACATAAAGAATGTTCTGTTAATACCTTAATGGCTTAATTACCATCTTTAAAATTGCATATCTACAATCTTTTCGTGTATGCTGATATACATATAAAATATGTATACAATACATACATATTTAGTCATAGATTTTGATATACATAGTTCCTTACAAACATATATAAAATGCTACTTTTTTGCAAGTCGGGACCATCGGGATTTGCTCGGTATTTCCCGGTACCGATCCCGTTTGGTACCGATCCCGCAAACTTCTAAAAGTGGGTCCCGGTTCCGGTACCACTTTTCGGTACCGGGATCGGGACGGTACCGGTACGGGATCGGGATTTGGGAATTTTTGCTCATCCCTAGTCTCAGTCATTAAGGAACTTAAATTCTCACATTCTGGAGTGTCATATCAGCGCCACATCATTTTCCACTTTTAGAACTTTACCAGAATTTCACCCTAATAATAGTACTCTCATTCTCACCAAATTCTCAACTTCTCTCTGCCACATCATCGTCAGATCATAATCAGTTAATATAAGAGTAAACGACATAAATCGTCCCTGTGGTTTACTCAAATAGTCACGTTTCGTCCCTGTGCTTCAAAAACGTCATGGATCGTCCTTTATAGGAGGATAAGCTTCACGTTTCGTCCTTTGACTTGTTGACCGTCAACCCACCTCCGTCAACCCCCAACGTGCCTTCCACGTGAGGGGTATTCCAGCCTTTTCACACCTCTAAAGGACCATTGGTGATATATTTTTTTTACCACTTTCACTTTCACTTTCCTCTTTCTTCTTTCTTTTGATTTTTTTTAAAAACACCCTTCTGAATATATACATAAATACAAGCAGATCTAAAAAGAAAAATAGATCTAAAAAGGAAATAAGATTTACATCATCCCATTAATCACCATTTCCATCTTCTCCTTCATATCCAATTTCATTACATTATCATCAATAAGCATAATCAATATCATCTACATAATCATTATCATCATCAATTAAAAAGAAAATTTAAAAACATAATCTGCATCAAAATCTAAATTATTTCAAACACATGTAAATATTTTGCAAACATCAAAAAAATACAAAGAAATAAAAGCTGCGCATAGTGAAGAGTGAAGACAATTACTAGTATCAATAGAAACTCAAACTAAAAAGCAAATATATATATTTGAAGACTTGCCCAATTGCAGTGCATTAAAAAGTCAATGATAAGAAACAGTCGGCTGTGAATTGAAAAGAAAAACTCAGACTAACAAGCAAGTATATATGTTAAAATATATATATATATATATATTTACTTTTATGTCAAACTTATAAGTTTGATATTGTACAAGGTCTAAACCTGGTTATTTGTGAAAGTATAGTATAGGGTCTATTCTTTGTCTCTGTCTATTGTGCAGGTACTGGTGTTGTAAATTTCTCATACCCCTTGCCTCTATATAAGCATCATATTCACTGTTGCTAGGGTTGAGAGAAATTGGGCGCATAATTTAGGGTTTTCTGGTTTAGTACTAAAAATGTAGTAATTTCTCTCTTTTTTGTAGTTTTTCTTTTCTGTCTTGAGTCTTAATTGTATTTAGGATCACACACGTTTGTGGATGATCCCAGTCCTTTAGAATCGCACACGGTTGTGGACGATTCACCTTTATAGAGTCTGTATTTGTATTCTGGGGTTGATTAATCAAAGTCTGAGTTGTTTCTGTCTATTTTGGTGTTGAATTCATATTTTAACATGGTATCAGAGCCAGGTTGCGATTAAAGGGTCTTCTCCTGTTAGGTTTTTTGCTTTTTCAAAAAAAAAAGAAAAAAAAAGGGTATTATTATTATTAGGGGTTCGTGGTTATTCTTATTAGTTGGTTGTGTTATCTTGCTACTGGTTCAAGATCGTTGCTGGTTTAGGGTTTCTTCTCTTCAAACCCTATTTCTTCATTATCGTTTCCGCCTGAATTGATTATTCGTATAATCAATTCTTTGTAAGTCTTCTTTTGCTCTTTACAACTGGTGGATTGCCGTGTTTTGCACATAGGGTTTTACGGCTGCCTTGACCTACTTCTTTAGAAGCAAGGAATCCTGGTAGTAGTTTAATTCAATGATTGTGTGAACACTTGTGTGATCTACAAAACTCCAGTTGTTGCTTATTTGTTATTTGATTTATTTGTTTATTTTCCTTGTTCCTGTTTGCTTGTGCTCTGTTTCTGTCTATTTATTTGCAAAAATGACTGATACTACTTTGATTAGTAATCTTGATATTAGTAATCCTTTACATCTTCATTCTAATGACACTCTTGGAACACCTTTAATATCTTTTAAACTCACTGGTACTGAAAACTATAGAGTTTGGGCAAGTGCTATGAAGTTGGCTTTGCAAACTAAAAATAAATTAGGGTTTATTGATGGTACTGTGGTTAAATCTACTTATGCTACTAGTAATGTGTTGTCTCAACAATGGGATAGGTGTAATGCTGTTGTGTTGTCTTGGATCTTAGGCACTGTTTCTCAAGATTTGTATCTGTCTTCTGTATATTCTGATAATGCTTCTGAAGTTTGGAAAGAATTAAGTGAAACATATGATAAAATTGATGGGTCTATTATTTTTAACTGTATGCAAAAAATTAATTGTGTGAAACAAAATGGTTCATCCTTATCTGAGTATTACCATAAACTAAATGCTCTGTGGAGAGAATTTGATGCTTTAACCAAACTTCCTGTATGCTCATGTGAGGCTAGAACTGAAGTACAAACTCATGATAAGTTGATGAAATTGATGCAGTTTTTAATGGGTCTTGATGATGCTTATTTGTCTGTTAGAAGTACCTTGTTAACAAAGGATCCTTTACCTGATGCTAAAGCTGCCTTTGCTATTCTGTCTAGAGAAGAGTCTCATAGGGGTGTTCATACTTCTGTTGTTAAACCTCAAATTTCTGCATTTGCTGCAAAACATTTTGACAATAAAAGAAGGATTAATAACTCAAATAAAGGTCCTAATCCTAATCTGGTATGCAAAAAATGTGGAATGATAGGACACACTATAGAAAGATGCTATGAAATTGTTGGTTATCCTCCAGGTTTTAAAAAACACCCAAATCCCATTAGACAAGGTGGTTTTAAAACTGGTTTTAATGCTAATAGTGAATATGATAAGTCTTCTGCTCCTGCTTGTACTCCTGGTTCTTCTAGTATGCCTGGTTCTGCTTTACCTTTTACAACTGAACAGGTTCAGAAACTGATTAACTTGATTAGTGACAAACCTTCTGGGAACCTGCAAGCAAACATGGCAGGTAAACCCTCTTTTCTTAATTACAATGTGAAATTTAATATGAACTTTGACAAGTACTTCTGTGGTTCTTCTGGTAAAAAATGTGATAATGTGAGTCTTGGTTGGATTATAGATTCTGGAGCCAACCATCACATGACTGTCAGTACTGCTAATATGGTCAATGTGGTTGATGTGTCTGAATTAAATCTAACTGTTGGTCACCCTAATGGCACTCTTGCTAAAGTTACTCACATTGGCAATCTTAAGTTAAATAACAATGTGGTTCTGTATGATGTTTTAGTTGTCCCTGACTACTGTGTTAGTTTGCTGTCTGTGCATAAAATGATAAGAGATAATAAATTATTTGTTGGCTTTGATGAGGAAAACTGTTATGTTCAGGATTTGAAAAGGGAGAAAATGTTGGGGACTGGTAGTGAAAAAGGTGGACTTTACTTTTTTGATAATGATTCTAGTATTTTTGGTAAGTGTAATAATTCTTTGATTGGTAATTCTTATAATGTGTCTAAATCTCTATGGCACAGCAGGCTTGGTCACCCTGCTGATCCTGTGCTTGCTGTTCTAAAACATGATCTAAAATTAGATAATACCACTCATGTTTCTCCTTGTGAAATTTGTCATAAAGCTAAACAGACAAGGGAGCCTTTCCCTTTAAGTGAACACAAAAGTTTTAAAATTGGTGAACTTGTTCACATGGACTTATGGGGTCCTTACAGAGTTACAAGCAGAGATGGTTTTAAATATTTCTTAACTATTGTTGATGACTTCACAAGGGCTGTATGGGTCTATTTGATTAAAACCAAGGATGAAGTTTTTGATATGATTGTCTCCTTTGTAAATCTTGTTCAAAATCAGTTTGATATGAAAATTAAAACTATTAGAACAGATAATGGGACTGAATTTGTAAACAACAAGTTAAGTTTTTTATTTGATACAAAGGGGATTATACACCAGACTACTGTGGCTTACACACCACAGCAGAATGGCATTGTGGAGAGGAAGCACAGGCACTTGCTTAACATTGCTAGAAGTCTTATGTTTCAGGGAGGATTTCCTCTAAATTTTTGGTCTGAATGTATCTTAACTGCTACTTATCTTGTGAACAGGTTACCTTCTTCTGTTTTAAAGGGCAAATCTCCATATGAACTTGTTTATCATAAAAAACCAGGTCTTTCCCATTTAAGAAATTTTGGCTGTCTGTGTTTCTCAACAATTTTAAATAATTCTGATAAGTTCACTCCAAGGAGTGAAAAATGTGTCTTAATTGGCTTTTCTAGTGTTAAAAAGGCATACAAACTATTTGGTCTTGAGTCTAAAGCTGTCTTCTTCTCTAGAGATGTCAAATTCTATGAAACCATTTATCCTTTTAAAATGAAAACCTCTACTTCTAACTCTGATATGTTGTCTGGGATAAAACTGTCTACTGAATCTGATCAATTAAACTTTTTTAATATTCTTAACACTGACAGTCAAAACAAGCCCAATGATGAAGGGAATGACACTTCTAATACATCTAGTGGTGATGGCAACAGTCAATTAAATTCTGGAGATGGCCTGGGTGCATCTCAGAGTTCTAATGACACTGCAACACACATAGATGAGAATGCTTTACCTGAGGGTGCTTTGGGTCAAGTATTAAATAATGATCAAGTTCATATTGACCAGCCCTTGGAACAAAATGAAGGGCCTGGTACTGTCTTAAGAAGGTCTGGAAGGACCTCTAAACCCTCTGTCAGATTGAATGATTATATTGTTGGCTCTAGTATAAGGTATGGTTTGGATAAGTTTGTGTGCTATGCTAAATTGAGTAATGATAATTACTGTTTTGTCACTAATCTTAACAAATCCATTGAACCTCAAACTTATAATGAAGCTGCTCAAGATCCTTCATGGATTGAGGCTATGAACAATGAACTTGAAGCCTTATATAGAAACAATACTTGGATTGTCACTGATCTACCTAGTGATAGAAAGACTATAGGATGCAAGTGGATATATAAAATCAAATATAAGGCTTCAGGTGAGATTGAGAGGTACAAGGCTAGATTAGTTGCAAAGGGTTATAGTCAAAGAATGGGCTTTGACTATGATGAAACTTTTAGTCCTGTGGTTAAGATGGTTACTGTGAGATGTTTGATCAGTTTAGCTGTTAACAAAGGTTGGAAACTGTATCAACTTGATATCAACAATGCTTTTTTGTATGGTGACTTGGAAGAAGAGGTGTATATGGATTTACCTCTTGGTTGTTCTGATTATGGTTCTAACAAAGTTTGTAAACTTGTTAAATCTTTGTATGGTCTCAAGCAAGCCCCAAGGCAATGGAATGCTAAACTCACCAGTGCCTTGGTTGAGCATGGCTTCAGTCAAAGTAAGTATGATTACTCTTTATACACTAAGAAAACAGAAAGTGTTTTCATTGCCTTATTAGTGTATGTTGATGACATTGTGATTACAGGTAATAATGTTGATGAAATTGAAAAGTTTAAACTTTTTTTGAGTCAAAAGTTTTTAATCAAAGACTTGGGTTTTTTGAAGTATTTTTTGGGAATAGAAGTTTTAGAAAACAGCAAAGGGGTGTGCATGACTCAGAGAAAGTATTGTTTGGAACTTTTGCATGAGTTTGGCTTATTGGCAGCCAAACCTATTGCTACCCCTTTGCCTGCCAATTCTGTCTTGAATAACAAAGAAAGGTATGATGATAAGTACCTTAAAGATGTCACTCAATATCAAAAGTTGGTTGGTAAGCTCATCTATCTAACCAACACTAGACCTGATATCTCCTATGCTGTTCACTGTCTCAGTCAACATATGCATGCACCATTACAATCTCATGTTAAGGCTGCTTTAAGAGTTCTTAGATACTTAAAAAACAGTCCTTCTTCTGGGATTCAAATTGATAAAGGTAGTAGTTTGAAACTAAGTGTGTATGCAGATGCTGACTGGGCAAAATGCCCCAGTACCAGAAAATCTGTTTCTGGATTTTGTGTTTATCTTGGAAATTCCTTAATTTCCTGGAAAAGCAAGAAGCAAGCAACTATTTCAAGGTCCTCTACAGAGGCTGAATATAGATGCATGGCTTCAGCTACCTGTGAAATTGTTTGGATTTCCAATGTCTTGTCTGATCTTGGGTTAACAGATTTGCTTCCTATAAGTATGTTCTGTGATAACAGTTCTGCCATTCAATTGGCTGCTAATCCTGTCTTCCATGAAAAATCAAAGCACTTTGAGATTGATGTTCATCTTGTCAGAGAAAAGGTAAGTTCAGGTATGATCCAAACTGTGAAAATTGATTCTTATGACCAGGTGGCTGATATCTTCACAAAAGGTTTGGGGGAGGCACAGCATAATGATCTTTGTAAGAAACTCAATCTGTGTGACATGTTTAAAAGGTCTTAATTGTTTTTTCTTTTGTTCAAACTTATAAGTTTGAGGGAGGATGTTAAAAATATATATATATATATATTTACTTTTATGTCAAACTTATAAGTTTGATATTGTACAAGGTCTAAACCTGGTTATTTGTGAAAGTATAGTATAGGGTCTATTCTTTGTCTCTGTCTATTGTGCAGGTACTGGTGTTGTAAATTTCTCATACCCCTTGCCTCTATATAAGCATCATATTCACTGTTGCTAGGGTTGAGAGAAATTGGGCGCATAATTTAGGGTTTTCTGGTTTAGTACTAAAAATGTAGTAATTTCTCTCTTTTTTGTAGTTTTTCTTTTCTGTCTTGAGTCTTAATTGTATTTAGGATCACACACGTTTGTGGATGATCCCAGTCCTTTAGAATCGCACACGGTTGTGGACGATTCACCTTTATAGAGTCTGTATTTGTATTCTGGGGTTGATTAATCAAAGTCTGAGTTGTTTCTGTCTATTTTGGTGTTGAATTCATATTTTAACAATATATATAAACGAAGTCATCATCTAAAATCCGGGCGAGGTGGTGTGTTTATCTTGGAAATTCCTTAATTTCCTGGAAAAGCAAGAAGCAAGCAACTATTTCAAGGTCCTCTACAGAGGCTGAATATAGATGCATGGCTTCAGCTACCTGTGAAATTGTTTGGATTTCCAATGTCTTGTCTGATCTTGGGTTAACAGATTTGCTTCCTATAAGTATGTTCTGTGATAACAGTTCTGCTATTCAATTGGCTGCTAATCCTGTCTTCCATGAAAAATCAAAGCACTTTGAGATTGATGTTCATCTTGTCAGAGAAAAGGTAAGTTCAGGTATGATCCAAACTGTGAAAATTGATTCTTATGACCAGGTGGCTGATATCTTCACAAAAGGTTTGGGGGAGGCACAGCATAATGATCTTTGTAAGAAACTCAATCTGTGTGACATGTTTAAAAGGTCTTAATTGTTTTTTCTTTTGTTCAAACTTATAAGTTTGAGGGAGGATGTTAAAATATATAATATATATATATATTTACTTTTATGTCAAACTTATAAGTTTGATATTGTACAAGGTCTAAACCTGGTTATTTGTGAAAGTATAGTATAGGGTCTATTCTTTGTCTCTGTCTATTGTGCAGGTACTGGTGTTGTAAATTTCTCATACCCCTTGCCTCTATATAAGCATCATATTCACTGTTGCTAGGGTTGAGAGAAATTGGGCGCATAATTTAGGGTTTTCTGGTTTAGTACTAAAAATGTAGTAATTTCTCTCTTTTTTGTAGTTTTTCTTTTCTGTCTTGAGTCTTAATTGTATTTAGGATCACACACGTTTGTGGATGATCCCAGTCCTTTAGAATCGCACACGGTTGTGGACGATTCACCTTTATAGAGTCTGTATTTGTATTCTGGGGTTGATTAATCAAAGTCTGAGTTGTTTCTGTCTATTTTGGTGTTGAATTCATATTTTAACAATATATATAAACGAAGTCATCATCTAAAATCCGGGCGAGGTGGTGGCTTTTTATCGGAAAAAAAAAACCGAAAAGAAAAAAAAACATTGTTTAGTTTAAAAGGTGGTGGCTTTTTATCTTTCTTTTCTGAAATCCGGCGAGTGGTGGTGGCTCTCCGCCCCAAAAAGCCGGCGAAGTCATCCTCAAAGGTTATTTCGGTTTATGGGTCTTGGGTACCTGATCTAAAGGCCGAGAGACTTGGCCACCATTTCTAAGGTCGGCGGGTGGTGCCGACGGCATTTTGACTTTTGACTATGGGTACGTTTCCTAAGTTTTGATTAATTAATATATGTTCAAGTGCAATCTAAGGGTCATTTGAGTGCAATGTGTTTTTATATGGGTCGTTTTATTGTGCAACTAGAGACTTATGTGCAAGTTGAGATCCTTAGTTGGTGCTAATCGAATTTCATTAGATGATATTTATGGTAACTAGTAAATGGTTATGGATCCTATCCATGGGTTATGCCCAAACCCATGACCCACCCAAGTGAACAAACCCTATCCTCCCTCATTTCCCTCATCCATTCATTCATAATACTTGCATATTCTCTCCCATCTCACTAAATACTCATACTCTCCATCTCTCTCTAAATTCTTGGTTCATTTATGTTAGTTTCAACTAGATTAATAACAAAACCCTCATCCTTAGTATCATTCTAGCATCATATCAAAAATCCAAGTTTTCAAGTGCAAGAAAAAGCTTCATTTAGGTCAAAATTGGGTTTGGGTCAAAAGCCATGTTTTGGAATGGACTATTGAGTGGGTTATGTTCAAATGGGTCAAGATCGAATTTTAACAAGAAAATGTGTTAAAGGTTGGTTTTGGATGATGAAACATGTTTAGTTATGTTCAATTGTGTTTAACTATGTTCAAAAATGGGTCTCGAAGTTGTGCAAGTCGATTTCATGGCTTAAATGTTGAGGTTTTAGGGTTTTGGGTCGTGTTTGTGTCAAGAACACCTGCTGGTGCATTGCTGATTCAGAACAGGCGTAACTTACGCCCCTGTTGGCGTAACCTACGCCCCTCTCCATTTTCATTATGCCAAGACCCTACTGTTTACGCCCAAAACTCGTCCAAAATGCATGTTTCTGGAGCACCGTAGCTTACGCCCCTCTCTGGCGTAGGTTACGCCCCTTGAATTTTGCCCAGCGTAGCTTACGCCCAGGCGTAGGTTACGCCCCTTGAATTTTGCCCACCGTAGCTTACCCCCCTCTCTGGCGTAGGTTACGCCCCTTGAATTTTGCCCAGCGTAGCTTACTCCCCTCTCTGGCGTAGGTTACGCCCCTTGAATTTTGCCCAGCGTAGCTTATTCCCATCTCTGGCGTAGTTACGCCCCTTGATTTGCCCACCGTAGCTTGCGCCCCTCTCTGGCGTAGGTTACGCCCCTTGAATTTTTCCCACCGTAGCTTGCGCCCCTCTCTGGCGTAGGTTACGCCCCTTGAATTTTTCCCACCGTAGCTTACCCCCCTCTCTGGCGTAGGTTACGCCCCTTGAATTTTGCCCAGCGTAGCTTACTCCCCTCTCTGGCGTAGGTTACGCCCCTTGAATTTTGCCCAGCGTAGCTTACGCCCATCTCTGGCGTAGGTTACGCCCCTTGAATTTTTCCCACCGTAGCTTACCCCCCTCTCTGGCGTAGGTTACGCCCCTTGAATTTTGCCCAGCGTAGCTTACTCCCCTCTCTGGCGTAGGTTACGCCCCTTGAATTTTGCCCAGCGTAGCTTATTCCCATCTCTGGCGTAGGTTACGCCCCTTGAATTTTGCCACGTAGCTTACCCCCCTCTCTGGCGTAGGTTACGCCCCTTGAATTTTGCCCAGCGTAGCTTATTCCCAAATGGCGTAGTTTCCTAAGTTTTTGATTAATTAATATATGTTCAAGTGCAATCTAAGGGTCATTTGAGTGCAATGTGTTTTTATATGGGTCATTTTATTGTGCAATCAGAGACTTGTGTGCAAGTTGAGATCCTTAGTTGGTGCTAATCGAATTTCATTAGATGATATTTATGGTAACTAGTAAATGGTTATGGATCCTATCCATGGGTTATGCCCAAACCCATGACCCACCCAAGTGAACAAACCCTATCCTCCCTCATTTCCCTCATCCATTCATTCATAATACTTGCATATTCTCTCCCATCTCACTAAATACTCATACTCTCCATCTCTCTCTAAATTCTTGGTTCATTTATGTTAGTTTCAACTAGATTAATAACAAAACCCTCATCCTTAGTATCATTCTAGCATCATATCAAAAATCCAAGTTTTCAAGTGCAAGAAAAAGCTTCATTTAGGTCAAAATCGGGTTTGATTGCTTGTGGAAGTTTTGGTAAGTGTTTTCTAGCTCAATTTCATCATTTCTAGTTATTAAACTTGTATTACACCTAAATCTAAGCACTCTTGGTCCTTATAGCTTCAAAATCCGAAATTAGGGTTTCTAGTTATCTAAATTAGGTCAAAATTCGATTTGGGTCAAAAGCCATGTTTTGGAATGGAACTATTGAGTGGGTTATGTTCAAATGAGTTTGTTATGTTCAAAAACGGGTCAAGGAACTCCTCAAAACGATTTATAAGTCAAAAACTAGGTTTTGGGTCGATTTTATGTTCAAATGGGTCAAGATCGAATTTTAACAAGAAAATGTGTTAAAGGTTGGTTTTGGATGATGAAACATGTTTAGTTATGTTCAATTATGTTTAACTATGTTCAAAAATGGGTCTCGAAGTTGTGCAAGTCGATTTCATGGCTTAAATGTTGAGGTTTTAGGGTTTTGGGTCGTGTTTGTGTCAAGAACACCTGCTGGTGCATTGCTGATTCAGAACAGGCGTAACTTACGCCCCTGTTGGCGTAACCTACGCCCCTCTCCATTTTCATTATGCCAAGACCCTACTGTTTACGCCCAAAACTCGTCCAAAATGCATGTTTCTGGAGCACCGTAGCTTACGCCCCTCTCTGGCGTAGGTTACGCCCCTTGAATTTTGCCCAGCGTAGCTTACGCCCAAATAAGCCGTAGCTTACGCCCCTTGAGTTCCTGCCTAGCGTAACCTACGCCCAAATGGGCCGTAGCTTACGCCTGTCTCTAGTGTTCATTTTCCTGTTTTGATTTTAAATCGTATTTCACTTTCCTTGGGACACATCGAACTTCCAAATGGGTCTTTCCTTGTCTTCCAAGTTATCGTACTCAGTTCTAATACGCGTTCAAGTCCCGGGTTAAATTCTAAAGTTCATAAAAGCTAAATGAGGACATGGTTGTATATATATTGATACGTACATGTACATTATGATAGGTTGTGATCGCTTGGCAAATAATTGACGTTCTAGTTCACTTTAACTTCGGTAAATCAAGGCAAAGGTGAGTTTTTTTCGTAGCCTCCCCTACTCTTTTAAGAGTCGGGCTGAAAAGTGTACTTCGTGCATGATGTTCATTTGTGGCGTACAGGTTGTGTGACGTTTTGTTAATGTGCAATTATGTGATTAGTTGTATGGTTATTATAAGTTGTATATTGGGTTGTTTTAGGTTAGTTGTGTATATATGGAGGACGGTAATGCCTTTGAAAGGTTGGAGATGTGGTGGGAAGGCTGCGGACGACCCTATATATAAGCATCAAAGGCCTTTCAAAAGTAGTAGCGTACGAAGTATATACATATGATGTTTGGTTGTGTGTGGACATTGTTTGGTCATGGATGAGTGCATTTACGTGCAATTGAGTACAATGAGTGCATTTACGTGCAATTGAGTACAATGAGTATATTTACGTGCAATTGAGTACAATGAGTACATTTACGTGCAATTGAGTACAATGAGTACATTTACGTGCAATTGAGTACAATGAGTATATTTACGTGCAATTGAGTACAATGAGTACATTTACGTGCAATTGAGTACAATGAGTACATTTACGTGCAATTGAGTACAATGAGTATATTTACGTGCAATTGAGTACATTGAGTATAATGAGTACATTTACGTACAATTGAGTGCATTGAGTACAAGTGGGCAATTTATTAGATCATGTTAATGTGAATTTTGTATTGGTTGGCATGGGAACGTGTTCTTGTTCATCTTTTCCTACGAACTCACCAACCTAGTGTTGACATTGTTTAGTACACTTTTCAGGTAACCAAGAGAACCCAAGAGCTTGATGCATTGCTAGATTGTTGGACTTGACCATGAATCCGTGATTCATTACCCATTGATGGGACTTGCTCAGGATCATGAGCCATCTTTTGAATTGTTATTGTGTAAACTTTTGATGGTTGAATGCTCCTTATGCTTTGTGACATTGTAACTTAATTGTTGGGTTCCCGGAATCCTCTTATTTTCATATAGTCTCGTTCTACGATAATTCCATCTTGTGTCATGCTTTCCGGTACATTTCGAGCCTAGCTTGAGGTGTTACAAACGGAGGTGGGTTGACGGTCAACAAGTCAAAGGACGAAACGTGAAGCTTATCCTCATATAAAGGACGATCCATGACGTTTTTAAAGCGCAGGGATGACACGCAAATACAAGTGTACTCCGCGTTACACTACATTTTTTTTATGACACCAAAAATTGCGTGTCATAACCTTTCAGATTTTACAAGTTATGACAGTTTTTTTATGACACACATTTTTGCTTGTCATCGTAGATACGTGTGTCATAATTTTGGTGTCATTAAAGGCTATTTTTCTAGTAGTGTAGCTTTATGATATGATTATTTCTAATCCCCGAATATGTAAATGGCAACATCAAATTAAAATTCAGGTGTATTAAGTAGATTGGACTCCTGAAAAGAACCGGATAGTTTATGCATCTCAAGATGGAAGGTTGATAGTTTAGAATGCTCTTACAAGTCAGAAAACTCATGCGATTAAACTTCCATGTGCTTGGGTTATAGCAGCATGTCTTCGATATTGTTTACACAACTTGAAATAGGAGATGAATCATTTATAGCTTGATTTAACCCCCAAACATTCTGATTCATCGTATTTTTTTAGCTTTAATTTTTTCAATTTTTTGTTAAGAAAGAAGAGAAGAGAAGAATGAACAAAAGAGAGGAAAATTTGGGATAACCTGGAAAAAGAAAACGAGGGGAGAGAAATAGTGGAACATGTGTTATGTTCTTATTGGTCAAGTTTTATCCTTGTTAGGCTAACATTATCGGTGAGCGAAAAGAATAGATCGTTCATTAAAATAATCAAAAGTAATGAAAGTGGTGCAATTAAATATTCAAAAGAAATGATAGTGGAGATTGCAAGCATCGATCTGCTCGAGCGAGAAACACGGATTGTGATCTCTTACATGCCACATGTGATGTTTCTATTGAATGACAATATTTTAATAATTTTATTATACATAATAATAATAATATAAAATTGGTTTAGGTTGGATTGTGAATGAGAGTGAAAGTTTGAGTTAGATTGAGTTGTATAGATGGAAGAGAAAAAAATTAATTTTTAATTAAAAATTGGGTTGGATTGGTTTACTAATATGGGTAGTATTATATTCCCATGTACTCTACGGGTTTTTTGTCCAAATTGGAAACTTTTAAGAAAGTAGTCCAAAACAAGATCTAGTGTTTTCAATTTGGCCATTTAAGTAAATATCCCTTTTCTTATTCAAATTTACTAAACTGATTTAGGTATCAAGAATCTCTAACTTGAAAATCAAATCCTAATCAAGACATAAAACTTGATTTTGTTTTAAACCAAACCACAAGCTTATCACTACCGAATTCCAATTTTCGAATGAGACTTTGACTATCGATTTATTAAGTCTTAAACAAAAGTTGAGTGGTGGACGATAGCCATGGATTGGCCAAAACGACTAACGACCTGCAGCCTCTCCAACAATTATTTAATACTATTTTCTACTTTATAGCCGACCGCCCGCTTATTCTTTTACCGATGGTGATGGTCTTATGATCTGGTAATTACACGAATGTTAGAGTATACAAATAAATTGTGAATAGGATCCAAGTAATAAAGGCACACACTGCTCCTGAAAAAAAAAAAAAAAAAAAAAATCCTTTTTAAGAAAAAATAAGCGTAGCTTTGCTAAATTTGTGAACCATCACTATTATGATAATGAACGAAATTCGTATTAACAAACGGAAGACTAAGTTTGTCCTCATGGCTATTCACTAGCTACGATTATTTCCAAAGTTTGGCGTGTGCGACTTAAAACAGCAAAATAGAATTTGGAACGTGTATATTGGTAATGCGACTTAAAACAGCAAACCTGAATTTTGAACGCACTACAACAAAAATGTCATTTATACACACTTACCCATAAGAAGTGTGAAAAATTTCTTAATTTGTTCACACTTGAAATTGTTTAAGAATTATTCATATTTAAAGTGTGAAGAAATTTGAAAAATCATAACTTTTTCACACTTATATATGTGGGGAAAAAAAGTTCACACTTTCAAGTGTGTAAAACTATATCAATTGTTCACACTTAGAAGTGTAAGGATTAATTTGTAACACCAAATTTCTTCACACAAGAAAGGTGTGAAGAAATTAGGTGTTACAATTTGACTTTCACACTTTTAAGTGTGAATATGTTTGACATTTGTTCACACTTTTAGGTGTGGATTTTTTCTTTCCACACATATAAGTGTGAAAAAATTATAATTTTTCAAATTTTTTTACACTTTTGTATGTGTATACTTTTTAAACATTTTTAAGTGTGAATATATTAAGAAATTTCTTCACACTTCTTTAAAGTAAGCGTGAATAAATGAATTATTTGTTGTAGTGACGTGTATATTGTAAAACAATTGTAGTTGATTTTCTAAAGCATGTGATCTCTTTCTCGTATCCTAATCACATACCATTTTTCGTAATTCACATATATTAAGTATGTTTAATGTACCTTTCATTATAGTACATATCATATTCACGCCTGTGAATCAAGTGGTGGCTACGTTTAATCTAACTCTTAAACTTGTAAATGAGAAATACTATGAAAAGACTTATGCACAACTAGATAGTGAACCGTATCATGTATAGTATAGTCTCGTTAAGTCTAGATCAAACCCAAATGACTGTAAATTAAGGAATTTTGCACGTAATTGTATAACGAAAAAAGGTGGGGCCCGTGACCCCATCGTCAGTCATTTTTCTTGAACTATTTGCATTAAAAGGCAAGCAGATGGGTTCTGAAGAATCGATTGATATATTTTTTGTTTTGCTGATTTGCTCACCGCAAAACCCACTTCTCAAAATAACATCTCTCATTCACTAATTTTAAATATGAAAACTATATATATATGTCTCATAGATTCCTTCAGAGTTAATCCAATTAAACTTTTCAAGCAACATAACTTTCTTAACTATGGAACAATATCTTTATAACTTACATTAGCCATACACAACATTATTCGATCGTTTTATATAATTGGCTATACGCAACAATATCCGCTAATTGCATACTATGAATTAAAATATGTATATGTACACTAAAAGACGTTGTGACTTAATATCATCGATCACCTGATCCATCAGTACATGATATCATTTAATATTTGTTATCGTTTAAATGCTAAAGATAAATAAGTTAAGTTAATTATCTTGACAAAAAGAATACTCCGTATATCAATTATCATCCCTTAAACGAGGTTAATATATACTACTCCGTAAGTCCGTAGTATACAAATGGAAAATGATTAATAATCCTAACAAAATGACATAAAAATCCTCTTAATCACAAGATTATGACACATGGAAAAATCAAGGAATGAGATTAAGAAAGAGAATAAGTGAATTACACTTGTCATAATTTAAGGCTTTTTAGGAGGATCTTTAAGCTATTTTTTTAAGAGGATTAATCGCTTCCCTATGCAAATACTAGACCGAAAAAAAGTCATTATGTAATTTATGTGTAGTAGTAGTTATCTAGCAAGTTCTAAAATAGTACTACCTATAAGAATTTATGTTCATTTATTATGTGCATTGTGGAAAAAGAAAAAAGTTATTGTTTCTTTTCGGAACATTCAGGCGGTATAAGACATCAGGGAAACCTTACCGTATAATGGTGAAGTCTTGCACGTACCCAACGAGATGTTGACCATGAGCCGTTACAAGTATTCAGAGGGAAAAACTCCAAAGTTTTGTCATTCTAAAGATCAAACTCAAGACCATGAGTAAAACCGGGAGTGCTTCTAACCAGTTGAACTGACTTTCATTGGATAAAGTTATTGTTATCCTTAAGCTTTATTCCTGTATTAAACATTTATAATTTAGAGCATTTCCAATGGTATGACTTTTTTCTAAAAGCTTTTTATAAAAAAGCTTTTAACTCCAATGACAAAAGCTTGAAAATAGCTTGAAATCTTTAGATTACAATTATATATGTATGAGAGAGAGTGTAATGACTTGAAATTTTTCAAGCTTTTGTAAAAAAAGCTTTTATACCCAATGGTAAAAAGTCTTTATAATAGCTTTTTGTAATAGTAATAAGTCTTATAAAAAACTTTACAAAATTGCCATTGGATGTGCTCTTATTGTGGAATAATATCTTCAATATAATAATAATGATGTTTGTTCGTTATTAATGATTCAAATTAGTTGTTAAAAAATAAATAAATAGATAAAATTTTAAAGTAAACTTTAAAATAATGTTAAACTATATATAACAAAATAGTTTTCGATAAATCATATTTTTATTCTATAATATTATTATTGTTATATAAATAAACTGCTGCGTAAAGTGTAAATGATATATGAAAATTTGAAAACTCCATTAAATGTCGATAACTTTATCGTCATCTTGAATGTTTTCAATGAAACGTATATGAAAAATAATAAAAGATTTATATGTTAGATGGTTTTTACGTATTTTGATGTAATTTCATGCTGGAGCAGTATTTAAAGGTGTTATATAATTAAACCAATTCTAATACCCGTACGATATACGGATTACCTATATATATTAGAACATTTTTATTTTTTGTACAAAAAATGAAAGTTTGAGCCAAATAAAATATCAATTTACAAAGTTTTGAATATATTAAACAATAGCTATACCACTTCGTATTTATTGTTTTTAAGTACCGGTGAACTTTGTGTATTAAATAAAAGAAATTTTATATTTGCTTATGTTACGTGCATTTGTAATTTATATCTTCTAGTTATAGATTTATAGATTCTCGGCCGTCATGTGTTATCTAAACCATTTATTATCTTTACAGGTATAGATATTGGGAACGTACCAAATTAGTGTTTAAACATAACCAAAATATACTATGTATAAACCGATCGCAGCTAACTTCTACGTATAAAAGCAATAATAAACGATGATAAAAACACATATTTTGACATGCGTTTGCACTAAATTACATGTCTAACAAACATTATGCAACTATTTATACAATACGTAAACATTATACAAATGTTAGCATACATATATGTATAATCAAAACTATATGGAAATTATAAATTATAATTAAGTTATGAATATCAGATATACAAACATGTATTATGTATTTTGTGCCTACAACGCAATAATAAAACGATAATAAATAAAACAAAGATTTTTAAGTATATGTGCAATTAAATTCAAGTGACTAAAAGAAAATAAAATTTAGCGACATGAAAGTAGAAATTTTAAGATTTGTAGAATTAATTAAGTTGCATATTTGATTACTGATAAAAAGATTGCATATTTGATTATTCATGATATAAAAATATGTACATACGTACATGTTTATAAAAAAAAAGTAGCTAAATTCTATATATGAGCTGGAAAGGGAAAAGGATATTAAGATTCGTGATTTGTAAAACTTTCCATAATTATTTACTTAATTTATTGTTAGTTTATTTATAAGCATACTATAAAATAACTTAAATTAAGGAGATAATATCTAAAAAATCAAAAGGGACACGTGTCGCGTAAGACTCGTGCCAAGTGTTGATTAAATAATATTGCAATCCTGTTTTAGTTTATTGATAGATTCCATGAAATTTACTCCGCAACATTTTGGCGCATTTTGGAATTTTTTCTAATGAATTTATGTATTTTGTACCTTTTATATTATTTTTCTAATACCGTCTCCCGCATTTCATGTAGTATAAATTTCTACTAGGAAAAAAGAAACGCTCGATGTTAATGATCAAAATCCTTTAATTTCATGTTGTGAAACTGAAAATTTGAGTTGTAGTATGAATGCTGGGGATGATTAAGAAGTGATTTTTGTGGAAAATTTTTTGGAAATTATAGGCTAAATTCTGGAAAACAAGATAATGCATATGAGGTGTTCGATGAAATGCCAATGATCAAATTCTCCTAACATCAAGGCATGGCTCAAAAAGATCACGACACATTCGAATCTTTGATTAACATGCTAGGTTTGACTATTGTGGCACTTGTTGTTAGTTTTTCTTTTGCGGAATCGAAACCGGAAATTAAGGAAAAGTTACAAAAATCAATTCATAATTTTGTGGAAAACAAGTTTAATTAATGCACCGTTGTTGTCTTTAACGAAACAAGTAAAGTGAATATATAAAACACTCGAGGGTTGATATTCAATAAGCTAAATGAAGTAGTACGTACGACGCTAATAATGTGGAGATTCTTGACAAGATTTGTTTAAAAGTTGATAAACGTGCCGAAGATGGATCAACAGGTTCAAGTGATATGCAAATAGATAATATGGTTTGGTGTTTCTGAATGAAATTCGAGCAGGAGGTGCTCAAAGTGTAGAAATTGACTCAATGTTTGATGAGGGTTTTGACATCCAAATGGAGGCGAAGGAGACCCTAGCTTGTTTGGTAAACTGAATATGATGGAAGCTGTGATGAGGTGGATAACAATGGATGAGGAAGAAGGTAAAAATTGTGAAAATGGAACCAAAAGATCCAGTTAAAGTCGAAAAAGAACATCATTGAATGGGGTCGTTTTCAATAAGAAATACGTTAATGGATACAATATTAACAGAATAACTGAAATTGTATATGAAGATTGAATATAATGATGGCAATGAGGAATACATGATGTTTGATATTATTGAAGAAAAGAGTAAGATTTTTGGAGGTACTTTCAGCAAACAGAACTTATGATCAATCCTTCAGCTGGGGTTAACTTCTTATTAACTGCTAATTTTGGCCACCAAAATAAGACCATGCCAGTGGCCAGAGATGGATATATCCCAAGATTAGATTCTGCAAAGGCGACACATGAACTTGCGGTGACTAACAACAAAGATCAAGTGACAAAATATTGTGGGTGTACCCTCTGTTTGGCATGACTTATATCTGGCGGTTATTGACGGGAAGTTGATAAGCAACCTTAAAGTTAGTAGTAATACAACGATTATGCCAGTGTTCATCGTGGTAACAGAGGTGCAAAAAATGGATCAATGGTGCATAGTTATGAGTCAAGATGACTGAAGTGGATATTGAACTGGAGATGGGGCTGTTTCGAAATGAAATTATTGTGGAAAAAAAACTAAGTTAACTCTAGGACATCATATGGTTTTGTGACGACCCAACTGAGTTTCAGGTACATAAAGCTGTTGCGGACATTCGATGAGGGCAAGCTGAGTTTGATTCAAGTGTTTATAGTGAACTTAAGCTCCTTCCAAATGCTCCAGTTGATATACTAAAAAGTTGCACACTGACAATATTGTGGCCTTGAAGAAGCTGTTGTTACCTCAATGTAATGTTGACAGATTGATAGTTGTAGAACTATTGATGATTCTTGAAGACATACTTGCTATCAGACACTGGTTTGCTGTGATTCTTGTAGACAAACTAATGATTAGTTGTGTTAACAGATTCCTTCTCTTCGAAGAGATAACAATGACAATAAGCAAAGAGTTAACACCATCAGTCTTCATTCCTCAATAGACCCGTGAGTCATTTGCACAATCTTAAGCTCGATATGCTCAGAGCGTATCCATGAAGTTCCGGAACAGCAACAAAGTGGAACCCAGAAAACTGACTAGCATTGTTCATCAAAAATCCAATAGAGCCTACCGCATACTGAACCCCGTGGCTATCCAAAAATTAACATATGGCAACAAAAATCCTAAGTGAAACATCAAAACCTAAATCCTAAGTCAATCATTAGGGGAGGCCGGCCATCTCGAAATATATAAAAAGCAGATTCAATTGTTGACAGCGGTCCCAACAACAGCCAACAACATTGGATTGATATATACATACCTATAGATATAAATATAGATATATACATTAGAATGCTGTATAAAATGCAAAGAAAGAAGATGAAGATATCTCTGGCAATAAACTATTTTAAAAAAAATGAATTGTAGTAATGGAAATGGAAACTTAATGCCACTAGCAAACACCTAAGACTATTGTTTACAAACTTAAAGAAAATCTGACCAGTTCAAAGAATATTTTTAAGATGTAGCTATAAGATAACTTGTCTAGCTAAATCATTAAAAAATTGGAACTAAATCAGAACCCTCTTCATCACTCCATTCTTCCCTTGAATGAGCTTACATTTTGCTTTTTTGTTGAACTATCATTGTGGATTTGTTCTGCAATAGTAGTATCTTTTCTTTTTGGTGAAACGAGACTTTCGACATAACTGCAAAAAGGCTTGAAGCTCCGCCTTAAGATATAAACCTTTTTGCTAAATGTTCTTTCCTCAAAATCATATGTCAACATTTTACCTTCAGTGACCACCCGAATTTTGCCGTTGTCATAAAAAATCTTTGATTCCTCCATGCAAAATTCTTTATCAAGAATATCAACCGGAATCTTAGTCCAAGATTCTTTAACCCCGTACTCATTCATGAACCAAACCTCAAACTTCAATACATCCTTCATGAACTGGGAACTATAGGAACCGGGATTCACATAAATGGCAAGCTTTCCACCAAGAACAATAAGTTTGCAATAATAGTTTGACGTGACTTTTGTATTATAACATAAATCGGGTGATGGGACTTCACTAAAACACTCGTCTACTAAACTAAAAGCAACAATTACCCGATCATTGGTACCAATCCAATGAAGAAACCCGTTAACATAAACTGCAGGAGGCGAACAATAACAATCATAAGGACTGTCATTAATTAGCTGCCTCCAAGAGTTACTACTAAGGCTATAAAGAAACACGGGAATAGTAGTTCTATCATGACCGTTAAAACATTCAAAACAAATGAAGGTAATAACCTTGTAATCGTCCTTAACGGAATCATAACCACCTCCATGCGTGCTGTAAATGTATCTCGGTTTCCAATCAGGAGGATAAGGATTAACACATTGTTCAGGCAATTGCACGGATTCCCTGGTAGTTGGGTTAAACAGCACGAGTGTGTCGAAAGGACCCATTTTACGGTGAGATACCAAGACAAGACCCTCACAAGAACCTTCGAACTTTAATAAACGAGGGAGTTCAATGGGTAATTTAGTTGGTTCTAATATAACAGGGTCAGGATGATGAAACGGGTGCGAATACCAGAAATTATAATTGTATTCTAAGAGGAAGTGGTGATTACGGTTAAGGGCTTTTTGATGGGTTTTTATGAATCGGCCGATGGATTTAGCCGGAAGAAGATATAGAATTTCAGTCATGATCTCCGATGGAATCATCGTATTTGCTGCTTGCATGCGCATCCACATCATCGATAGTTACGAGTTAATATATATATAGATTAATTAATAAGGTTATATATATATATATATATATATATATATATATATATATATATATATATAGAGTGATATATATATATATATATATATATATATATATATATATATATATATATATATATATATATATATATATATATATATATATATATATATATATATATATATATATATATATATATATATATATATATATATATATATATATATATATATATATATATATATATATATATATATATATATATATATATATATATATATATATATATATATATATATATATATATATATATATATATATATATATATATATATATATATATATATATATATATATATATATATATATATATATATATATATATATATATATATATATATATATATATATATATATATATATATATATATATATATATATATATATATATATATATATATATATATATATATATATATATATATATATATATATATATATATATATATATATATATATATATATATATATATATATATATATATATATATATATATATATATATATATATATATATATATATATATATATATATATATATATATATATATATATATATATATATATATATATATATATATATATATATATATATATATATATATATATATATATATATATATATATATATATATATATATATATATATATATATATATATATATATATATATATATATATATATATATATATATATATATATATATATATATATATATATATATATATATATATATATATATATATATATATATATATATATATATATATATATATATATATATATATATATATATATATATATATATATATATATATATATATATATATATATATATATATATATATATATATATATATATATATATATATATATATATATATATATATATATATATATATATATATATATATATATATATATATATATATATATATATATATATATATATATATATATATATATATATATATATATATATATATATATATATATATATATATATATATATATATATATATATATATATATATATATATATATATATATATATATATATATATATATATATATATATATATATATATATATATATATATATATATATATATATATATATATATATATATATATATATATATATATATATATATATATATATATATATATATATATATATATATATATATATATATATATATATATATATATATATATATATACTTGAGTTAGTTAAAAATGTTATGTATATATATTAATAAATTATAGTTATACAAAATGGGCATTCTGTTTGTACTGTAATCAGTGATAAAGAAAAGATTGTTTTATTTCTGCTTAATCTTGGTAATACAAACACGTCCCATATTTATACTCTAATTAACCCTAATTAGGTCAAAAGACCAACACTAATTACATGGGCTTCCAACTCTAGTATTATGGGCTTGGGCCCTACGAAACATACTGAGGCCAATGTAAACACGCGAGATGTAAACACGCGAGATGTAAACACGCGAGATGTCATATTCTAACACAGATGAACACCGAATGTAAACACGCGAGATGTAAACACCGAGATGTAAACACGCGAGATGTAAACACCGAGATGTAAACACGCGAGATGTAAACACCGAGATGTAAACACTTGGGCCCTATGAAACATACTGAGGCCAATGTAAACACGCGAGATGTAAACACGCGAGATGTAAACACGCGAGATGTCATAAACACTCGAGATGTAAACACGCGAGATGTAAACACGCGAGATGTAAACACCGAGATGTAAACACGCGAGATGTAAACACGCGAGATGTAAACACGCGAGATGTAAACACCGAGATGTAAACACGCGAGATGTAAACACGCGAGATGTAAACACGCGAGATGTAAACACGCGAGATGTAAACACGCGAGATGTAAACACGCGAGATGTAAACACGCGAGATGTAAACACGCGAGATGTAAACACCGAGATGTAAACACGCGAGATGTAAACACGCGAGATGTAAACACGCGAGATGTAAACACCGAGATGTAAACACGCGAGATGTAAACACGCGAGATGTAAACACGCGAGATGTAAACACGCGAGATGTAAACACGCGAGATGTAAACACGCGAGATGTAAACACGCGAGATGTAAACACGCGAGATGTAAACACGCGAGATGTAAACACGCGAGATGTAAACACGCGAGATGTAAACACGCGAGATGTAAACACGCGAGATGTAAACACGCGAGATGTAAACACGCGAGATGTAAACACGCGAGATGTAAACACGCGAGATGTAAACACGCGAGATGTAAACACGCGAGATGTAAACACGCGAGATGTAAACACGCGAGATGTAAACACCGAGATGTAAACACGCGAGATGTAAACACCGAGATGTAAACACGCGAGATGTAAACACCGAGATGTAAACACGCGAGATGTAAACACCGAGATGTAAACACGCGAGATGTAAACACCGAGATGTAAACACTTGGGCCCTATGAAACATACTGAGGCCAATGTAAACACGCGAGATGTAAACACGCGAGATGTAAACACGCGAGATGTCATAAACACTCGAGATGTAAACACGCGAGATGTAAACACGCGAGATGTAAACACGCGAGATGTAAACACGCGAGATGTAAACACGCGAGATGTAAACACGCGAGATGTAAACACGCGAGATGTAAACACGCGAGATGTAAACACGCGAGATGTAAACACGCGAGATGTAAACACGCGAGATGTAAACACGCGAGATGTAAACACGCGAGATGTAAACACGCGAGATGTAAACACGCGAGATGTAAACACGCGAGATGTAAACACGCGAGATGTAAACACGCGAGATGTAAACACGCGAGATGTAAACACTTGGGCCCTATGAAACATACTGAGGCCAATGTAAACACGCGAGATGTAAACACGCGAGATGTAAACACGCGAGATGTCATATTCTAACACTGAGGCCAATGTAAACACGCGAGATGTAAACACGCGAGATGTAAACACGCGAGATGTCATATTCTAACACTCCAATGTAAACACGCGAGATGTAAACACGCGAGATGTAAACACGCGAGATGTAAACACGCGAGATGTAAACACGCGAGATGTAAACACGCGAGATGTAAACACGCGAGATGTAAACACGCGAGATGTAAACACGCGAGATGTAAACACGCGAGATGTAAACACGCGAGATGTAAACACCGAATGTAAACACGCGAGATGTAAACACGCGAGATGTAAACACCGGATACTTAGTAGACCGAGAATGTCTTTCTGGAGAGTATCGCTTTGCAGGAATCCCTCTGGTAGAGCGTGGTGGAAGAACATATCTTTCTTCTGACAAATAAAAATTCCACCTTTAGATCTTGAAACTTCTATTCCCAGGAAATACTTCAAATCTCCCAGATCTTTCATTTCAAATTCAGCAAACAAAGCTGATTTTAGTTGATTAATCTCTTTTTCATCATTTCCTGTTATAATCATGTCATCAACATAAATTATCAGACATGTCACAAGATTCCCTCTATGACGAAGAAACAACGTGTGATCTGAGTTGCTTTGTTGATATCCATATTTCTTCATAGCAAGAGTGAACCTTCCAAACCATGCTCTGGGTGATTGTTTAAGCCCATACAAGGCCTTCTTCAATTTACAAACTTCTCCATTCTTAAAGCTGTGAGCAAATCCTGGAGGAGCTTCCATATACACTTCTTCTTGTAATTCTCCGTGCAAGAAAGCATTCTTCACATCAAATTGATGAAGGGGCCAACCCAAATTTGCTGCTATTGAGAAAAGAACCCTTATTGTATCCAGCTTTGCAACTGGAGAAAACGTTTCTGAATAGTCAATGCCATAGGTCTGAGTGTATCCTTTGGCAACCAGTCTTGCTTTGTATCTTTCTACATCCCCATTTGGTTTATATTTGATGGTATATATCCACCTGCATCCTACCGGATCCTTCCCTGTCGGGAGGACACACTTCTCCCACGTATCATTCTTAATAAGTGCCTCCATTTCACTATCCATAGCCTCCTTCCAGTTTTTAAGTTTCAAAGCATGCTCTACTCCTGAAGGAATCTCTTCAGAATATAATTTGGCTGCAAATGCTCTAGCTTCTTTGGAGAAACATCCTTCTACAATATTAGCAAAGCTATCTACCGGATACTTAGTAGACCGAGAATGTCTTTCTGGAGAGTATCGCTTTGCAGGAATCCCTCTGGTAGAGCGTGGTGGAAGAACATATCTTTCTGGAACATTTTCTGTGGTTTCTTCTTCTACATTTTCTGACTCTCCATTTATATTTTCCTGCATTTCATTAGCAGGAATATCCAAAGTATGACTTCTTGGGTCAAGATTACTTACCTCGGATATCAGGTCTGGACCCGGGTTGTCACTTTGAGAGGAGGACTGTAAATCTTTATCCGGAGAATCTTTATCAGTTGTAGAAGATCTTGGTTGACCTTCGGATGAATATTGAAGCCAACTCAGTGTGTCACTTTGTTCCTCCCCCTGACTACTGAGTTGTTGAGAGTAAAAATACTTGGTTTCCAAAAAATCACAATTCATCGTAGTAAACATACGACGAGTATGAGGATTGTAGCATCTATACCCCTTTTGAGTACCCCCATATCCCACAAAGACACATTTTTCAGCACATGGTTCAAGTTTGGTACGATATGATTTTGGAATATGAACAAAAACAGTACACCCAAAAACTCTAGTAGGTAAAGTAAGAACAGATGGTGGCTCATGAAATTCAGAGAGTACTTTCAAAGGAGTTTTCATGTCAAGAATCTTTGTAGGAAGACGATTGATTAAATAGGTGGCAGTTGCTAAGGCTTCGGGCCAAAAACTTTTAGGAACTAAGGATTCAATAATAAGAGCCCTAGTTATCTCTAAAAGGATCCTATTTTTCCGTTCAGCCACACCATTTTGTTCAGGGGTGTGAGGACAAGTGGTTTGATGGATTATTCCCTTGGATTGGAAAAACAGACTCATTTGAGAATTCACATACTCCCCACCATTATCTGTTCTCATAATTTTGATAGATGTCTGAAACTGTGTTTGAACCATGTTGTAGAACACAGTAAATCTATCATAAACTTCATCTTTATTTTTCAAAAAATAAATCCATGTCATCCTGGTGCAATCATCCACAAAAATCACAAAATACTTAAAATTATGACCTCCACTAACCGGTGCAGGGCCCCATACATCAGAATGAACTAAAGAAAAAGGAAGCTTAACTCTATCATTACGAGGTTTAAAAGATTGTCTATGACTTTTTGCTAAAATGCAGGTTTCACAGTCAATCTTTTTATTTAACGGGAAAAGTTTAGGAAACAAAATATGCAAATAACTAACTGACGGGTGCCCCAATCTTCTATGCCAAAGCCATTGTTCTCTTTCACTAGTTCCATGAGCAAGCATGACAGACCCACTTTCAGTAACTTCATCAACATAATACAGTCCTTCTCTCTCAGTGCCACGCCCAATGATCCGTCCTGTCCTGATATCCTGTAATAAACAAAAGGTTGGATGCATGAGAACTGAGCAATTTAATTCTTTTGTCACATGACTGATTGACAAAAGTTTGTGAGATAAAGTTGGAACATAGAGACAGTTAGTTAAATTTATGTTTGGAGTAATTGTGACAGTTCCTCCATTCATAACATCCATTTTCCCTTTATTTGCCGCCCGAATATGAGTTTTCCTTGGTTTTGAAAAAACTGAAAAATCAGACAAATCATAAGTCATAGTGTCCGTAGCACCACAATCGAAAATCCAAGACCCATCCGAATTAGATTGACTAGATCGAGACATAAAGCCTTTAGCAATTGGACTCGGCCCATAATTATTTTTGAGCCCAGAAAAATTGTTAAGGCTGCTACCCGATCCATTTGCCATATCATTTCTATTAGTGGGTAAAGATATTTTAGGACACTTATTATTCATTTGCTTTGTTTGTGGTCGACATTCATATGCAGGTGATTGTGATGGTTTTGAGAGCTTATCTTCTCTCTTCTTACCCTCAACCACCGAATAACACTTTTCTTCTCCAATCACAGCCGCTGCAACACCACCAACCCCTTTCCGGTCACCTTTATATGTGGTGGTTGAGTTGGAGTTTTTCTTGGTAGATTTCTTCGGGCCAACCCACCAATCGGGATACCCAATAATCTCGAAACATTGCTCCTTGGTGTGCTTGGACATACCGCACTCATCACATAAAAGATGTGATTTGTCCTCTTTCTTCTTGCCGTCGATTCGCCGGAATCCCTTTGAACCACCGCCGTTAAATTTTCCGGCAACAAAGCCAGAAGCTATACCTTCCAGTTCATTTCTTGTTGCTCCCAAAATATTTTGGTGAGCGGCATCTTTTCGAACAGAGGCATAGGCGGCTTCGACGGTAGGAAGTGGATCTATTCGAAGAATCTCACGTTTGATGGGCTCAAATTTTCGATCCAAACCATTAAGAAACTGAAATAGCTTCTGATCAGATCTGATTTTGGCAAAAGTCTTGATATCATCTGGACACTTCATGGGGTTAGGGTCGATCCGATCGATTTCTCCCCAGATCCCTTGAAGGGCGATCCAGAAGTCTTCAAGAGATTTATCGGCTTGTTTCAGTTCATTGGATCTGACATGAAGGTTAAAAGTTTGTAACTTGTCTCTTCCGCTACTGTAAGTGATTGTTAAGGCATCCCATAGTTCTTTGGCCGTGGAGAACTCGGTGAGATTTCCGGCCAATATGGGTTCAATGTTCTGAATGAGCCACGAAAACACGATCAGGTCTTCTTGTTCCCACTTTTCATATTTTTCAATAGTTGCCTTTGTTGGTGGTTCTTCGGTTAAATGGTTTAATAATGATTTGGATTTTCCGCCTATGGCGACTCGAATCATCCGAGTCCATAAAGCGTAATTTTGGTTGTTTAATTTGAGGTTGATTTGCAAATTGTCTGATAGTTTGGGATTCTGTGATTGATTGTTATTGTTTTGTAACAAATTGGCTAATTGTATTGCCAGATCATTATTTGAGCTGCCGGCTTCTTCTTCGGCCATGGTAGCTCGGATTATGATTTTAGGTGATACACAGAGGTTACTGTGTAGATGATGAACCGATTGACGGCTCTGATACCATGTTAATCAATGATAAAGAAAAGATTGTTTTATTTCTGCTTAATCTTTGTAATACAAACACGTCCCATATTTATACTCTAATTAACCCTAATTAGGTCAAAGGACCAACACTAATTACATGGGCTTCCAACTCTAGTATTATGGGCTTGGGCCCTATGAAACATACTGAGGCCAATGTAAACACGCGAGATGTAAACACGCGAGATGTAAACACGCGAGATGTCATAAACACCGAGATGTAAACACCGAGATGTAAACACGCGAGATGTAAACACGCGAGATGTAAACACGCGAGATGTAAACACGCGAGATGTAAACACGCGAGATGTAAACACGCGAGATGTAAACACGCGAGATGTAAACACGCGAGATGTAAACACGCGAGATGTAAACACGCGAGATGTAAACACGCGAGATGTAAACACGCGAGATGTAAACACGCGAGATGTAAACACGCGAGATGTAAACACGCGAGATGTAAACACGCGAGATGTAAACACGCGAGATGTAAACACGCGAGATGTAAACACGCGAGATGTAAACACGCGAGATGTAAACACGCGAGATGTAAACACGCGAGATGTAAACACGCGAGATGTAAACACGCGAGATGTAAACACGCGAGATGTAAACACGCGAGATGTAAACACGCGAGATGTAAACACGCGAGATGTAAACACGCGAGATGTAAACACGCGAGATGTAAACACGCGAGATGTAAACACGCGAGATGTAAACACGCGAGATGTAAACACGCGAGATGTAAACACGCGAGATGTAAACACGCGAGATGTAAACACGCGAGATGTAAACACGCGAGATGTAAACACGCGAGATGTAAACACGCGAGATGTAAACACGCGAGATGTAAACACGCGAGATGTAAACACGCGAGATGTAAACACGCGAGATGTAAACACGCGAGATGTAAACACGCGAGATGTAAACACGCGAGATGTAAACACGCGAGATGTAAACACGCGAGATGTAAACACGCGAGATGTAAACACGCGAGATGTAAACACGCGAGATGTAAACACGCGAGATGTAAACACGCGAGATGTAAACACGCGAGATGTAAACACGCGAGATGTAAACACGCGAGATGTAAACACGCGAGATGTAAACACGCGAGATGTAAACACGCGAGATGTAAACACGCGAGATGTAAACACGCGAGATGTAAACACGCGAGATGTAAACACGCGAGATGTAAACACGCGAGATGTAAACACGCGAGATGTAAACACGCGAGATGTAAACACGCGAGATGTAAACACGCGAGATGTAAACACGCGAGATGTAAACACGCGAGATGTAAACACGCGAGATGTAAACACGCGAGATGTAAACACGCGAGATGTAAACACGCGAGATGTAAACACGCGAGATGTAAACACGCGAGATGTAAACACGCGAGATGTAAACACGCGAGATGTAAACACGCGAGATGTAAACACGCGAGATGTAAACACGCGAGATGTAAACACGCGAGATGTAAACACGCGAGATGTAAACACGCGAGATGTAAACACGCGAGATGTAAACACGCGAGATGTAAACACGCGAGATGTAAACACGCGAGATGTAAACACGCGAGATGTAAACACGCGAGATGTAAACACGCGAGATGTAAACACGCGAGATGTAAACACGCGAGATGTAAACACGCGAGATGTAAACACGCGAGATGTAAACACGCGAGATGTAAACACGCGAGATGTAAACACGCGAGATGTAAACACGCGAGATGTAAACACGCGAGATGTAAACACGCGAGATGTAAACACGCGAGATGTAAACACGCGAGATGTAAACACGCGAGATGTAAACACGCGAGATGTAAACACGCGAGATGTAAACACGCGAGATGTAAACACGCGAGATGTAAACACGCGAGATGTAAACACGCGAGATGTAAACACGCGAGATGTAAACACGCGAGATGTAAACACGCGAGATGTAAACACGCGAGATGTAAACACGCGAGATGTAAACACGCGAGATGTAAACACGCGAGATGTAAACACGCGAGATGTAAACACGCGAGATGTAAACACGCGAGATGTAAACACGCGAGATGTAAACACGCGAGATGTAAACACGCGAGATGTAAACACGCGAGATGTAAACACGCGAGATGTAAACACGCGAGATGTAAACACGCGAGATGTAAACACGCGAGATGTAAACACGCGAGATGTAAACACGCGAGATGTAAACACGCGAGATGTAAACACGCGAGATGTAAACACGCGAGATGTAAACACGCGAGATGTAAACACGCGAGATGTAAACACGCGAGATGTAAACACGCGAGATGTAAACACGCGAGATGTAAACACGCGAGATGTAAACACGCGAGATGTAAACACGCGAGATGTAAACACGCGAGATGTAAACACGCGAGATGTAAACACGCGAGATGTAAACACGCGAGATGTAAACACGCGAGATGTAAACACGCGAGATGTAAACACGCGAGATGTAAACACGCGAGATGTAAACACGCGAGATGTAAACACGCGAGATGTAAACACGCGAGATGTAAACACGCGAGATGTAAACACGCGAGATGTAAACACGCGAGATGTAAACACGCGAGATGTAAACACGCGAGATGTAAACACGCGAGATGTAAACACGCGAGATGTAAACACGCGAGATGTAAACACGCGAGATGTAAACACGCGAGATGTAAACACGCGAGATGTAAACACGCGAGATGTAAACACGCGAGATGTAAACACGCGAGATGTAAACACGCGAGATGTAAACACGCGAGATGTAAACACGCGAGATGTAAACACGCGAGATGTAAACACGCGAGATGTAAACACGCGAGATGTAAACACGCGAGATGTAAACACGCGAGATGTAAACACGCGAGATGTAAACACGCGAGATGTAAACACGCGAGATGTAAACACGCGAGATGTAAACACGCGAGATGTAAACACGCGAGATGTAAACACGCGAGATGTAAACACGCGAGATGTAAACACGCGAGATGTAAACACGCGAGATGTAAACACGCGAGATGTAAACACGCGAGATGTAAACACGCGAGATGTAAACACGCGAGATGTAAACACGCGAGATGTAAACACCTGAGGCCAATGTAAACACGCGAGATGTAAACACGCGAGATGTAAACACGCGAGATGTCATAAACACGCGGTCTGCAGCTTGATGCTCCTCTTTCCAACAGTCGTTTCGACTGGTCACACGTCGAAATCGAAGCTCTTTAGCAAAAGTTATGGCCATTTTAGTGAAGGCCACTTTTTGTATTGACCTTCTAAATACAAAAGGGCTTGATATTCAATACTTGGGCCTACATCAAAAGGTTAATACAACAATACATGTTAGTGCTCATCAAGTGCAAGAAATGGATCTATGGCCATGGGGCATAGTTATGAAGTCAAGATAACTGAAGTGAGATTTGTGGAACTAATCATGCCTTTATGCGTGCGCCCGGAAAGATAGGCCGACTGCTGAGCCCACTCTGGCTCAGCCGCACCACCCAGGGCGCAGAAAACATATAAAAGTATGCATGATGGGCCCAACCTTGAGCAGCTCCACGACAACAGAACATGGTATATCAGTGCTAAATGGACAAAAGATGAATTTTTTTTTAAAAGGCAAGAATTGAAGTTTGGTTTGACAATAGATGGAGCGGGATTCACTCTTTAAAGAGTGGAAGGATCATGTGGTGGTAGATGGTAGTCTTTAGAAGCAGATATTATGTATCTCACCACAAGACCCGATATTATGTATGTTGTGAATCGTATATGCAGGTTTATGGGCAGTCCAAAAGAAGTGCATAGCAAAGAGAATTCTAAAATACTTAAAAGTCAGATTTCATTGGCTTCGCGGACAGTAACTGTGCAGGAGATCAAGATGATGGGAAAAGCTGTTGTAAAGACATACTTTCTACCAGACGGGACTGGTTTAATTTGCTGTGATTCTTGTAGACAAAGTGACAAACTAATGATCAGTTGCGTTATCAAACAGATTCCTTCTCTTCAAAGCGATAACAATGATAATAACCGAAGAGTTAACACCATCAGACTTCATTCTACAAAAGACACCTGAGTCCTTTGCACAATCTTAAGCCCAATTATATGCTCAGAGTGTCACCCTGAAGTTCCGGAACAATAACAAAGCTGAACTCAGGAAACTGATGAGCATTGTTCATATATCACAAAAACCCAACAGATGTCCTACCGCATCCCAAACCCCATGGCTATCCAAGAATCAACATATAACCAAAAATTCCAAGTGAAACATGAAAGACTATAAACATATATAAAAAAAGGAGATCCATTGTCTGCGGAGGTCCCAACAACACCCGACAACTTTGGATTGATATATACATACATATAGATATCTATACTCCTTTGTAATAATTATCAACCCCTATTTTTAGAAAGTGTTAGAAAATGGTTAGATGCAAAAGTACTAAATTACCCTTAATAAATACCCACTATGGAAAGAGTTTTTATAAATTACCAAATTTGCCCTTAATGAATTAATTTACACTCTTAAACCTTTATTTTAATAATTAACACTTTAAGCCCTTATCTTCTAAAATATTTCACTATCACCTTTACATCAACCTACAACACTTGACAACGCCACCACCAAAATACCGTTACCGACACCACTAGACCGTCGTCCCCGCCACCGCCGCCGCATTGCGCGGGTACAATGCTAGTATAGATATATACACTAGGATACGAATAAAAAAAAAGGCAAACCAAAAAAAGATGAAGATATCGATTGGAAATCGCAATAAACTATAAATAAAAAAAAAGCTGTTGAATTTAAGGAATGGAAATGGACAGTTAATTAATCCCACTAATTAACAACCCTACCACTACTGATTACAAACTAGAAGAAAATCTGACCAATCTAAAGAGTATTTTCCAGATGTATCCATGAGGCAACTTATGAACTCTTGAACGTTGCATGGTTTAAGGTTTGAATGAAAGATTTCACAAGGATACATAATATGGTTTATGGAATTTTTTTTTGAAACGGTCGTTTTTCAAGGGTGTTTTGTCAAACAAGTTTTCGATTTTTTTTTTGTTAAACTAAGGTAAACCGGTAATGCTAATACCGGTTTCGAATTTTTGGCTCGAACCCGGTATTAGCATTACCGGTTTCAGAAAAAGCTATTTGAACCCGGTATTTCCATTACCGCTTTCAGAGTGATTTGACATAAGCGCAGTGGAATCTGACAGCCTGCAACGCGATGTGACATGCTATAGTGGCCATGGTGGAGAGAAGTTGAAACCGGGTTTGGCATCCCCGGTTTCAAGTTTTATATATAATACGACAAACAAAATTGACTTATATATATATAGAATGATATATATATATATATATATATATATATATATATATATATATATATATATATATATATATATATATATATATATATATATATATATATATATATATATATATATATATATATATATATATATATATATATATATATATATATATATATATATATATATATATATATATATATATATATATATATATATATATATATATATATATATATATATATATATATATATATATATATATATATATATATATATATATATATATATATATATATATATATATATATATATATATATATATATATATATATATATATATATATATATATATATATATATATATATATATATATATATATATATATATATATATATATATATATATATATATATATATATATATATATATATATATATATATATATATATATATATATATATATATATATATATATATATATATATATATATATATATATATATATATATATATATATATATATATATATATATATATATATATATATATATATATATATATATATATATATATATATATATATATATATATATATATATATATATATATATATATATATATATATATATATATATATATATATATATATATATATATATATATATATATATATATATATATATATATATATATATATATATATATATATATATATATATATATATATATATATATATATATATATATATATATATATATATATATATATATATATATATATATATATATATATATATATATATATATATATATATATATATATATATATATATATATATATATATATATATATATATATATATATATATATATATATATATAT